>OZ012688.1:29991286-30058786 GCA_963942565.1 Maea johnstoni | reverse complement strand
CAGCCTTGCCACAACTCAGGAGTTTGGTGAGACGTATGCAGTTGATGAAACACACTGGGCATGTGATGTAAGTATTTCATGAAAGATTTTCTTTGGATTATAAAGCCTAGTTTCACTATGTCAATTTCCACATAACTCTTTACATTTATTTCTTAGCAGGCCTGTTCATTTATCCCACCATTCCATTCTATTCAGGAGAGATATAGGTTAACTACCCTGTGCATTTATTTCTTAGCATGCCTGTTCATTTATCATACCAGTTCAACTATGCGGAGAGGTGTACATATATTTCTTAGCAGGCCTGTTCATTCAGCCTACCATTTCAACTACTTATTCATTCTTTAGATCATTTCTATTGCAAGGAGGCAGAAATAATTGCATATTTAATTTGCATTTCAGATCAGCAAGGTGTTGAAGGATAAGAAACCCACTGTACTCCTCACGTTGGTAAGAAAAAAATGTTACAATAGATGAATATAATACATATATTGTTATTACATTCCTTGTTATTTGATATTGCAGTCATCAAACAAAAAAGTCATTACATAAACTACTGTATACCGTGTGAATATTTTGGCAGTTCGATAAATGCATACTTTCCACACCCCTGGGGTCTGCATTAATTAAACTATTGTTTGAACAGCCAATTCCTGTATTAGTATCATACACCATGCTGCTATGATAACTTCTTATTCAACACCCACACAAAAATTAAACTGCACAATAAAGGCAGCTGCTTGCCAAGCGCATTCTTCATATGCGCAAGATTATATATGGCATACAGTATATGGTTTATTCCATAATAACTGTAGAACACACATATGACGCGTGTCCCAAATTTAGCGAATTGGGGAGTTTTCGCATCATAGCGTGTCTTTATGTTAGCGACAGTAGCCGCCGCTGACAGCGTCAGTACAGTAAGAAAAAAGTACAGCGTTTTTATATATAGCGAAGCGGAACCATACGCCATGTACGCTATATATAAGCAGACGCGTACATTGTGTGTTTTACAGTTTATCACTTTTTGGAGTTTGGTTCTCTTGATGTATTTATTAGTATGCCATATGTTATATAACATTTTGGAGGGCCAAGGTTCAAGGGATCCAGGTATGGCAGTTATGCTTAACCAACCTTGTATAGGATTAGTTATTTAATTCATTCATGCTCAAAGTTCCAGTTGAAAAGTATCATCAGGATCTATGATACTTTTGAAAATAGATAAACATAAAAGATGTCCTTGCCTTGTCCTAATATAATTATATGTTCCCCCAAAATCCTTTAAACCTTTAAAATTGTTTTCTACATTTGGGAATCTTATGTTTACATCTATATGCCCTAAATCTTAGTTTATATAAGGCGCGAGTTTATGGCTGTTGTGTACAAGAGGATGATTTTTCACCAAAAAACAAATCAGATATTTTCTTAAATTGACTTCGAATACTTTTTTCATTTCAGCATGGTGTGAATACAGACAGTGGTAACACAAGTCGAGAGGCAGCCTTTGATGGCATTAGTGAGTAAGTAATGTATATACTTCAGGTGTGAGGGTACGTATATGAGGAGTGAATAAAACACTAGGTTAACTGTCATTAAATAGTATGAATTTATTTCATATATAAGAGATATCTAAGTATATCATATACTTTCAGAAAATAACAAATTTCATAAGGGATGATAATTATAAAAAGCTTATTTTCAAATTATTTGTATTAAAGTGTTTTACAATTGGGTTAATATTCATGAATTCTTGGAATATGGAGTGTGTGAAATTTAAAGGAGTCAAGACTTCATAGGAAATTTTAACATTTTTCTTGCATTGTCATAGCAGTTCATGAACCTTTCCTGTAGGGATAGGTTTCAGTACTGGATACAATACTAATCACTGATATCAAAAGGAAAAAAATATTGTATCAAAAAAGTTGAGTATAATATTGTATTGATTTACTTTGCTAACATTAAAAGTATCGTTAAAGATATTGTAAGATATTGTATCATATCGTGAAAATTTTAAAGGTGCCACTCCCTACTTCCCAGCCCCATTTGGTAAGGGCAAAAAGGTCAACATTGAAATATTGTGTTTGTACATCTTGTTGATATGATGTTTGTAATATATATCAACATTAATTCCAGGTTTAACATCAATAACAAAGTGCTGCATCCACAGATTGCAGAATGGTAAGATATATTTTACTTTACATCTGTTATTACCGTACCTCACTCTGGTATTTCATTTTCCTGATTGGTAGGTATAGAAATAAGTTCTCCTCTTATCCCCACCAGTTCAGTGATGAAAGAGCAAGGATTTAATATTTCACCAAATGTTACGCCATTTTAATTGAAAGTTCTTGCTATCCTTTACTAGTGAAAGCGGCAACAAAGGCACATAATAATTGGTATAATGGTATTTAAACAACATGATCTACTGATTATCTCCCTTTTCGTAATGTTACGTATAACAACCAGGTGAATATATATTGCAATGGTTCTCTTTGATCATATGTATAGGATATAGATATTATATACCTAAGTTGTAATATATAACTAGGTTATAACTAAGTAAATTTTACAAATCAGTTAGTTGTAAGGAAATAAATCGCAACCCCACAAAACAAAATGATATGATGTAACAAAATATTCAACTGCTTACTATTTTTTCAATGTATACTTTCTGTTTTAAGTGAAACATACTATGGATTTTAATGAAACGATGTGTGTGGTATGTAAGTTTTGATGTGGATGTTTTGTATTTCAGCCGTGTTTTCAAGAGTCCTCAGGAGATAGAGATATTGAGATACACCAACAGGATCAGCAGTGAAGCTCACACAGAGGTAATATGATTATTAATGTTTGAGGGATGGAAAAGGTAATACAGTGAGACCTCTCATTGTGATCAACCCGGAGATGTGAACACCTAATATGAACACAATTTCTTAGACCCATTTGTACCTTTTACATTATAAAAAGACCCCTGAGATGTGTACAACACCCGCTAATGTGAACACATCTACCCTGGTCCAAAGGTGTTCACATCTCTGAGGTTTCACTGTTTGTCTATTAGTGAATCAGAGCTAGGGGCTGGGAGGTTAGCCTAATTGCCATTGACATTTTGTTCTTGTAAATAGGTATATAATACAACCATGTCTTACAGGAGAGGTTAGTACATTTCTTAAAGAGACATTGGCTCATTAGGAGGAAGGTAGGGGAAAGATGATGAGATACCCCGATAGAATAATTAATAGTGATCCACATCCTGGTAATGTAATTGAAGGTATAACTATGATGAATCAAGCTCTCACCTTTTCAGTATATTTGTGTGTTGTTGTTTTTTCAGATAATGAGGCAGATCAGACCAGGAATGTTTGAGTACCAGATGGAGAGGTAGGTTATCTTCTCTACATGCTCAAGATTGATAGTATTACATAGACCCCTAGTAGACTCATTTGGGCTACACAATTGACATAAATATAGGATGGTGCTTCCTTATTAAGCTGCGTCATCTTATTCACACTTAGGAGTGTCTTATGATAAGATTTGTAATGATGAATTGATATCATTATCATTATTATTATTATTATTATTATTATTATTATTATTATTATTATTATTATTATCATAGTTATTATTATTTTTATTATTATTATTATCAATTTTTTTATTATAATTATTATTATTATTATTATTATTATTATTATTATTATTATTATTATTATTATTATTATTATTATTATTGGTGTTGTTGTTATTACTATTATTATTATCATCATTATTATCATTATTATTATTATCATCATTATTATTGTTAATATTATTATTCATATTATCATTATTATTATTATCATTATTATCATTGTTATTTTTATCATCATCATTGTCATTATCATCATTATTATTATCATCATCATTATCATCATTATCATCATCATCGGCATCATCATTATTATTTTTGATAATTTCATGATTGATATGGATACGTCTTTCTCTATTGTTCTATTTCAGTCTTTTCCAGCATTTTTGCTACAGTAATGGTGGAATGCGGCATGTGTCTTACACCTGCATCTGTGGCACGTAAGTTTCAAGTTAGTTTCTCAGTAGACTAGTAGAGTTGATTTCTAATTTCCATGAAGCACTGACATTCAACTGCAGGTTATGACAGATGGTTAAGAATGCATTGATTCATACCTGGACCAGTCTTGTTCCACATTTTATTGAATGAGACCAGTCTGCAGTATGACTATCATGTTTACCTTGCTGTTTCAGGGGTCCCAATGGTTCCATTCTTCACTACGGCCACGCAGGAGAACCCAACAAGAGATGCATCCAAGATGGTGACATGTGGTATGTGCACTCACCTGACCATTCTTTACTTAACCCTTATGCTGCTAGTGGCTAATTTGAATAATTACAAAATGTTGAAAATATCTGAGAAATAACTGAGGCCCTGGCACATGGGTAATCATCTGATAGATCTCATAAAGAGCTTTCCAATGAATACCAACACAACAGGGTTGAGATGGTCTTCATGACTTTTGTGTTCTTGTGTCTTGGATAAAAGTAGCCTCAGCATCAGAAGGATTAACTCATTTTTGTTTGGAGATATCCTGAGATGTGTCACCTGGACCTATAATACTTTAGAAAATTAAGTTTTGAAATAAATTGGAAATGTTTGAAGGAAATTTGTTAGTAACAGTTTCGGATAAAGTTTTCTCCTTCAAATATTTTCTGAAAACTGTTAGAGAGAAATCACCAAAATATTTAGGTGGTTTGACACTATGGGCATGAATGGGTTAGTGACTTTGTTTATTACTTTGTTTTTATGTAATCATTTGTTTATTTATTTATTTATTTGTTTGTTTGCATGTGTTTTGGCATTTTAATGCTTTCAGCAGCATAGGTAATATCACAACAAGACTCAAATCTTGTACAAGGAATACATTTCCTTAATTTTTTTAAACAATTCTGAGGTCCTTTTGTTGTAAAAGCTCCATAGACAACCCTTTAATCCATGCATGCTCGTAGCGCCCAAATCCGCCTAACCTTTTTTGTGATATCTCTCTAAAACAAGGAGAAATGTTGATCAAAATCCATCCCACCACTCTTAATACAATATTTTGTGAATTTATGACTGACTCCAATGTTATTTTCAAAGGTATCTACAGTCCAGAGGACTCTTGTCACAGTATCTTTAACTATGAAAGGGTTAATGATATGTGTTATACCAGTCCACTTGGGGTAACCTTTATATTTCCAATTTCTTTTCAGTTTATTTGATATGGGTGGGGAGTATTACTGTTATGTGATATGGGTAATATAGCTGTATATTGCCATTGTATTTCCAGTTTGTTTGATATGGGTGGGGAGTATTACTGTTATGTGATATGGGTAATATACCTGTATATTGCCATTGTTTTTTCAGTCTATTTGATATGGGTGGGGAGTATTACTGCTATGCCTCTGATATCACCTGCTCCTTCCCAGCCAATGGCAAGTTCACTGAGGCCCAGAAAATCATCTACAACGCAGTTCTCAAGTCCAGCCTGGCTGTCATGGAGGCTGTGAAACCAGGTAAATAAATGTATACAATGTATGCACCCATGAAATACTTTGCTATGTTGGTGGTATTTCTCTATCTAGTGCACATTTGATGACATTCAAGAATTTCCCCCTAAACAGAGACACATTTTAGTGAAATCTTAAAAAGAACTGGCACTTTGGATGTTGGAATTTCAATTTTCATCACTTTTCTGCCTCATTGCAGCTAAAGCGTGACTAGCTGTTACTGTGGTCTCCCTTGAAAAGATGGATGCCCCAAAATTCTACAATTGGAATTATAATTTTGTAAACCCAGTTTATAAATCCTGGTTAAGACCCAGCTCCCAGGACTGTGAAGTGTGTTAACCCTTCCAATGCTAAGGCTACTTTTGTCCAAAGCACAAGGACCCAAAGATTTTTGGAAACCATCCAAACCATGTCATGTTGGTATTCATTGGATATCTCTTGCTGAGTTCTCTCAGATGAGTACCCATATGCCAGGGTTTCAGTCATTTTTCAGATTTTTTGCATCATTTTGCATTGGTCAAATTAGCCAAATAGCAGCATAAGGGTTATGAAAAAGTCCCAGCAATATAGCACTTCTTGATTCTGCAGCTGCAATCACATTCATTTACATGAGTAGCTATGTGCCAGGGTTTCAGTCATTTTTCAGGATTTTTGCATCATTTTGTATTGGTCAAATTAGGCATAAGGATTATAATTATCTCTATGTATTGCAGGTATTTGCTGGACAGACATGCACTTGCTCTCAGAGCGAGTCATCCTTGAGGAACTCAAACGTGCCGGAATTATAAAAGGCGATGTCGCAGAGATGATGAAAGTGAGGCTGGGGGCGGTCTTCATGCCGTCAGGTCTCGGACATCTCATGGGCTGTGATACGCATGATGTCGGGGGGTACCCAGAGGTAGGGAAGGAGAAGGGAATTTTGTTGAATGTTAATTTTTCTGAAATTCAGGGCTTACGGTAAATTTTTGGTAAATTGGTACAATTTTTAATGATTACAATTTTTATGCATCGAAGGTGGCCCAGTTTTTCTTGTAAATACTGATGAAGCAGAGTACAATATTGTAATAGTGGCTGGCGATATATCAAGGGTGGCCCATACTTTCAAATAATTGCGTTGAAAAATAATAATAGTGGCCCAAATTTTAGGGGTCTAAAATTCCGAGAATTTACAATAATTGTGACTATCTGGTAGTAATTGGTGTTTAAAACCAGATAATAGGGAAATTCACCAACTAACCTGAAGTCATTTGAAACTTCCTAACTTGCCTAAACCATGTTCATCTTGGAAAGTGTCATCTGGGTCTATGATACTTTGGGAAATACTTAAGGAATGAAGCCTGAAATCAAACTGTTTCTTGAAATCATGGGAGTTTTTGATTGAAATGAACATCCTTCCTTCACTGAAAGGGTTTACTAAGAATATTTTTTGTAATCCCCTTATTTTCAGGGACACGAGAGGATAGATGAACCAGGTCTGCGTAACCTGAGGACAACGCGAGTGCTGCAGGAAAACATGGTTCTCACCATAGAACCTGGCTGCTACTTCATTGACCATGTAAGTCACACAGAATACTGTAAATAACTATTTCAACCTACAATTAACTCTGTAATATATGATGTGAGTGCTGCAGGAAAACACTGTTCTAACCACAGAACCTGGAGTCTATTTTATTGAGCACCTAAGTCACACACAATATAAGGTGTCTATTTCAACCTTCTGTAAACCTCTTAATATATGACATGAGTGGTGGAGGAAGACATGGTTCTCACCATAGAACCCGGCATCTATTACATTGATTATGTGAGTCACGCAACCGAAAAATGTTGGAAGGGGCAGGCAAGCAAGTAGGTTATGGTTAAACCTAAGATTGCCAATAACCCTTCTGGCAAACTTTTCCTAACTTGCTAAGCACATGTGTGCTTATTCGTACAAATACGGAAGGTATCTATTTCAACCTACAGTAAACCCCTTAATTTTTGATGCAAGTGATAGAAAAAAACATTGTTCTCACCGTAGAACCTGAAATCTTTTTCACTTAGTTATCACTTATCACTCTTTCAACCTACAGTAAACCCTTTGACCCTTATTGCTGCTGCTGGCTAATTTGAAAATGATGCAAAAAACCCTAACAACTGACATAAACCCGGGCACATGGATACTCATCTGAGAGTACTCAGTGAGACCTTTCCAATGAATACCAACACAACTGGGTTAAGATGGTTTACAAAAATTTTTGCATCCTTGTGCTTTAGACAAAAAAGTACCCTTAGCATTGGAAGGGTTAATTCATACAGAGATAAGGAATAACTAAGTAAATGTAAATGTTCCTCTCTGTTAGATCCTATTCGATGTTGTTTATACTTTTATTTTTTCTGAATAGCTACTAGATGGTGCTTTGGCTAATCCAGAACAGGCCCGCTTCTTGGTACCTGAGCAGATTGCTCGCTTCAGAAACTTTGGAGGGGTAGGTATTGAACTATGTGAAGTGTTTAACTATTCGTCTTACACTTGTGATATGCAAACATTCTAGATGTCACCTCTGTGTGACTCAGCATTACCAGCATAGTATAATAGATCTTTGTGTATGTGTGTTCTGGTTGGTATGCCAGTAACCAGTGCTTACAACGAACAGGGATTAAATAAGGGTTAAATAAGGGCATTTATGTCCCAATAAGTAAGAAGCAAATTTTCTCTTGATTAAGAAGACATACTGATTCATTTTCTTTTTGCTGTTTTAAGCAGCCACTAGACTTACAACTAGGTATAATATCCCAATATTAAGCAATTCTCTACAACTTAACAGAAAAACTTGAGGGGAAAACAGATGTAATGAAATCAATGTTATATTTACAACAAATGTTTTTTCATCAGTAATTAATTATTTCAATTGAATTACATATAAACTTTTATTGTAGGTTCGTATTGAGGATGATATTGTGATAACAGCAGATGGTATGGAGAATCTGACGGTTGTTCCTCGCACTGTGGAGGAGATTGAGGCTTTAATGGCTGAAGGGAGACAGGCTCCAACCCCTGACACACAGATATAGGTCAACTGATCCAGTCACACTGATACATGATCCAGCCACACTGATATAGATCATGCCATCCTGCTACACATATGTAGGTCATGTGATCCTGCTACACATATGTAGGTCGCGCGATCCTGCTACACATATGTAGGTCATGCGATCCTGCTACACATATGTAGGTCATGTGATCTTGCCACACAGATATAGGTCATATAATCTTGCCACACATGTAGGTCATGTGATCCTGCTACACATATATAAGTCATGTGATCTTGCTGCACTGATATAGGTCACCTGATACAGCCAAACAGTCAATAGGTATAAATATAGGTCACATGATCAAGCAGTAAAATATTCCAATAAACAAGGTTAAGTTTCAGCAGCCACAGTTAACCCAGGGCTCCCAGTCAAGTTGTGCTCCCAAAATCCTTATTAAATATCTATATCTTTAGATATTTGGCAAATCAATACTTTATTCCTAAGCTTTTTATGCAAAGGTGTCACGCTATACAGATAAATTGATAAGGTTGTTTAAGCATGAATTATTGCTCAGTCTACCTAGTCAGGGAAAGAACAAGCTTTATTAGAGATCTCGACTAGCTTTACAGGAATTGAGAATGTCTATCACCAGAAGAGTGTATAATTTCCTCGTTTCTAACCAGGAACAAAAGAACAGATTGTATAATGTCCTATTGTTTCTAGACAGGAACAAAATAAAAGATTGTATAATGTCCTATTGTTTCTAGACAGGAACAAAATAAAAGATTGTATAATTTCCTATTGTTTCTAGACAGGAACAAAATAAAAGATTGTATAATTTCCTATTGTTTCTAGACAGGAACAAAAGAAAAGATTGTATTATTTCCCATTGTTTCTAGCCAGGAACAAAAGAAAAGATTGTATAATTTCCTATTGTTTCAAGCTAGGAACGTAAGGTGACTTCCTCTTGTTTCTAGCCAGGAACAAAAGAATAGATTGTATAATTTTTTATTGTTTCTAGTCAGGAACAAACTCGCTTTAAATTATGCAGTAATGTTTGTATGATATCCTTCCATCCATAGTGTACCATTTCAACAAATTAGAACTCTGTTATTTAATGCACTTAATAGTCAATTGATTATCATGCATATATTTTATCCCCTTTGAGTTGCGAACTTAATATGTGACCAATTAGTTCTGTTATATGAACTGTTTCATGGCTCATCAAATTGTTGCTTAATCTGGACATGCGTAATACAGATTTTCATCTAAACCGGACAGACTGGAAGGTCCCAGTCGCTTCCTATACATATAATTCCTATATGCATAATCTGGATTTTGCCTAATCGGGACAGAAATTTAAGGTCTACATCAGTCTGGATTAAGCATAGTTGCCTGTATTAAATTCATGTTAATTGTGCAACAAGGACTTGTGCAGTAAAAAAAGGTTACAGAAACACAAGTAACCAGCTCTGATGCCGATGAGTGAGTGAATTCAGCTATGTATTTTCAATGTCTGGAATTGAAATAAATAAAATTGTTACAAGTCAACAGTATGTTTGTTATCTACTGCTAAAATAAATCTATGCTTAGGTAGCATGTTTTTTACACAAACTAGAACAGCCACTTCTTTTTAAGGTAAATGACCTACAATTTACATAAATTCAACAATTCTGATGTGATTTTAAGTTCAAGCATCTTAGTTTGGCAGTTCACCAACACAGTTAATGAATATTGGGAAATTTTGGCCTTGAAATGATTCTTGGGTGAGCAAATTAAACCAAAGAATGCAGACTTTAAGTGTCAAGTGGGCCAATAAAACTTAAGAAAAGAACATCTTAATAGAGCTATGATCACAAAATATGTCAAAATTATTCCAGATGATTTTAAGTGCTACAGGTACAGGTGGGTGAACAGAGTAAGACTGGTATGAAATAAAGAAACACCATGAGTACATGTCTGGTAATAAATTTATTCAACCATAATTGTAACCAAGGTGACAGTAGTAGAGCAGCCTTCTAGTAGAACATAAAAATAAGTTGCAGTGGGTGATTTGCTAAGTCTCTTTTTAAAGAGAAGTAGAACTGGAAGTGAAACTTCCAAAATATTTATACAGGGGTTGACTTAACACTTACTTGACAAAGTCAACTAAGTGTCACTGGCAAGTCGACCAAGAGCTTGTGAAGTATCTAGCGTCTTTCCCAATAAATTGCATTCTAAATTTTCGCCTTAAAGTTCAATAAACCCTACTGGGAAATACATTGAATATATGGCAAGATCTGTACATTTTCCAAATCCAACATAATGACTGTTTTAAGGGTGACTGGTACACCAAATTCAGTGAGATTATTATTATTCATTTGGAAAGAATTTTCTGCAATTTGTTCAGACGAGGGAAATCAAATAAATTTCTGCATCATCTAAATAACATACAATAACGATAGATTAAAGCTGGGTATTCAGTATTCAAAAGACTCATTCAATACAGGAACTTCATATAAGAGAAAGGCCAACTAAAGACACGCAACCATAACAGGACGCAATCCCAAGATATGAGTACCTTACATAGGTGGATTAACAAATAGAAAGATGTAGGTAATTTTACTGCCTGTACAAAACATGCAAAAGATAAGCAACCAGATGTTTATAACGCAGAGGATTAAGTGAAAAACTGTCTTCCTATTCACAATGCATTTATGTATTATTTGTATAGTGGTGCCATGGTACACAGTGCTAAAAGTATCTTACAACCAATAACGGTCTAGTTTAAATAGTAATAATACATGTACAGATTATTATTCATAACACCTTGCTTACTGACAGTCCTTGGGTATATGTAGTGAATCGAATCGATCGCAAGAACTCTTGGCTTCTTTTGGAGTGGGTCGGTCGTCAGTTAAAAACAACAACACATAAAACAAAGAACCTAATCAATCATCAAGCTTAACTTGTTAGTTTTTTTTTGTCTAAAACCACAAAATCATCTATACAACTCTCTTTCACTCCCAATACTGAGAACACACAAAAAGCATCCTTCAAAAAAAATTACTACAGAGAATGATAGAGGAGTCCTACAAGGATACACTGCTGAGGTATTTCTCAAAAAGACCAGATAAGTCTCAGTTGGTTCAAGTACAAAGTTCCTACATTTATAATATTACAGATACAAAGTTAATTGAGAGGCGGTTATACTCTGTAGTCCTCGTGTCATGACCTGATAGCAGTAGCAAGGAACAGTTCTAGGCCAATGATTCCCAACCAGGAAACCACATGTCTGAACAGGGTCTGTCACATGTTTTTAACCCTTATGCTGCTGGAGGCTACTTCGGCCATTACAAAATGATGCAAAAAAGGTGAAAAGATTACTGGAACCCAGACATATGGGTACTCATCTGAGAGTACTCAGCAAGAGCTATCTAATGAGTACCAACATGACAGGGTTAAGATAGATTTCAAAAATATTTGCATCCTTGTGCTTTGAACAAAAGTAGCCTCAGCCTTGGAAGGGATTAGTTCTTACCCCACCTGGTGGGAAAGGCTGCAGCTGACAGTTTAACTTCTTTCACCTGACCTCAATGCTGCATTCCAGTGCAAGAGACGCAGGCATAAGAATGAAGACCTTCCCTTAGAGATACTTTAATAGATAAGATGTGCATTTTTGTTCAAACTTTTGTTTCTGTTTTCTAATGGCTGCTATTCTGGTTTGAGAGCTAGAAATGTTCAAACATGTCTTACTCACTTCCACTAGGCAAGTTTCGCAATGTATAAGAATCAAACCTAGCCACAATAGGGCATAACATACAGACTTCTGTCAGGAGAAACAACCACTAATTTGGTTGAAAACAGTAACACACATATGGAAGTGTAGCCCAGACCAGATGTAGTACCTTTGGTTAAATAAGACTGAGTCTTCAATGTCATGTGTAGGATGGATTGAATCGAAGAATTAGGGTAAATTGCAAATAGCACAAAAAGATCAAGATTTGTAATAGAACATCCACTGTACAAAGATTTCTCCATTTGGTTCTAAACCCATAAACAAAGAAAATAAGCAATCCTTTTAATGTCCAATTCATCATCAAGGATTGGGATCATTCATTATATCTTTATTATTTATCTGCACCCCTTCATAAATATAACATAAAAGGGTATACTTCATTAAGTGGCTTATTGGCTGTCTTATTCTGGCTTAACATTATTCCGAGCACTCTGGTTTAGCATTCCTGCTCCTATATGGTGATAGTCTAGCTTTGGTGTGCTAGTGGTTACCTAAAGAAACCAGGGTTCAACAATAGCACTAGACTGGTACGATGTTATTACAATGTGCCTTTAATAGAGCAGTAATGCGCCCGCTTCTAAAGCCCAATCAGTGAGAGAGCTGATAGCCTTCAGTTCCATCCCTGACAAAATTAAGTATGTTGGAGCCATCTTGCCATCTAGCTTCGGTTGTCCGAGGAATGAAGAATTGAAGACTTCGGAAGAGTCAAGACAGTATTTATCTCTTCATTAAACAGTAGAGCATACTTACACTGTTTCAGGTGTTCAATTGTCAAATATCATGGATTTCAGATGTTTCTAGTGCTACCCAACCAGTGGAACAACCTGGTTTCTGTCAGATACTGATAACACAGTTATAATACTTGTTGCAAATCGATTAATTGCTATCAACAATGGGCAATAATCTCTGTTAATTAAAGATGAATCGTGGTGCTTATCTGTCACACCTTGACACGTATGACTTACAGGTAGCCACCTATTGGTCATCTTGGTCCACTACTAGTTCATTTCTTCTGTCTGGGCCAAGGAAATTGATAGCTACCCCATCTCATGTTTCACAAAGGACAGAGGGCAGGTACAAAATTTCACAATTGCCAATTTTAAGCACCCAGTTTCTAAATCCTGGCTGAGACCCTGGCGGGGTAACACATAACAACAAGAACCAGCTTTGAATACCTACACTCCATTCAGCCAAAAGAGGTCACAAAATCTTTTGACACATAGCCCAATAAATTAGGTGGCCATCAACTGTTATTTTGTATTTCTGTGAGAGTGGTCGGGTGAAGTGTTTGGAAGTCTTTCTTCATATATGTTCCATTCCATTCCTAGCACAAAGTGGGGTAACCTCACAAGATCGGGCATGCTGGGAGTTCGAACCCATTCATGACTGTGGTATTCAAGACAGTCCGATCAATTTTGATGACGTCTTCCTAATAGAAGCATATGTTGGGAAATATTTGAAGGAGAAATGTTAATCAGAACACAACAAACAACTCCTCTTCAAATGTTTAGAGAATCTATGCCTTATTCCAAAGTTATCTTCGAAAAAGCGTTG
This sequence comes from Maea johnstoni, assembly GCA_963942565.1. Classification (NCBI taxonomy): domain Eukaryota; kingdom Metazoa; phylum Annelida; class Polychaeta; order Spionida; family Magelonidae; genus Maea; species Maea johnstoni. The sequence continues at coordinate 30,044,886 of OZ012688.1, read as the reverse complement.
TTCCAGACGAACCCTGGACAGTTCTTATGAATAGGCTGGTCGTCAGTATCTCTTTCTCCCTCGGAACTTATCTTATGCTGCTCCTGCTCTTCTGACAATAATGTGAGTATTTTCCTAGTTAAAATCACACTGTTTATATAAATATCCATCTGAAAATTGTCCACGAGAATGTCCCAAACAACCTTTCTTGAATATCTCCCAATAAACATTGTCCTCAGAAGAGAAATATTCCCAGGCATGTCAGAAGAGCCACTAGTAGTAGTAGTTAGTATAGTAATAGTCACTGTTCTTTTTGGCCTTGTTTCCGCTGCTACTGCTGCTGCTATAACCAGGGCTCGAAATTAAGATTTTATACAGGGAGCCCAATTGCATCTTCTAAAGCTACCTAAAAACAGATGTTGTGTATACTGTATGGAAACCAGAACATCTTTGGGCTCCTTGCAGAAATTTGAGGGAGCCGTAGAAGAATTCAAGGGAGCTCCCGGCACCCCTAAGTTTGAGCCCTGATAACTATTTGAGGGAGCTGCAGGAGAATTCAAGGGAGCTCCCAACACCCCTAAGTTTGAGCCCTGATAACTATTTGAGGGAGCTGCAGGAGAATTCAAGGGAGCTCCCAGCACCCCTAATTTCGAGCCCCGATAACTGTTATATTTCCTAGATGTAGGTGCTATTGATGCGCGCACTGTACCCGCGGGCCGTGTCCGTCACCGTCGTCATCATCATCCTCGTGGTACGCCTCTCCACCGTGTCGTCCCCCGCTCCCGCCGCCGCCTCGCTTCTCGCGGGGGTCGAAGTCGGTCAGCATGACCTCCTCCACGTGCTCCCCTGTGGGGATCTCCACCTTCTCCCTGGCCGGTAATAAGGTCTCCAGAAGCTACAATAAAACACACACAACATGAGAGAAATCAGAGGCAAATTTATGCAATGACAAGTTACTGTAATGTGATGTACTCTTTACTGTTCTGTTTATTTTACCAAACATTAAATATTTGAAAATCAAACCAAACATCATTTTAACACTCCCGATGCTGAGGCTACCTTCATCATAGGTAGTAGGATGCATACATTTTTGAAAAACATCTAAACCCTTTGATGTTGATATTCATTAGATAGCTCGCGCCATTTACTCTCAGATGAGTAACCATGTGCAGGGTTTCGGTCAATTTTCAGCTTTTTCTTTGCATCAGCAGAATAAGCCTTCAGCAGCAGCAGGGTCAGGCGTAAGTCACACACCCCATGGAGTCCGCAATTATTTTACAATGCACCATTGCTTGGACATCAGATCGCTATGATAGTATCCTCCAACATGCTGATGTGATAGCTTGTCATTCAACATCAATGCGCAAAAATTAAATTGCACACCACGGCTGAGTGCATTATATTACACGCACAAAATTAATACAGTATACAGTACCTAAAACACTTAAATAGCTATCACAATTGATAAAATCTCCCAGGGTTGATACATGGCATAGGGGCATCATAAGGTATAGCGAAGGCTTATTCATGCAATGACTAGTTATGCATAACACTAAAATAGCTGTTACGATTGGTAAACAGTACTCACTTTCAAATGCTTTTCTTCAGCAAAATGCTTTGGTGGGAATGTGATATTAAATTTAACATAAAGGTTCCCCTTCTCGAAAGGACTTCTGTATGTAGGCATTCCCTCTGACTGGACACACCTAATTGCACCTGGAAAAGACAAATTGAGATAAAGGAATATTATACCTCCTGGATAACCAGATAAATATGTTTCTGACAAAGAAGAAATTTCTACTTGTATCAAGAGCGGCTTCACAGACAATAGCATTTGTAGCATTATTGCTTTTACTTATATTAAGACTAAGCTTATTTATTTCATTTTAAGCTGAAAGCAATAACTAAATGATATGATCTTATAGTTCAAAACTATAGTGCCCTACAATGGCTACCTGTATAGTGCTGTACTGCAAAAATGAAGGAGGGGAAGGAGAGGAGGAGGAGGGAGAGAGAGAGCGAGAGAAAGAGAGAGAGAGAGGGAGGGAGGGAGAGAGAGAGACTGAGATAAATACAATACAGGAGATCAAAAAAGAGAGACCTATTAATGTGGGGACATGAGGAAGTGCGCCTGTGCAAGTATATATGTCTCTGGCGCTAAGGTGTGAGAGAGAGAGAGAGAGAGAGAGAGTGGGTGTGTGCATGCGTGTAGGAGTATGCAGTTGTAGCCTTACCTGGCTCTATCACCTGGCCTGCAGGGTACTTGATCACCAGATCTCTCTCGTCCAGGTGTTTCAGTGTGAAGTGGAAGCCGCACAATGCTTCAGTCAGGCCCAGGTTGTAGGTGCAGTAAAGATCGTTACCATCACGCGTAAACGTTTCATGTTCCTTCTGTTGAACGACTATGATAACATCTCCAGGCTCCATACCAGGCTGGAAGAGAAAATAATCACGTCAGAACAGAGGTAAACAAGAAAAAACAGAAAGCTGCCTCGAGAATACTGATCTTCAGCACAGAAAGATGCGTGTTGAATCTCAAAGCCTTAGCCAGGATTTTGAAACTGGGTGCCCAAAATTGAGTATAATAAAATTTAACAGGATCCAATATTCCAGGGGAGACCATATCTTCCATTCACAACCTGAACCATAAGGATACATTTCCTTAATAAGAAACTGAATAATACCTGTAAGTTATGTCCTAGCATTCACATTGAAGTGAGCATTTAAGAATTATTAGCTCGCAAATGGCTCCAATATTCTAGAGGAGACCATACTATCTTCAATTCACAACCATACAAATATATTTCCTTAATAAGAAACGGAATACCTTCAAGTTATGTCCTAGCATTCACACTGAAGTGAACAATTTAAAACCTTTGCTTGAAATTGGCATTTCTTGAAATTCACCACAAATAAAATGTGGGCGTCCTTATGTGGGATTTTGAAGGGTTTGGGTGTCCAAATGACACCCAGACGCCCGCAGGCTAAGACACTTGCTGCATTCATTGATGGAAAAAGCTGAGTAGACTTGTAAAACTACCTCATCACTCAACTAGTTTTTTGTATACCTGCATATCTATGTGGTGTGTTGGATAACACATAGACTTAAAGCATGCCAATGAAGAGTGTTGTTATTAACAATGGGAATGATACAATATATATTTATCCTTGTGAAGCTACAATCCTTGTGTTCCATGCTCTATTTTTTTCCATAGTAAAATCATGTACACCCTAACAAATGTCCCTCAATAAAATGTAAACAAAGTATCTTTGATTGGTAAGGTAAGGTACAAAGAAAAGGTAATAAATATACAGTTAGGGTGCTTGAATGTGCGATCTAGAGTAGCAGAAATACCCTCGCAGGGCTGTAAAGCGAAACTTGAAGCACTTCAAATCAAAGCCGTATACAAACGGCAATGGAAACCAGGGTCTTAGCCAGGATTTGGAAACTGGGCGCCTAAAATTGGCAATTGTAAAATCTTTGGGCGTCCAAAATTTTAAGGGGGACCACAATATAATCATATTTCAACCATATACATGTATAAATTTATCAAAATAAGGCATGATATCCTTATAAAATGTCATAGGAATTATATGAAGATGGAAAAAAATTCAATTATATGCTTGAGATTGACATTTTAAGAAATTCTTCACAAAATTTTTTGGGTGTTCTGAGGGGTGCTTTTTAAGGATTTGGGTGTCCAAAAAGACACCCAGACGCCCTGCTGGCTAAGACTATGATGCGATAGTCAAGTGATTGGTAAGGAGGGAGGTAAGGTAAGTGAGGTACATAGGTAAGGGAAACTCACCTGCTGATCTCCCTCACCACGGAAGGGGATCTTCTGACCGTCTTTCATGCCCTTGTCTATGTGAACTTCCAAAATTTTTGTTTCGTCTGTTACTTTTTTGCCCTCGCATTTCTTACATTTGTCCTTCTCGGCAATACTTTCACCTGAAATAAAAGAAAACAAAAGGCATTTAACATTGAATTCCAAAGTTTTTCTACATATAATGAAGTGCGATTAGCAGTTCTTCAATGATTGGAGTAGCAGAACTTACGTGCCATGGATTTACATTTCTTAAGAAATCAATAACTTAAATTGCAAAAGGAAAGTGAAACCACTGGTCCACCCATTTGCTGTATATATGGGCACGCCCCAAGATGTATTCATGCTAAGTCATAACACTCACCTTCTCCGTTACATGCTGGACACACTGTCTGAAGCTGCTGGACCATGCCTGGGCCGAGCTGTCTCATTGTAATCTTCACTCCCCGACCGTTACATGTGCGACAACGCTGAAGAGCACCGGCCTTGCCACCTTGCCTGCAGGAACAAGGAAGAACATGAATTTTTTAGCTGACAAGTTTATTACTCAGATAGAGAGCATGCTATTAAAGATATATAAAAGAGTGAGATAACTGGCAAATTTTGTTTGCATGATCATCAAAAAAGAGAACAAAAGATTCAATTAATCCAAGCATTTGTTACATTGAAAATCTTTGGTGTTCATCATGATACTGTGTATCTGGTTAATTTGATGTGTCCAAAATTTGGCAATTTAGCCATTTTCAGAATTTGCTAAATCTTAATGGAAAGACAATTTTGATTACAAGTCAATTGATTGGTCAATTAAAAGCAGAAGTTGCTGAACACACAAGACGAAGTACTCACCCGTCACACTTGCCACAGATGATGGTCTTGCTAAGCTGGAGCCTTGACGTTTTACCATTGTACAGATCTTCTAATGAAACCCTGCAAAAAATCATAATTCATTAGAAAAACCTACATAGTAATCTCATGATATCTTCGGAGTGGGGGAAAGATGTCTAAGGATGGTTGACACATTCTGATACATTAGCAAGCAATAAGTGGGAAAATCCAATTTCCCATTGAAAAGACACTGAACATTTCTAATCAAAATAGAAAGAGATTAACATACCCCAGAACATCAACAAAAATCAAAGCCATGTCCATAGGAAAATTGACAATTTGTAAAAATTCCTCACAATTTTTTTTGTGGTGTTATAAAGGGTGATTTTGAGAGTGGCATGTGGCTAAGACTATGGTGATGTTATAGACAATCCATAATTTTGAAATTGGCAATTTCAGACACTCAGTTTTTAAATCCTGGATAAGACCTTGACCAGAGTTTTTGACCACTTATCTTTATCAAAACACCTTTTCTGGCCCCACGCCTGAAATCTAGGTATGAGACCCTGACTGGTTGCTTACCTGAGCTGATGGAAGGTGTCCTGTCCGCGTGTGCGACGCCTCCTGCCGCTGCTGCTCATGCCACCGCCCATTCCTCCCATACCGCCCATGCCGAAGAAATCCCCAAACAAGCCACCGAAGATGTCACCTGGGAAACCTGCAGGGAAAAGACAACCATCAAAATAGTCTAAAATGTCTTTTGTATAACTGAAAGCTCGGTTATGATGTACATTGGAAGTTCTTTATGAATAGCTGAAATGAACACAACTGAAATATTTTCCACATCACAATGGCTTGTTTGTACAATTCTTAAAATCTTTATCACATAATAATTGTGCCTGGATATTACAATTGTTTATAAATGATGAATGTTAAACTACAAACAATAGATAGTTTTGAGTGAGTGGTGAGTGCAGCTCTACTATGACATGACAAATGGGAATATTTTTCTTACCTCCGCCACCTCCTCCTCCTCCCTCCTTGAGGCCTTGTAAGCCATATCTGTCGTATGTCTCTTTCTTCTCTGGATTTGACAGGACTTCATAGGCGAAGCTTATTTCTTTGAACTGTAAACAATACAAAGGGAACACTCTATGAAAAGAACTTGGAATTAAAATGATTAACGATATATAGGGAAACTGTACCACTGATTCCTAATCATTTCATGGTGCTTACCATGGTCTTAGCCAGCAGGGCATCTGGGTGCCTTTTTGGACACCCTAACCCATAAAAAGAACCCCTCAGGACACCCAATCTTTTTTGTGTGGAATTTCTAAAAATCTCAATCTCAAGCTTATAATTGAATTTCTTCATCTCCTTATAATTCCCATGACATTGATTAATGGTTTATGGTTGAAATATGAGTATATTGTGATCCCCTTAAAATTTTGGACGCCCAAAGATTTTACAACTGCCAATTTTAGGCACCCAGATTCTAAATCCTGGCTAAGACACTGGTGCTTACTTTTCAGTAGTTCCAGTATAAGTCACACCGAATACCCAAACTACACCCCTATAAATCAGTAGCAGACTATCACTAGCAGTAACTCAATAGTACCTGGTTGATTGTTTAGATATCATTCAATGAGTTCTCCAAATTCTAGGTAAGTAGAAGAAAAGTAATTCCCTGTTGAAATGCATTTTGTTCATCCTTTATAAGGCATTACTCACACCTACATCATGTTTTGTCCCATTAATGTGGGTTGTTTAGCAATATGAATCCCAACTGATGACGATAAATGACTAGTCGATAAATGTACAGGTATGATAGATAAGGATAACATCACATGTGCACACCTGGCTTAATGAGGCAGCATTAACAATTGAAACATATAACTCACCTTCTCTCCTGCATCTGGATTCTTGTCAGGATGAAACTCTTTCGCTAACTTGTAGTACGACTAGAATGAAAAAAGATACATAACTATTAGTAAATAAAACATTAAAATAAAATAATATGTTGAAGGACATTGAGTTAACTACCCTAGTTAGTTATTTCATGGTACTTATTTCCCAGTAGTCTGTGTTAGTCATACCCAATACCCTAACTACACCCCTATAGTTTAATTCAGAGATGATTTCATAGCATATCATTGCTTAGATGTCATTCAAATTCTGTGTCAAAGTTCCATTCTTACACAGGACGCTAGTAGCGCCAACATAATCACTATCTCGGTGATATCTTCTTGCTAATGAAACCTTTTGAAAAACATGTCATGATTATTTGATCAGAAATCAACCAAAAATTCTCTTTCAAGTCTGCTTCAAAATATCATTATTTTTTTCAAGTTAAGCGCATGTTATCATAAACAAGTTAAGCGCATGTTATCATAAAACTCCAGGCATACATAGGTTAAACAAACTTACTGAAGCTTAGTTTGTTGGACTTACAAATTCTGTTTGTAAGCATCGCCAGAGATGCCCATCATGCTTGGAATGTACTTGTTACCATAACCATAAGGATGCTGTTAGTTTATCATATGTATGGAATTCTTCCAAGCCTAAGCATATTCGATCAGCGTGTGTACTAACCAGCTGATACTGACTGTACTTTTTTAAGGTTTTTCAGTAAACAGGCGACGAACTAAGACTTCAAGGAAGTCCCATCAGGAGATAACAGAAACCTTTTTGCCTGAGAGAATAATTACTGTATATGCACAATTACTGTATCAACCATGGACTTTTCTTTTGGACAGGCTGTTTCCTGAAGACCTCCTTTTTGGGCAAGCAAAAATTTCTATGAAGAATTTTCAATTTTGACTTTTTGTCGTTAAGAAACAAATATCATAGTTTCTTAGAAAACATTTTCTAGAAAATGGCTGAACTATAAATTGCCCTTTCCCTTTTCGACACAATGGGCTATATAAAATGTAGTTGGTATAAGGATTTGAAGTCCATGAATCGCTAGATTAGGATGGGCAGATATTTTGGAAATTGCTGTTTTGGACAGGCATTTTTTGAAATCCTGGCTAAAACCATGGTAGCAACCACTCTGAATTGGGGAGTGGTGCTTTCTGAGTTTTCTCTGACTCTGCTCATTGAATCACTCAGCTGATCAACTGGTTATTCAGGTAATCAAAATCATTGTCTATTCCCATTAAGCCACAAGCAAGGTTACACATGGCTTCTGATCTAAATACGACCACCTCCTAATCACCATGTACATCCTGCATCCCCATGACACTAGGAAGTGGATAAGCAAGGAAGCGATCGTATTTGACTATGTCATCATACTCGCACCATGGTTTCACGCACACGAGTTTTCTCGAACCTACTTTCGACTTCGAGGCCATTGAACCTCAAGGCCGATCATTCACCACGGGTCTCAGCGATAAAGACTGAGAACTTAGCTCTTTAAATGTAAATGTGTTTAAGCATAACTGCCCAGAGCTATAAATAATGACAATAAGGGGTGAATTTCGAGTTTAAACTCCTTACTTTCTTTTGTTACTTACGTCACTCCATGACAAAATGATCACGCGAATTTTCAACTGAACGCGACACCAGGGCAAATAAACGGACATAAAACAAGCATAATGAGTAAATCCCAGCCTCTAAGTTCTGGAACCAAAGCACCATAATGTTTCAGAAATATAGAAAATGTATAAAAATTAGTCTTACCTTTTTGATTTCGCCCTCACTGGCACCTTTTTTAACGCCCAGTATATCGTAGAGATCAGGCTCGGCCATCTTGACTATCTAAAGAAAGAAATGATGACGTCACGACATGTGCTCCGAAGCGCCATCTGCTGGTCATGACATGTAACAATGTGGATTTGTGGGTGTGCCTATAAATTACAGTTGGGTGTATGTCTCATGCATGAATATGCATATTAGTCATACAAGTAGGAATGCACACACTACACCTTTCACCAGTAACAGTTATGTTAAATCGACCCCAACATAGGGTTACCTGTAAACACAGTATAAGGTTGTAGGTTTCTGGGATGTTTCCTGTTCTGATGGCTTTTTAAGTGTAGTCTGGCTAACATGCAGTGTATTACCTTGGACCAATATAGTACCTAAGGTATTACACTGTATTATTTTTACTGTTAGCCAATCTTAGGGGTACTCTATATTTTACTCTATATGGTCGCCATCCGTAGACGTACATTGTACAGTATCCTTAAGATTTTTAACTTGAATAACTTCAGTTGATAAATATTTTGCTTATTTAAATGACTAGCATTTCTAAAATCTTTCAAGTATATGTTTGAGGGATCTATGGATTAAAGGAAATCCTTCTGACCCATGCAATGCAGCAAAATTGAAAATTACCCCATCATAGTCCTTCTGTTAGTTCAGGATATGACTGCATTTTTTGCACCAACAACTACCTGGTAATTCATTTCAAGTCAGAATTCAGGAGGCAAAAATTGCTGACACATCCTCATCAAAGCATTATTCAGATTTTCTGATTTGGTTTCCTTACTTTACCAACTGCTCAAAATTCTACAAGACTAAATGTTTTCAAAAACCTACAGCATAACTTAAAAACTACATACTATTTACCATCCCAAGTATCAAAAAGATGATTCTGGACAGGAAGTCATCACCTTTTATTGCCTGATGGAGTTATTCAAAAATGTATCAATTTATCTGATAAAAGACTTTCGATTTGGTTTTGAATGGGAAAATTATACCCAAAATTTATTTTGTTCTGATTGCATTTTAGTTGAGATACCTAACAGGTTCTGAAAATAATCACATATATCTACTAGCCTTATAAGTTTTAAATCAAACAACATTGGCTTATCAGGAGTCACAAAGAAAACATCCTTTCGGCACAATTTTCCTGAATCTCTTATACACACTGCATTAACCTACTGCTGCTCATAGCAGCAGAAAGCAGTCTGACAACTTTGGTGAAATCATTCAGGGAAGACAAAGTTAGGATTTTTTTATGAAGATCGAATGTTAACAGCAACACTATCAACAATACCTACTAATATTTTGAAAAATTATTCTGAATTCACATATTATTGTCCAAAATATTATAAATCCAGGTGACAATTTCTGGAGGAGCTCCTAAACAGTAGTAAAGGGTTAGTTCAAGGTTTTCAGATGTTTATGGAGAAGCTAATTTGCTAAGAGAATAGTTGAAAATGAAATATTATCCATGGGGATAATGGATGTTCACTGATTGCATGACCACATCCCTCTTCCACACTTTTAATAGGCAAACACCACCTGTTGAGAGTGTGCATTGTTACATTCAGTTTCAGGAATTTTACTTTTTAAAGGGACTCCAACATTGCAACCTAACCTTGACCTTTTAGAGAGAAGGTGTGTAGATCGAGACAGGTTAAAATCAATTAAAAGAAAGCCCTTTTTTGCTAATTGCTAAATGAAGTCAATCAAGATGTGTAAATGGCTGTGTTATGAGATTGGGAAATGAGAACTTTAAAAGCCTTGCCTTCCTTCTAGGTCATATTAAGACGTCATCCCTTGTGGATAGATGGCACTGTGATATGCTGCCAGTACAACCCCCTCGTGTGGCATTCGTGTGAACTAAATGACCAACATCCCTTGTTAAAGTATAGGTGCCGGCATAAATTCATATATAATATGGTAAAATGCAGTAACGCCTAGTAGATAGGCTATTAAAAGCCTCACTCATTGTATATGAGGGGATTCGGAGTACCTAATAACAGAACTTCCAATCTTAGTATAAATGTCTCTGCTGATAATGACCAATTTTAGGTTTACTTCAGTGCTATCTAACCAATATTTGACAGGCCGAATCATATAAGCACACTTAAACTCAGTATTTTTTTAGAGGAGCACGGCCAGATTCTACCAGATATTTTATCGAAAAAATGTGTGAACCCCACTTCTTTGGTTATTGATTGATAATTATTATTGACGTTATGGATAATTTTGTAATGCCACCTGGTGAGTTTTCTTCAACCAAACTTTGCACACTGTCCACCATAAATGGCTGTGCTCTAGAACTTGTGTACTTGGACATCCTTGAGACTGGTTTGAAAACTTAAGTAAAGTCAGAGACTACCATACAACTCCCTGGTAAAGTGGAGGCCTGTAGCCTTTAATCAAATATAATGACCCTACAATACTTGTTTGTCCACTAGACTGGACTCTTCACATACACAAAATATTGAGCTACATTTGAGAATGATTAAACTTAAAACCCTCTAAATATGGTTGAAATTAAAGAATTTTCTAGCTTTCCGATACTGACTGGCGGTCTCACTTCTGAATATATATTGAAAAGCTATCACACAAAATCAAATAAGGCTACCTTCTTCCAGAGCACAAGTATGCAACAATTTTTGATAACCATCAAAACCCTGCCATGTTGGTATTCATTGGATAGCTCTCGCCGAGCACTCTCAGATGACAGGGTTTCAATCCTTCTTTTTAATAGTGTTTTTTGCATCATTTTGTTTTGACCAATTTAGCCACCAACAACAAAAGGGTTAAACTGATCTGCAGACCAGCTGATGTAGACACTAGTTGATGGAAGTATTTTTCTCAAGGCAGATGGAAATAATTTCTGTTGCCAGATGTTTTTCTTTTTTGTTTAAATTATCTTTGAAAAGTATCGTCCGATCCATAAAAATATAAATTTGGAAAAAATATGATCTCACAGAATATTTAGAAGGGTAGGATCTCATTAAAATTTCTCATTCCAATATTTACTGATAGGTGCGTTCGTCTGAATAAACAGCAACCCATAAACTTGGCCTTTTTAATGCACTACAGGCAAGAATGAATCAAGCTGGTTTGTGCAAAAATTCAATTTCTCAAATTGCCTGTTAGTTCTAATGTAAGTAGATATTTCTAAAGGTTCCCCATCAAAAATCAAAACAACTTCACACAAATAAATTATGATCCATTTTATTACATTCTGAAATGTCACATTTAAGTACAATTGTTACTGAATGCCAATGCATTATATGAAATGCACATTCTTGAAAAAAGAAAATATCTGAAAAACAGGATATGCACTAATTGTGACATGCCACATATATTTGTTGATATATCATGAAGTTGTTTACAATAAATCAAATGATGGCAATTGCTTGAGCTTAGGATTACATAATGATTGATTTGTAGTAGGCAGAAATAGGGATTTACTAACATTTTGGATTTACAGCTAACAGAGTACCCACTGAAAGATTAATCAATTCCTTCTTTATTCCCTAAAAATACATAGCGACCTCAACCAAATTGATGACCCAATGGATACTTTGGTATGCAGTGATTTTACACCTTTTGACATTACACATGCAGAACTTGACACCAAGGGGCGTTTACCACTTGGTATAACGGTACAACTTGAGTAGACCTTTACCTTTCTGTTAAGTAAACAACAGTGTCTAAGCCTTTTTTTGTAATTCGCAGGGCAGTTCTTTTTTATATAAGTAAGAATCCAAGTATTTGATGGTTCTGGACAACCACTATTATTTGACCTAATGCCTGTGTTCTTGATAATCAAACAATGATTGCATAAGTCCCTGAGTGACATGATACACTATTACAAATGCATTATAATTCTTTTCTAGAAGGCAGATCTTGACAATCATGACCATAGCACAGAAGTGGTATTTTATGACTGCATAGTGGGCCTGCCCTGAAAGCCGAGCAGTCCTAGGCTTTATCATTGCCTGGTCTCGATCTCTCACCACTGCCTGGGTTAGAATCTGGCTTGGTGCAAGTGATTAAGTTGCCAGTTACTTGGGGTCAGGTAGTTTTTTCCCAAGATACCATTAATAAATACGAAAGAGCGATTTTGCCTCACTATGGCAGAAAAAATGACAATTAACAGTACTCCAAATCCATGACCGCTTTATCTCAAACTATGTGTTTAATCAACCTTGGGAAGAAGTAAATTGTAGTCTATATCAATAAATATAATTGTTGGACCATAAAACAAATTACAAAGCCAAGCAAAAATTAAAATCTCGCCATCACTTGCAGATTTTTACTCTAACACCACCAAAACATTTGAACTATACACAATGGAGTTATAAACCCAGATATAAGTTATCATTTTAAATATACATATTAAAAGTTTCATTTCACCGCGGCAGCTTGAGATTTTCCTATTAACTCATCCATGTTTGAGTTCAACTACAGAAGTGCACTCTGTATGCTTTGTGGCTACTGACAATACCTCAAATGCATAGCATTAGGTGGAGAGATTTCGCTAGGGTTGTAACTAACATTTCTTCTTAAGAAAATTTTCCAACAATGCTTTTGAGAGGAATTTAATGCCAGTGTAGTCCAGGGCTCAAAACTAGGTGTTTTTTTTTTCTAGGTAGCCAAATTGTGTCTTTAAAAGCTACCTGAAGCTGTTGTGTATTGGAACCAGTAGACCACTGAGCTTTCTGCAGAAATTTGAAGGAGCTGCAGGAGAATTCGAAGGGAGCCCTTGTTTCGCGGCTCTGGTTAGTTTTGAGCCCTGTAGTGTTGAGTATAGGAACCAGTACATCTTTGAGCTCCCTGCAGAAATTTGAGCTACCTGCAGGAGAATTTTAAGGCAGCCCTGGTCTCATGGCTCCGGCTACTTTTGAGCCATGTACTTCAAACTTTTGTAGTTACGCTGGGGTGAATTAATCAAGACGTCGCTGCTGGGGCTTCTGCACCATTTTGTTCAGCTGCTTGTTTTTCCAGAGCGGCTTTGGCATCATCCACAGGCTTCATGGCCGGGAAAAAGAGGACCTCCTGGAAAAGAAAAGAATGACATACCATTAAGACTATGATGATGGCAGCACACTCAAAATAAGATATCTCCTAGTTTAACACTCTTGTCCCCTTTCTAAAACTTGTTATCCAATCCCTAATGTCTTGGTGTTTCAACTAAAGGTTTTCCTTAAATTAGCTTCATGAGCTCACCAGGGTAGAACCACAGTTTCTATTTTGTAATGTTTTCACTCAAACGACATATTTTTGATCAATAAAGGTATTAGCCAAATTAGCCACCAGCAGCATAAGGGTTGATTGCAGATTCTTACCTTAATGTTGTTGGAGTCAGTCAGGAACATGGTTAGACGATCCACTCCCAATCCCCAACCAGCCGTGGGTGGCAGTCCGTACTCCAGGGCAGTGCAGAAGTTGTCATCGACAAACATAGCTTCATCATCACCAGCAGCCTTGTCCTGGAATCAACAGAAGAGGAAAAGATCAAAATATACCCTTAGAAAGTAGGTCATTGTAGGTGAAAGGGAAAGTAGGTGGTGGTAGGTGAAAGGGAAAGTAGGTCATTGTAGGTAAAAGGTAACGTAGGTCATTGTAGGTAAAAGGTAACGTAGGTGAAAGGAACATATCCAAATAAGAGTATAGTGACTGGAGTGAACTAATGTAGAAACATTATCATAAAGCATTTTACACCACCCACTACTCATAATGAAACACATAAAAGGGCAGAACTATATTATTTGAAGTGGTTGCTGATCTTGTTATTTACCTTAGCTTGTTGTTCAAATCGCTCTCTCTGCACGACTGGATCGTTCAACTCGGTGTAGGCATTACAGATCTCTTTCTTGCATGTGAAGAGTTCAAATCTCTCAGTCAAACCGGGAATAGACCGATGCCTGAAATACAAACACATTTTATGTCAGATATGGTATATCTATCTTTCTAAAAAAACAAAACAAATCAATTGGTCATGCAGAACTATTTGGACCTATAATTCTTTCCTAGTAGGATACATGTATTATACATACTAGTGTTGGGACTATTTCTGAAATTCAAGCATCAATGCATCTGTAGGGCAAGTTACAGAAATACTTGTGTCGATTTAAGTGGCTTTCAAATCAACAGTACTATTGATTTATCTTTTCACTTATTACTACTAATTTCAAGTCTTCAAATATTCAAAATGTTCACCAGTTATCTTGAACCCTAGACCTACATCTAGAGATAGTAAGAGACATCAGGCGGTTTATTTTTTGCCTTTTTCGACACTTAAATCCACTACTGAACAGAGCAGTTTAGCAACACAAAGGCAGAATTCCATACACAATGGCATTCGTTGATCAGCTTAGACAAGCGATGCATACACTTCGCTCTACATACTAGTCAATCAATCCTAGTCTTTAAACACCTTAAATGTTCACCAGCTATCATGAACTCTAGACTTACATCTGGAGTTGATAAGAGATATCAGGTGGTTTATTTTTTGCCTTTTTTGACACATAAATCCACTACTGAACAGAGCGGTTTAGCAACACAAAGGCAGAATTCTATACACAATGGCATTTGTTGATCAGCTTAAAGACATGCAATGTAAACATTTTGCTCTACATACTAGTCAATCAATCCTGAAGCCTTTTAATATCTTAAATGTTCATGAGTTATCCTAAACTCTAGACATAAATCTAAAGTTAATAAGAGACATCAGGTGGTTTATTTTTTGCCTTTTTCGACACTTAAATCCACTACTGAACAGAGCGGTTTAGCAACACAAAGGCAGAATTCTATACATATGAGCATACAATTTCTTGATCAGCTTAGAAATGTAATGTAAACACTGCTCTACATGCTAGTCAATTTTTCTAAGAGTCATTAAACATCTAAAATGTTCACCAGTTATCTTGAACTCTAGACCTACATCTAGAGTTAATAAGAGACATCAGGTGGTTTGTTTTTTGCCTTTTTTGACACATAAATCCACTACTGAACTGAGCGGTTTAGCAACACAAAGGCAGAAAATGAATTTGTATTTGTATCCATAACAATATTTATCTACTTGTCAAATACAGAAGTTTTTAAGACTTGCACCAAATAAATGCCCAAATCAGCATCAAGTTTATGAAACAAAGCATTTGCTTGATAACACTCTTGCTATAATATTCCTAGGGTATGAAGTATGTTCACTTGCCGTCCTGAACACCAGAATCATATCCAGTATTGGAAAAGGACAACAAGTGATTTGTTGTTTGCCTTTTTCGACACATAAATCCACTACTGAACAGAGCAGTTTAGCAACACAAAGGCAGAATTCTAGACACATTGGCATCTGTTGATCAAAGCTTAGAAATTCAATGAGACTTTGCTCTACACACTAATCAATCAGTCCTGAAGTCAAATATATTCAAAATGTTCACCAGTTATCATAAACTCTAGACTAGTATCTAGAGTAGATAAGAGATATCAGGTGGTTTACTGTCTGCCTTTTTCGACACTTAAATCCACTACTGAACTGAGCAGTTTAGCAACACAAAGGCAAAATATATTCTCCTACTTCATTCTTCAAATTGGTATCTCTAAATGATCGGGTTCAGTTATGTAAGACGTGTGGCAAATGTTTTTAGCTTTTACAAAAGAGGAAATAATCAAGACTCGATCATTAGAGATGAAAATCATGATCACCTCACCTGATTATAAAGCTTTCGAAAATAACTGTACTAGCCTACTCTTCTTATATCTATAAACTATAACTAAATCTGATGAGTTGTGTTCAGAGATGTTAGATCACGTGCAAATGGGTTAACAATTTATACATACCACTTGGCCAGTGGGCTCATGATCTGTGGGTGGTTTGTGATGAAGGTGGGGTTAATACACTGTTCTTCTAGGAAGTCACCGACAAGCTGAATACAAAATAACATTTGAATTAAGTAAGATATAGATCAGCCAATCCATTAAACATAGGTGACAACAAGGACTTGTAAAAGAACCTTCGAATGGACAAGCAGATTTTCTGAGCAGTCTACACATTTTTATATAGAAAATGGCACAAATAACTAGAATTATGCAAGCTATGCAACACAATTAAAAAGAAAATGATTTCCAATCAGTAGATCCATGATAAATGACAGATGCCATTGTAGCATATATTATAACTTGTTTCGGGCAAGCCAGAAATTGTGTAAGACAAGTATAAGTCATCAACTTAGATGAGTGGCTGAGCAGCTAATTCTGGACTACGGGCAACATTTTTGGAATTGCTGTTTTAGACAGGCATTTTTAAAATCCTGGGTGACTATATTTTCAATCAAAAGGAAAATGACTAAATCAAAATTTAAATCAAAATTCAGTTAAATTTCAACATAACATATATCAAAACTTTAACTTACTTTATCTAAGAGTCTTGCTGTGGTCCTTGGTGCCTTGCACTCTACCTGATTCTTAACACAGAGATCATCAAAGAACTTGCGAGTTTCTACAAAAATAAAATATAATTGTCAGTAAAATATTCAGATATGTATGGAAGTCATCTAGATTTCTAGGCTGTCATATGTATTTTTTCAGTCATGTACTTTTTCTGTTACCAGGCACCAAATAATCAAGGTGTCCATAGTGGCCCATTTAGTTTGCATTTATCTCACCAGGGGAATAGAGGACTCCGTTTTGAATTTGGCCAGAGATTGGAGGATCATATGGTGCCATCTATAGGTCATATACGTTACTAACATACTACACAGCACTAAGGTTAGTCAACTCAGAAGGGAATGGTAACAGGGACAAAGACACTAGTCTAGTATGGAAGTGAATGGCACACACAGTAAGGGTAGACTTATATGTAATAAAGAAGAATGTTCACCAGTTATCATGAACTCAAGACCTACATCTCGAGCTGGTTAAAGATATCAGGTGGTTTATTGTTTGCCTTTTTCGACACATAAATCCACTACTGAATAGAGCAGTTTAGCAACACAAAGGCAGAATTCTAAATATATGACCAGGTGTTAATAAAAACTAAGGCATACAGTGTGCAGTTCAAATAATTATATAAGTGTATACTATCACAAACAATTGATATTTGTACACAATAGGGGAAGATTTCAATATAGAGATGTCAGAGTTGTTCACCAGTTATCCTGAACCCTAGACTTGCATCTGGAGTTAATAAAAGATATAAGGTGGTTTATTTTTTGCCTTTTTCGACACTTAAATCCACTACTGAACAGAGCGGTTTAGCAACACAAAGGCAGAATTCTATAAACATAAGTATTTGTTGATCAAAGCTTAGACGTGTACTGTAAACATTTTGCTCTACAAACTAGTCCATCAGTCTTATTACATATCTTAAATGTTCGCCAGTTGTCTTGAACTCTAGACCTACATCTAGAGTTTATAAAAGACATCAGGCGGTTTATTGTTTGCCTCTTTCGACACTTAAATCCACTACTGAAACGAGCAGTTTAGCAACACAAAGGCAAAATTCCATACACAATTGCATTTGTTGATTAAAGCTTATTCCGACAGTCACTACAAACATTTTGCTCTACATACTAGCCAATCAGTCCCAAAGTCTTTAAATATTCAAAATGTTCACCAGTTATCTTGAACTCTAAACCTACATCCAGAGTAGATAAGAGATACCTGGTAGTTTGTTATTTGCCTTTTTCGACACTTAAATCCACTACTGAACAGAGCAGTTTAGCAACACAAAGGCAGAATATATTCTTTTTTTCCAATTATAATAATTAAGAGAAAACAAAAGTTATAGCATCATACATCCCTAAAATGCAATGAAAATAGCCTGCCCCGACTGAATCTTTACCAACAATCTTGTCATATCACAAACTTATTTTCTGCCCATTCAGATTACAGGTGCATATGTGAGCCTATGGATCATATGCTAGTACTACATAGATGATACAATTCACTGCAACAATGTGAAGCAGCAAGTAGTTTACATAAGTTTACAGACCAATTCTACATATTGATCAGGCTTCATGTGAGTAAGTTGTGTAATTAAAACTCAATATATGACTACCAGGAGTATAGATTATTATGTAAAATTGATGAGTGTTCACCTGCTATCATGAACTCCAGACCTACATCTGGAGTTTATGAAAGATATCAGGTGGTTTATTTTTTGCCTTTTTTGACACATAAATCCGCTACTGAACTGAGCAGTTTAGCAACACAAAGGCAGAATTCTATACACAGTGACATTTGTATCAAAGTTTGTAATGTAATGGGAACATTTTGCACTACATACTAGTCAATCAGACCCAAAGTCTTCAATATTCAAAATGTTCACCAGTTATACTAAACTCTAGACCTACATCCAGAGTAGATAAGAGATATCAGGTGGTTTTAATGTTTGCCTTTTTCGACACATAAATCCACTACTGAACAGAGCAGTTTAGCAACACAAAGGCAGAAGGTATAGTCTCCTTGCATTCATTATATATCTAATATCAAACATGAATTAACTTAGAATTTATAAGAAGTATGTATACAAAGCCAGTCTTTCCTTAGCCAGGATAAATGGGTGCCCAAACCTGACAAAAGGAATTTTTCAAGGGTGACCACAGGATTTAGATCATGAACATTAACATATATTTACCTCTTGTGGAAAATGCATAATATCCCCATGTAATGCCATGGTAATTTCATTAATAAGGGGAAATTATTCAATTATTTGCTTGAAATGGACATCCTAGGAATTCCTCACAATAACATTTCCATATTCTTGATGTCTGATTTTTGATGGTTTTTACATCCAATTGATGCCTACACACCTTAGTGTCTAAGACTATACACGTAGACATATGTTTACATATTTCGCTTACCTTCTGTGCTGAACTTGGTGGGATCTGGGAACTTGACCTTGAGGATTGTCTCAAGGTCTTTGAGCATGTCTATTCTGCGGAACGGCGGCGTGAAGTCCACCTCCCACGGTTCCCCCTCCGGACCGTCGGGGTGGTAGGTGACCTTATACCCTCCTGTCAGGGACTTCACCATTCCTGGAGGAAGAAATAATTGGTATAGTTTCATTTAAATCCATAATATTTTAACCCATTTACTCCTCTTGAATCCAATCCCTTCCAGAGAATTTTTGGATATATCGTCTTGACCTAAGTATTATTTCTAAAATATTCTGAAGAGAAAAACTGATCAGACACCAACCAGCAACTCTAATTGTGAAATGATCTTTACTCCTAAGATAGTTTGAGAAGTGTTATAAATCCAAATGGCACTTGATGACATCTCCAGGCTTGAATGGGTTGAAACATAAACGTCTATGACATAATTTTGAAAAGAATGCAAAGATAATCATAAGATAAATATGCATATCATTAGAATGGATAGAATTTTAGCAAGCAGGCACCCGCCTTTTTTGAATGCTCACCTGAGACCATGGTTTCTGTGATCTGAATCAGATCATGGTAATCTGCATAAGCCATGTAAAATTCACAGGTGGTGAACTCGGGATTGTGAGTCATGTCGATACCTTCATTACGGAACTGGCGACCGATCTCGTAGACCCTGTCAATACCGCCTACCACCAACATCTATGGATCAAACAACAAAAGCAGAATTAGTGCCCAAGCAGAATATGAGAAACTAAACGATGCAAAGCAGTAGTAGTGGATACAAACATGTTCCACATCTGTTTCACATGCACATCCCTAAGATGATCGCAAATGGACTTAACTAAAGAGAAAATGACCCCTAGGCTTATTCAATACTAACTAAGCAGGTTGATAAGCATACGCCTTAGATAGTATACTTCCATGCTTGTCTTTAAACAAATAAAAGAACATCAATTTTCAAAGGATAATAATACTAATAACAATAGGTAGCTAATGGTTTAGATTGTTCACCTGCTATCATGCACTCCTAGACCATTGCCAAAGAGTTGATGAGAGACATCAGGCGGTTTATTGTTTGCCTTTTTCGACACTTAAATCCACTACTGAACAGAGCAGTTTAGCAACACAAAGGCAGGATTCTATACACATGAGCATTTGATGACCAGCTTAGTTGTTCAATATGAACATTTTGCTCTACATACTAGTCCAATATTAACATTTTACGTACTAATCCATCAGTCTTCAAGTCATTAACTATCTTAAATGTTCACCAGTTATCTTGAACTCCAGACCTACATCTAGAGTTAGTAAGAGACATAAGGTAGTTTATTGTTTGCCTTTTTCGACACTTAAATCCACTACTGAACAGAGCGGTTTAGCAACACAAAGGCAGGAATCTAATCTATACACCTAAGCATCTGTTGATCAGCATGTAATGCAAAAATCTTGTTCTTCATACTAGTCAATCAGTCATTAAATATCTAAAATGTTCACCAGCTATCTTGAACTCTAGACCTACATCTAGAGTTAATAAGAGACATCAGGTGGTTTATTTTTTGCCTTTTTTGACACATAGATCCACTACTGAACAGAGCGGTCTAGCAACACAAAGGCAGAAAAAGATTAACACACTTTATTCTTGCATTGTATATCTGCATAAGAGAATAGATCCCCAGCTTTATCTGATATTTGTTGACAGTGCTCATAGCTAACGGTAAACCTCTGCCCCCAGGCCAGTAAAAATTCCCAAATTTCGGTATATGGATATGACACTGAAGTGAATAAATTTACTCAATTTCTTGCAGTTCACAATCAAATAACAGAAGATATAGAAGATGACAGGCCTCGACGCTAACTCAAACAGTTACTGGCCCTGTAGGACCAATAACACCTAGGATCTGCTAGTCCTCCAAAAATTTTACTGGTCCTACAATTTTTGATTTTAAATGTCAAATATTTACAATTATGTATTAAAATAACAAGAAAAAATTCACCGACAACATTCACTTATATCAGAGATATATATAGGTTAAGGAGATAGGAGACAGATAAAAATAGCTCCTACACCAGTCAAGCACTATTGTTATGCAAATGAGCTCTTATCTGTACCCCACTCATTCCCAGGGGCTCAACCTGGCTCAGCTGGGCATGGGCACTGCTCTACTTATCACCACTTCCTGTGTATACCACAGGGTTGTTTAATTACTTTCTCTGGTATGGGGAATGTAGAAGAGCTCTTTAAGTATATTCCATGGTTAAACAGGTCCATAACATCAGACAGGATGCAGTGACAAAACCTGATACATGTACTTTCCTGCCTCATTGTATTGTCTTAATCTACTGCTGTGGATTGCCTTTACTGTCAGAGCCGCACCTCTCAGGGGCAATACAGGATACACGTCTGATTGCAATCCCTAGGTCTGGCTTCTGATCAATAGGAACATCCCTGTCTGGAGCCCGAGCTATGAGTACAGGATATCAACCCAATAAACACATGCCACACTTCTTTTGTTTCTCATTAATGTCTATAAAGGAAGTCGGAAGATTTAAAGGGGCTATGAGTAGATAATAAACCTCTCACCCTCTGGCAATGTTACCCACTCAAGACTGAAAGAAATTCTATGGCAAAAGAGGGAATATACCACATCTATTGTTCAGTTGTTAAAAAAATGTCTCATCTCTGTTGAGTTTAATGTTTATTCAAATTATTTAAATTAAAGGGCTAGAATGCTAATTTACCTATTTCAATACAAAGATATGAATAACCACATACAAACATTACTAAGTGCTTTTACCTTTTGAGGAGGATTATTTTTAAAGGAAATGATGCAAAAACCATAACAGATTAACTGTAACCCTGGCATATTGAAACTCATCTCAGAGTACTGAGCTAGAGCCATCCAATGAATGGCAACATCACAGGGTTTTCAACATTAGACATTAACTGTATGCAGTATTAATAAAGCATCCTTAGAGTTGTGTTTATAGTATTTACGCATGCAAAATCTGTACCTAATTACACTCAAGAATCTGGAGATACACCTTGTCATATGATTATACTGCTGTAAGTTACCTTTTGGGGTAGGGCTTTTGAAAAGCCCTCAATAGCACATGTCACCTTCAAGTGTCAGATCTTTTGGCCTATTTAAAGTAGCAAATTAGTCAAGTCGGACAAAGATACAACAATTAATGAATAGAAGAAACATAGGTCTCTCTCTGGAGCTATATTCCTTAGGGTAATGAGAACTTGAAATAAAAAAAATATACTTTTATCCATCAATACACCATTCAGAAAACAAAATGGCTGAACAAACAATACCATTGCATTGTTACCAGAATGGGCTCAGAAAAATGTTCAAAACATGAATTTATGTTTTTAAACAGTACCTTAAAATACGCTCTCGGGTTGAATTGATTCCTTTTTTATTATATCTGCTGGTTTATACCAACAAAGAGTTGTTGGTTTCTGAGCTCAATAAGTACAAATGAGGAGCGAATTTGGAGAATCAGAAGTTCATTCTACAACCAGTCACACGTAGAGCAGGCGATCTTCCGAGCTGTCCACTTACATCAAACATTCGTTAATTGCAATTATATTTACTTGTATTGAATTGATTAAGGTATTCAAACGGTACTCACCTTCATGTCCGCAAGTGACAAATGCCAGGAAAGGGTAAATCCATTGATTATGCAGTGATTGCACTGCTGCTATAATCACAGACCACCATCACACTCACAGCAGTATCATGGCAGTTTCAAATCTCGCGCGAAATCTCGCGGAGGTTGGAGATCTGGCGTGACCGCTCGCCTCTCTATAGTAAGCCATACGGGGCGCCAGAACGTTGCGTATCCCGTTAGGTATGGTAGTCTCTGCTTATATTGCTATTTTATCATCATATATTTCAAAAATAGATTTCTTCATTCACATAATACTACTACTACTACTAATAATAAAAATGGTAAAAATAGTGCTTGGTGTATAATAAGAATTGAAATGATTAACAAAAACATTCCCCTTTAATTATCAGAAATATGTAAATGAGGAGAGAAATATTTTTTATCACACATTGAATCATATCAGAATGCAATCTACAAGTTAGTTCATGAATGACACATTTCAAAAGATTACCTGTGGGTGCCAGCCCCACCTTTTAACTTTTAACCCTTCCACAAACCACACTGATAATTATACACATTACTGGCCACAAGGCTACAACACAGTGTCAGGAACCAGTGTAGAAAAAGATAGGCCTATCTGAAGTTCTCACGCTCACAACGTAATTTTACGACAGTTTGACAGTTTGTGGCATAAGCCTTCGTGCACATTGTAAACATCGTCAAGATGGTCACAATACGACCCAGCACACACTGGATACTGTGTATAATGTGAATCTTGTGAGAGAATAGTACCCACGGACAGCTACCTCTAATGCCGTAATGGAAGGCCATAGAAATATCAACGCTTGCTCCCCGTGGAGTTAAGACTGGATCTCGGAGCCGTCTGTCCAGCATGCCTTTAATCGGCTTTATCTATTTATCTTTATGGTCCAGAACACAAATGTTTACTGTCCCTGTAGGACCAGTAGAGGTCTGTTTCTACTGGCCCGAAGGCGTTTTGTGGAATTTTTACTGGCCTGGGGCCAGCGGTCGACCGTTAGTGTCGAGCCCTGGATGATGTAAGTTCAACAGTAGTTTACAGGTGAACTTGATTGATGACCAATGCTATATGTTCTTACAATCACTTATTTGTTAGGGAGCGATATGGTCATCAGTCCAAAAAATGCAGAAATTGAAAATTCTCCATTGAAATTTTTGCCTGTCTAAAAAGGAGTTTTCAACAAAACTATGTCCAAAAGACGGGCTAGACCCTGGTCCTAGCTAAATCCCTGTCCTGACAGTTACTGCTGTTCTCACCTTGTGGTATAACTCAGGAGCAACCCTCATGTAGAGGTCCATGTTGAGATCATTATGGTGCGTCACGAAGGGTTTAGCAGTGGCGCCACCTGGTATCATGTTCATCATCGGTGTCTCCACCTCGAGGAAACCAATATCGTCCAAAAAGCGACGCACATAGTTTATGACTCGCGCCCGACTTATAAACTTTTCTCGTACAGTGTTATTTATAATGAGATCCAGGTATCGTTGTCTGAATCTCGTTTCCTGGAAAATAAAGAAATAGGTATTTGCAAATAAGTCATGAGAAACGGAAACATTGCACTTTAAAATTGATATGCAGCCTAACAAATTTCAGATGTTATATGATCTACTCCAAATAAAATTGTGTTTGAAATTTTTACACAATGGCTGACAGTCTGATAATATAATTGCAACACATTCTATTAAGAATTCATACTTTCAGATTTTGTTGAAACAGCAGCACTGAATTAACAAGGGGAGCGACAGGTTTATTGAGATGCTTTTGAAAAATTTTGCAGGCTTCACAAGGAAATTATGTAGCAATATTTTTCACATGTGCTTTTACAAAATAACGGGATTTTAAGTTTGTCTCTCGATCAATCAAAGCATTCTTAACCCTAATCAATAAAGACATGTACAGGTAAAATAAGTCTTGCAAGATTTCTACTTGGCTCTATAACTTCTTCAGGTAGAAGCTTTCAAGATATCCAATCTGCTCTAAATTGAGACAAGAGATGTTTTTAAGTTTTCAACCTACCTTATCCTTCAGTCCATAGTGTAGATGAGGCAGCTGGTGTAGACAGGGGGAGAGAAGCTCCATCTCTGTTGGGATGATACTTAATTCACCCTTCTTCGTTTTACCTGAAAGACAATCAGGATTAAGCATGGCTTGCCATAGAATAATAAGTTCAAAGGCTGGACTTGTGAAAATTCCTAGAACATTTATCCATCAATAAATAACACTCATTTTCTCATTCACCTCAGGAAAAATATATCACAGAAAATTAACTCATATATTCTTTTGTAGGAATACAATCTATTGTATCTTTGTGAAATTAGTGTGTTCAGATAGGTACAATTATTTATGCATAATAATGTTATTATGGAATACCTTTCCGTCATGGAAGGTCCCCAAATGTTTATATATGCATATCCCTTATGTTACATGAGCTCAGTAAAAAGACACCTGTACTCCACAAAAGTGATCAACCACATGAACAAATATTTATGGTGAACAAAATGAAAGAATTTGCCTCTCTTTTATGAGTATAAAACCTTTGTTTCACAAAAAAAGGACCTACCTGGGTTTCCTCTGACACCTATGATGTCACCCCTCTTCAATTTTTCGTTTATATACGCAAATGCATCTACAGTCTTGTAGTTCCTTTAAAAACAAAGAATAATACATAACCCATTACATAAAGGTCGTGAAATGAAATTGAGATATTGGATATCAGGGTTAAAATGACATATTTAGAAATTCCTCACAAAAAATATCTCAAGTAACCTTAGGGGATTATCATTTTCATGAGGGTATGGGTGACCAAATGATGCCTGGTCACCCTGTTGGCAAAAAGCTATGTGTGATATTTACAACATGGCTATTCTAATTAGTGATCAGAAATGTGTGACACATCCATAAGACCCAATTATTTGTTTTAAATCAGACAAGTAGAAATAATTTCGGACTTGAAATGACAAGTTGAATATCCAAATCTTTCATCAAAAGCGAACTATTGAATAAATAGCCGTTAAATTAGACTAACATAAACACATTTAGGAATTCTAAGAGTTGATTCTTATTATGCTTTAATTCAGACCATATACTTACTTAGCATTTGCCATAACTTGAAGCTTGACTCCCTCTCCACGCAGATCGTAGAATATGAGCTTGGCCCCAGACTCTCTCTTAGCATGTACCCTACCTAGAAAAATAGAAGTTCCATGGTGACTATAGTTGCTCTACATTTCTTATAACTATATGCAAGAAAGGAAGGATTTGATGTAAATTTTGGTTGCTCTCAAAAGCTTAGGTCACGACGCTATGAGATAAAAACCTGGAACCGGGAAGAAATTCCATTCTCTTTAGTAAAGTAATTCGTAAAGAGTCTTTACGAATAATTCCAAGGGGTCTGTCAGTTGCAGAGGCACCATAGACATAGACAATATTCTATGACGCCCTACATTTATAAACAGCAACCAAGCCAACACACTAGTGGGGGTCCAGTAGACTTGAACCTGCAAGGCTTGGGGCTAGGCATCGTAACTCCTAGGCCACAGTGACCTAAATATATTAAAGATACATTTTTATGCCTTGCAGTGATCAAATGTTGTTTTCAAATATTTTCTATTCCCATTTTTCTTAATAATCATATCATAGATATTTCAACTTTATATATGCCTTAGATGATAATCCATCATCCAGAAAATGTAACATATATATAATGCAATTTGAAATATTCTTATTTCGAGCCATGACTCTTATTTAACTAAGTTCAAGGCAGATTTTTTTTTAGCCATATGAACATCAACTGTGAGTTTACCTGCCACAGTGACCACCTCCTCAAGCTGATCTCCTGGTTGTAAGTTCTCATATTTCTCAATAAACTCTGTTAAGGACATCTGGACGTGGAATTTGTGTGGGTACGGAGAGTCTCCTGCAGCCTTGAGGTTGGCAACAGCCTGGCTTCGTAGCTTGAAGTATTCCTAGAATGAGAAAGGAAAACCTGGTCATTCAAGATTCACTCCAATTAAATAGCATCACAGACATTAAGTGAAGATCCACTTTAATTCACAGACAAACAGGGATTGACTTAAGAAAATTTTTCTGGTCGGTTTTCGGGCAATCTCATATGATAAATGATAGTCAGTCTTGGGTCGGCCGGACAAATTTCAGGGCGTGAATACCGCCCGGACACCCACTTAAGTCAAACCCTGGACAAAGATCAATAATAGGAATGAACTATAGATTCAAGTAGGATTTTGAAATCAAATGTCAAAGTCACTCGTCAGGACACACCACTTAAGTGGAAAAGCATCTTGTAGGGATATTGTGAAACATCAGGCTATATTTGAAGTTTTAAACTGTGCCTGGTATCACTTGAACTCCAAACAAGTTAAACCAAAAACAATAGTTTGAAAGATCAGTGGAAAATTGTAGCAGCACACATTTGTATCATTCAAGTATAAGAGCCTAGAGGAGTTGGAGTTTGATATAAAATAAGTAACAATACATAGAATTTGATCCAAAAAATGACAGGTGAATTAACTATATCTTACATTGGGATCGATATCCTCATCTAGTAGCTTTGGCTTATCAGAGGGCTTCTTCTCTGGCTGTGGTGGCTGCTGTTGTTGTTTCTCTGCCTTCTCCTTGGCCTTCTTCTCGGCCTTCAGCCGCCTCTTCAGCTCACTGAAAAACAAAACAAAATTATGTTACAAATCATCTTTAAACCTTATGCTGCTTGTTGGCTAATTTGGCCAATACAAAATTATGCAAAAAACCTGAAAAAAATGACTGAGAACCTAACACAGCACATTGGCACTCGTCTGATAGTACTCAGTGAGAGCTATCAAATGAATACCAACATGACAGGGCTTAGATGGTTTTCCAAAATATTTGCATCCTTGTGCTTTGGGAGAAAGTAGCCTCAGCATTGGAAAGGTTGAGCATGGTTTTCAGAACTTGATACTGAGGCTTGCCCAATCTTCTGCGGCAAGCAGAAGATTGGGTGAATACACACCATTTCTGGTGTTCAAATAGATACCATTTTAATGATGAAAACATACATTGGTAACAGGTTTAAAGGGGAATTACAGGGACTACTGGTGACAATGGTGATTGATTTTGACATGCACTTATTATTTCTTTAGAATAATATTTTGTTCAGCTGATTTTGTTACATAAAAACTTTTCTACTTAAAACCGACATAAGTGTACACATATTAAAACAAAATTAGCCCTGTTAGTACATCACAAGAATGGACAAAACTAACCTTTCAGTTTGTCCATTCCCGGAGTAATATCTAGCAGGCGAGCTGAACAGACACCGAGGAGAACTCAGAATAGTTTGTTTGACCTTCACCAGGGGGCAGGAATGTTGTAAAAGTTTGCCGATCAGACGGCCCGAAGCTGCATACATTTTGATTGTCCTGAATCCAAGTTTACAATAACTGTCACCTGACAATGAAAAGAAGTCAGATCAAATCACCTGGCTATCTTTCTCTTAAGCTAATACTTTAAAATTGTCATAAATTTTATCCCCAATGCAGAGCTTGACAAAACAATTTCAATTCTACTTTTGTCAGACAAGTGTTTCAGTTTTGGTTATCTATACCATTTTTTGTACATACTTGAAAGAAAAAAATTGAGTTAAGGGTAAACAGATAGTCAGTCCTGACCCTCAATAATATTCAAGTAAATTTCAATGTTCAGTTTTGTTCACTCAAATACTTGTCAATACAATACTTATACTTGGCTACTGGGAGCGGCCATTTTAGTCTATTAACAGCTCATCTCAGGCTGTTAAGTACACACTTGTCATTAGCAGTAAGCTGCCAGTACATCCATTTATTGTGTGTAAGGATGTGTTTAAACAGCAATATACTTCTTGTATGAAGGTTGGTGGTGGTGCGAACTTGTGTTTAAGTAGAGAAAACTCTAAGAAACTATTTGGGCCTTTGTTTTATTCATGGTGTAATTGTCCTTTTTAATAGTATTAAAAACAGCAATCTCTATTGTTCAATATAAGAATAGCATCATTGACATTCACTAAAAGAATAGCCCACACAATGCTCTAATTACAAATTAATAGCCCTTAGCCATTAAAGCAAACTAATAGCCTGACAGTTTTTTGAGATCTTGCAGGCAAAGACAGGACAATTGAAATATTTGATGGACAAAATGTTAATTCAGACCAACATACAGCTCTCCTTAAAATATTTTCTCAATTCCGATATTGTTTACATAGGCTGTATTGAAGGCATATCAACCCTGACTGATACAGATACTTAACCAAATAAAATCTATGTTGGATGATTGTATTGATTGATGATGCAATCCTGCCCCATTCAGTGAAACTGGCCTGCTGTTTTGGATCAATGGAAATTATATGATATATCTATAAATAATATATCATATGGCACCAATAATAACAAGACACAGTTATTCAAGTTGTTAACAAGAGAATAAACTGAATGAGAGAATCATCCAATCCACAAAATCGGTACTTATCTTTCTCGTGGTTATCTTAGAAAATAACTTGAGTCAGTTTCAGAACAGTTTATCACTGAAGTGTAAATGACAGTCACAGGCCAGGGCCAGCTAGTAAGTAGTAGTGGATTCCAACCAGATGAGATAGGTTTTCTTTTATTGATAAGACCAATCTAGAACACTTAGCTACGGCAAATGTATTCCTCAAATATCAGAATTATAAAGTATTGTAAAAAATAAAGAAATAGGCGATCATTATGAGCGTTTTTCTCACCTCTTGCTCAGCTTTTCTCCCTCACCAACACTGGCCATGTCGACTTTCTTACCACATGTACCCGGCAATAATGAAAACGAGGCTATGTAGATGGCGCTAAAACGTGACAGGTGCGCTCGGTTGTTGGCCGGACTAATCGGGAATATAAGTGTGCCGGGCTATTCTTAGTGTAGCCTAGCTACTAGGCGTTACTGTGTTTTCACTAAATTATACATAAATGTATGCCTGCACCAGTACTACAGTATTATACCTCACGTGAAGATTCTTGATTCTGGTTGGTCAAGGGCCATGGATTAATTGTCATGTTTTCCTGACTCCTTCGCGACAGGCTGTTGTCCTTAACAGCTATGTACTAATTGATTAGTGACCGCTAGCCCGAAGAATAGTTACTGCTAGCCCGAAAAATAGTTACCGCTAGCCCGAAGAATACCCACGAACACCTACAGAGTTTGCCTAGTGACCTACCGGTGAAACTAGTTCAACAAGGCAGACGACGAGTATTTATCCAAAATCTCTGGTGTTTGTAATTTTCCCCCTTTTGTGTTTTGTATTTTGTTCGGTATAATAAAACTGGTGGAAACCCCACAGGAATGTCATATTTGACTTGCGGCATACTGTTGGCCATTTAGTTCACACCTTACCTTACCAACTGTAAATCCACACTATGTAACAGTGCAACCGCCTGTAGTAATTGCCACACGAGGGGTTGTACAGGCAGTAACATCATGATATGATGATAGCAATTCGGACATGATGGTAGCACTAAAATGTGTGGCGACGGTCTGACGTAACCCTTTTGATAGGAATATGCTGTTAAATTTTGTGTATTTTGCAAATTTCAACATGCCAATATTTTGAAAATTACATGTTAAGACAAGTCGTTATCATTGCTAATACCACCGTGACGTGGTACATTCATATGCATGTATATTTAGCTCTCTGCTAATACCAGAGACATGGAACTCACCTGCACTCCCTGCTAATGCACACATATTCTCGTTATTCACAATAGCTGAATATGGAGACGATAGTTTATTCGCTTTGCTGCGCTAATTTACCAATACCAGGGCCCGGGTACCAGGGATTCTGCCAATACCAGAGAAATACTACTCCTCTCAGGCCAATACTAAACGACAGGTGCAAGGAGTTTAATTTATTTCATACTAGTAGCTGGGCGAAATAGCTTGCCTAATGTTTGTGAGCTCGAGTAATTGAGAGAAACCTCAGGAAAAAGAGTGAAAAGGAATGACAAATAAAAATCTTTCTCTTCTTAAAAGTTAAGGTTGATCATGCAAGGATGCACGAATATCAAACGGCCATGGATGTGCTTAGTTGAGCCAGAGAGATTCTATTATGTGATGGTGGTCTCTGGTTGAGTTCCCAATATCCTGAACTGTCCGAAATAAGTTGATCCAGAAGTTGATGAATACAAAGTATGGAATGAATTTGGCTAGAACAGTTATAATAACATGTCATACAAGATTTACAATTAATTTTGTTAATCAATATATTTTGAGGAAAAAAATTAAGTTGGTAATTTCAGGAGCTAATATTATCAATAAAACATTTTGCATTGTGCGCTTTTACCAACACTTAGTTCTCTGCCTGCACTGGAATTACCACGATCTTGTTTCAAGTTTACAGACTACTCTTGGCTCATTTCAAATAGTTTCAATGTACAAATCAGTGGTGCGTATTTGTTTGAATTTTGTGAGTGTCTTTCAGATAGGTTGATGCACGCGTACCGAAGATACACATATTCTCGGGAGATAAGTAACATATGCTAATAGATCCTTCATAACTAAATTATTTATATCTCAGTGAACACCTTGTAAGTGGATAGAAATCCCCCGTTCTTTACACACACACACCCTAAGTTAATTTCATTGAAAAGCCGCACTAGAGAGTTCATCACAACACATTTTTACAGCAATATTATACCACATCACTGAGATTATTGTCTCAATTGTAATATTGGAATTAATATGATTAGATATGTCCCATGCTAGTAAAAATGCTGAAAATCTGTTATAGAGGAATGCAATCTATATATCAACTAAGTGAAGATAATGAGCTATTGCCTTTGTAATTAATGGTTTCTGTTTCTGTGGAGATTAATTTCCTATGGAAATAGTTTGTCTCCCAGGCCATATATAGATGTCAATATATGATTATATTGTGAATCGATGGCACTGCGGTAGTGATGGTAGATGGAAATACTGTCAATACAATCCCCTTGTGTGAACTAAATGGTCAACAGTAGGCCACACACACGTAGACATAGACTTACATATAAACTATGGTAGTATACGCCTAGTAGCTAGGCTAGGGGATATTGGGACACCAGACCAGCCACTCAATCATCTGACAGACTGATGACGTCAAGAGGCAACCAGGGTGTGAAAATTAGGTCAATATTGCGCGCGGGTCGAGGATGCCCAAACACTTCCGGTAACCAGCAATAAATACATGTTTCATGAAGACAAATCGGAATGGTCTTCAAATTGACAAGACGTCCAACCCATTACGATCGCTCTAATCTCGTCGCAATGGCGACGGAGCGAAGAGACCGATGAAGAGGCAAAAGTCTCAGCAGAAACAGACCATGGGGTTGCGACGATGGGTAGCAAAATGTTCATTGATTCCAAATGTCAGGATAAAAGTGGTGGCTGGTCTGATTGTTGCGACAGGATTTCTGTATTTTGTGTGGACATGGTTAGGTGTGCGACACGATCTGAAATTCGTCAAGCCCGTCAAGGTGGTGCTGGTCGAGGAACATCATGAAGGTAAGCTCAAACTGGGAAATGATATCAACAGCTTACCCGTTAATGAGTGAAAAGGGGCGGGGTCATTGTCTCACTAACACTATAATTGACAAGATACATTGTAAATGAAATATGCAACAACGTCGCAGTTCAATAGACAGAACAATAAGACAATAACAAATTTAGAACTATGTTACAATTTGACTGAATTTATTGAGGAAGAAATAATGAAATACCGACACTTTTTTAAAGGTGAATTTCAATTTTTGGTTTTATAAGTGGTTTGATGTTCAATTATACAATCAAGTAACAATGTAGGTGAGACAAGGAAGCAACCAGATCATCCTGCATGACCTTTGTTATGGATCACAGCAATGGATCAACTGATATACCCTGCTTATAGCCAATACGCATGCTCTGTTCTCTTTAGCCCACTCCTTAATTACCTGAGTGCAACACTAATTAAATCAGGTGCTGAGGAACAAGTCATCAGAGACTTGGCCAGCAGCATGGTCTTAGGGCTATTCCATTTAAAAATACATGGGGGGGGGGGTGGAACGCTCACAATTTCAGACCCCCCCCCCCCCCCCCCCCCCCCCGCAATGATTTTTTTTTCATGTTAACCCCCCCACCAATGATTTTTTTTCATCTAAACCCCCCCCCCCCCCCACCAATGATTTTCATTACTTTTTCGAAACCCCATACCCCATGTTTTTTTTCTTTCTTTTATACCCCTTATTTTAGAAGCTGGGGTTTCCCTCTTATGTACGCCATGTGCGCATGCGTGCATATTAAACGTCATCCATTGCCGACGTGAACTCCACAATGCAGACCGCCTCAACTTTAAAAGTGTGCCATACAGGCACCAGGCAACGGACTTTTATCAAATAAAGATATAATCATACAAAGAAACAAGGTATGGTACGAACGTGACTGGTTTTTGGGGGTGTTTCGGGTTATAAATATGAGCGCCCAGTTTTCTTGGCGCAGGTGCTAAATTTTAAATGCTCGGATCTCTAACTGTGATTCGGCTAATAGACATCATATGGTAAACAACGGCCGATACCACAGTTAGAGTTGCTCGAACTAGTCCGGTACTGGAGCTGAATGCCAGGACAAACATGGCGGGTTGACAGCGGACTGGGTATATGCTATTCAAATATAGAAATGAAGGCGAACGTTTGCTCCAAGAGCCCCAGCTCTAAATTTCATTGACTGAAATTTGCATGCGTCTGCTCTCTTTGGGTTTTTGGGTACACCTGCTCCATTTGCAAGAAGGGGTGTACTACAGCATTTTATGGCAGTGTCTTGGAACCTGACCTGCGACTTACCCCACACCCGATGTTTTTTTTTTTTGCCAGGTAGCCCCCGCCCCATGTTTTTTAATATTTGACAGACCCCTCGCCCAATGATTTTTTTTTTTATCTTGACCCCCTCCCCCCATGATTTTTTAATAGGTGAGCGTTCCACCCCCCCCCCCCCCCCCCCATGTATATTCAAATGGAATAGCCCTTGGCCAGCAAGGAGTCTGGGTATCATTTGAACACACAGTGACACAGACCCTCAAAAATCACCCCTTACCCCTCAAATTTTGTGAAGAATTTCTTTAAAAAAAAGGGTTATTTCTCATGCAAATAATTGAATTTTTTCACCCAAACTTGATTTCTATGGCATAGCAGAAGGATATTATACATTTTCTGAACAAGTAAATACATATTTATGGTAGTTATTTGAATATATTTTTGTCTTCCCTGAAAAAAATGGATGCCCAAATATTTTCCAATTTCCAATTTTGGACACTCAGTTTCAAAATTCTGGCTAAGTCCCTGCTAGCCATTACACTTGAAATGCACACTGGGCCTAATTTGATTGTATATAAGCAGGGAGTTTCTAACTTAAGATTGATGGAAACTCCCTGGTATAAGATAAGATCTATAATTTAGCTATTGATTCCCGACCTTGATGGCTGGGTTGGGAATTCAGGGCCATTATATTTGCAACCCAGGCACATGGCTCCAGGATTATCATTATAACATAGCAACACTTCGCTGCAAGGGGTCCAACAGAATATGCACATTTCAGTTACATAGTGTTGAATCATATAAATGTAAAATATGGACTCTGATGTGGCTATGGTTGAACTTGCCCATTTTGCATGCAAACTTTTTTTATTATTAAGATTTCTTTTTGTTTATTCATATTCACATTAAGTCAATAAACATAGGCAGTGGTATATAGAAACAAATATAAATTATGTATCACAATGAGATAATATTTCACAGCATAGTCTTAGCCAGCAGGGCGTCTGGGTGTCTTTTTGGACACCCAAACCCTTAAAAAGCACCCCTCAGGACACCCAAAGACTTTTGAGAAGAATTTCTTAAAATGTCAATCTCAAGCATATAATTGAATTTTTTCATCTCCATATAATTCCCATGACATAGTATAAGGATATCATGCCTTATTTTGATAAATTTATACATGTTTATGGTTGAAATATGAGTATGTTGTGGTTCCCCTTAAAATTTTGGATGCCTAAAATTTTACAATTGCCAATTTTAGGCACCCAGTTTCCAAATCCTGGCTAAGACCCTGTTTCACAGCTATAAGACGTTATCAAGAGCTGTCTATATCAGTCATACACACATTGCACAGTGGGGAATCTTTGATGTCAATCTTATGTAACCTATTCTCCCAAACTTGATGGATTATAGCATCCATCATGTTAGACAATATTTGATTCCCAGATGGCCGAGTGGTCTAAGGCGCTGCCACTGACTGCCATCTCTCACCACTGCCAAGGTCCCTATCTGGGCCTGAGCATGTAAGATAATTGCCAGTGATCTTCACTCCTATTTCATCCACCACTTAGGCACTTACGACCTTAGATGAATAAAACAATGGATAGGTAGCGAGAGACCAATTACCATATGCGCTATATAATGAAGACCTGGCTATCCCAGGGGTCTGGAATCTAGCCAAACCTAGTCTCAGTGTGACGTCACTAGGACACAAAAACCAGTGAGGGCTCTCATATCGTTTACACTACAGAGAAAGTTGCGCACCAACATACGCAGAACTTAACTTTTGGGCTATTCTCCGCAGCCAGGTTGTTCATGGAGACCTGCCGGCTGTGTATCCTGTGGATCAACATTCATGTTACAACTGGCAAGTCACGTTTTAGCCTAAATATGTCAAAAAATGACAATAAAAAAAAATGCTGTATAGGATAATTGGAGTGCACTTCAGCATTGTAAACTCGGAAGCCACCAGTTTGTATTGTGTATATAATTGATTTCTTTACCATCCCCTGATTCCCCTCTTAGATGTACACTTCATACATCTGCTATACCTACTCCCCTGAACAAATACAATCGCTGTATTTCAGAGTATGTACACAACTGAGGTTTTCATCCATGAAAAACAAAGGTTATCTCTGTAGTATCGTGTTGTTCTGCTAAATTAATTATATTCTTGCAAATATCCTTTATTTATGATCATTGATCTAGACAAGGTTTTTTGTTAAGGTTTGGTGCAAGATCAATAATAAGAGTTTGTTTTCCTGTACATGGCGATGTGGTTATTCACTGTGCACAATTGATTTACAAGTAGACTGCACATGCAAAACTATCTCATCACACAAAATATTCATTTAGATAATCAGCAAATGAAAAATGATGTAATATATTTGGGGCTCAAGAACATTTAATCTCACATGTTTGCAAGTAAATCAAAAGATATACAATGCAGGGCTCAACATTAAGCATTACCATACTTAACTGACTCACCCCAAAAAAGTGTCTGGGTAAAGCCCCGGTCACATTCCATACAAAACCTCTTGACGATCTGAAAAAGACCAAAAATCTGTGTCAATCGCGAGACCGATGTGCGAGCGTCGCACATTGGTTTTCCAGGTTTTTGAGGTTTTATAGAGGTTGTGCGACCAAAAATTAGAGGTACACGGGTCGTGGAGAGATTTGCGATACGCTTCGCAATTCTCTCCACGACCTGTTGGCGACCGCGACTGATTCACAGGGTTGTGCTGGTTGTGCGACACTCTTGCGTCACTCGTGAGAGTGACGCACAACCAACTTGAAACCATAATTCCTTTGAGTATTTGCTGCCGTTCACAAGAGTGATGCACAACCAACTTGAGACACTCGCAAGTCACTCGCAAGTCACTCTCAAGTCAGTTGTGCAAGTAAGACTTGTTTTTGGTACTGAACTTGCGACTGACCTGCGACTGACTTGAGTTGGTTGTGCGAGTGTCTCACGACCTAAGCACAACCACCAATACAAACTTGTCGCGCGACCACTTGGAATGTGACCATAACACACAAGACCTATCTTCAGACGTAAACGACCTGATGGAGTTTTATGATCGGCAACGATCAGTTGGTCGCACGGAGATTTTCATGGAATGTGACCGGGGCTTAAGTGATTTTCCAAACCTACTCACCCAATTTGGTAAGGGCTGTTCCATTTAAAAGTGTGGTGGGGGGGAGGAACGGAAGAATTCGACACTGCCCCCCCCCCTCCTGCCAGAAGTCATATAATCTAATGGGATAAATCAATTCAGAATTCGACCCCTCCCCTCATTCAAAAAACCTTCCGTTCCTCCTCCCCCCCCACACTTTTAAATGGAACAGCCCTAAGTGAACCTGATTTTGCTTGTTGTCAGCCAGAGATACTTAAGTACTTTGAGCAGTTAATGCAATTTGGCTAAACATTAAATTTTCAGTCTTTCTTAATATTTCAGAATAAAAAAACCTAATTCATAATCATTAAGATCTATGAAAAAACAAATGAATTTACAAGTAAGTAATACTTCCAACAGGCCCGAGAAGAATGGGGCATATATGTACATTTTAGCATTTGGGTAAGTTAGATTCCAATTGCACTTTCCATAGCAGGTAAGCTAATGTTGAGCCCTACAATGATATTTCCTTTTGCACTCTGGAGCAGGAGTGGATGCTTTATTGCACACCATGAGATTTAGATGAAAATAGTTTCATAAATACATGTATACATGATAATACTTATTGTTTTACTTTAGGCCAAGAAACAAAAGATTGTTTGTTTCCTGTAGTGGTCCCAGAAATATAAGGGGAGGTTGGTTGGAATGGAAGAGAATTTAATTAGTATTCAATATGTTATTTACTGCTATAAATCTAGATAAACGAAAGGGGGTTGTTTGCATTTGCTGTAAAGTGTTGTTCACTGATATCATTTATCATAATTTGTTGTATTTATCTATCTATTTTGTTTCTTTTCTCCCACAGTTCTTAAGTACTGGTATGAAGCAGCAGAGAAAGGTATCATCCCAAAGACAGGAAACACCTTGGTAAATATACTCATTCTCTTCTCTCGTACCGTAAATTCTCAGAAATTTAGACCACCCTAGGAATTATGGCCACTATGATTATTTTGCAAAATAACTTTTGGAAATATGGACTACACTTTATATATCGCTGGTAGCTATTTCACAAAGTCTGGACAACTACAGCTCAGCTTTGTCAGTATTTTCATAAAACATGGGCCACCCACCCTAAACCCTGAAAAATTGTAACTATTAAAAAGTGTTCCAAATTACCATGAAGAAGAGTTGCTAGTTAGACCACTTGAAACTTTAGACCACTTGTCTATTAGGACAGATCCTGAATGCTGCTGGTTTTATCATTCCAGGTACATATTGATGGCCACAGTGACAGGATGTTGCCATTAGCGATTGACAAATTTCCATTTTTCCGCTATCCTGCCAATAAAAATGAAATTTCTGCCATGATGCAGCGAAATGATGTCTTCATATCCGTAAGTATTGGTATACCCTTGTGACTGCTATGAGGTCCATTTATATCATGCTGTTAAGCAATTAAAATGTAACCTTTTTAACCCCTAGTGACTCAAAAAGGCCTGATTGTTTGGCCAATATTTTTCAAGTGAAAGCATATCTTGAAATCTTTGAAGAGGAAATGAATATCAACTATCAACCATAAGACATTTCTTACCACATAACTGTGTTAAATATTTCTCCACAAATTCTATTTAGTAGCATATTGGACCACTTTCTTTCAATTAAAGGTTGCCCAAAATGATTTATGTTTGCCTAGGCAAACTGGCAACTATCTAGTTTCTGCACTGCATATAGGGCATATAGGCATCATCTGGACAGCCAAACTCTAGAAAATCACACATGAGGTCACCCAAAAATATTTGTGAGGTATTTCTGAAAGTGTCATTTCTCAAGCAAACAATTGAATATTTTCATCTAGATATTATTCCTATGGCCTAACTTATGGATATTATAACTTTTTGAATTAGTAAATACATATTTATGGTAGTTATCTGAATATATTTTGTTCCCCCTTGAAAAATTGGACGCCCCAAAATTTTACAATTGCCAAATTTGGCACCTATTATCTAAATCATGTCTAGGTCCCTGACCATCACCTGTATTTATTTTCAGGGCGCTGTAATAACGGGACTTTTCGATCGCATGATATTTATCTGGCCGACCTGGGACACCATGAATCACCAGGACCTTCGCTATGGACACACGACAGTGGACATCGGCTACACCATAATCAAAAACAAAAAGACCAAGTCCATATCATTCTGTGAGTGCATGCTCTTAGATGGAGAAAAACAGTGCCAATATTACAACGATACCGCAGCTGTAGGTGATGACATCGAGATTAAAATCCCCGAAACCAAGTGCAACATCAAAAAGTCCTTACAGTTGGAAGAAGTAAGGGAAGACGTCGCAGCAAATAAATTCGAGGTCACCGATTGGCTGAAAAATGCCAGTGTGGTTTTGGATATCGATGAGGATTTCTTTGGTTGTGAGAGTGGATCGACTGTGCTGAGGGATGCCGATATCGACTGGAAGGATATTTTGATACTTAATCAGCACATCAGTCGATTCATGTGTCCGGTCGATGCAGCGTTGGAGGAAACTGCCGATAGATTTCTCGTCGGAGTCGCCCAGCTCATCAAAGAGGAGAAAGAATGTCAAGAGGACCGAAACAAATGCCAACGGAAGCCGCAGAGATTCAAAGACATTCTGCAGCGCCAACTTTTCATGCAGATGCACTCGCCGAACTTGGAGATGTTTTGCAGTCACAACAAACCAACTAGTCTGAAAAGTCTGAAGATCATCTCGTTAAAAATGCAGGAGTTGACTGTTCGGCAGCTTGAGGTGTTAATTGACGTCGGTTTTTGTATGAATACCTCGCCGAAAAGTTACGGTTTTCCAAATGGCCTGGAGTTCCGTGTGTGCCATGGTCAGGTGTTGCCCGAAGAAAACATTGTAACAATTCACTCTCCGGGCTCCGAAGAGGTTGATTTACGAGGGCGGCTCTTGAAGCGGATGTTTCGAGGGAATTATTTCGTCAGGCCGAAACTGGTGACTGTTGCTCGCTCGATGCGAGACGGCTACACACCAAAGCAATATTTTTATGAAATCGAACATTTAGTTTTAGATGCTCTGAAAAGCTCAATGCCCAAGACAGCTTTGAATGTACATTATGACAAAGATCTTTTAGGTGGGAAAACAGGATGGCCACTCAGGAATGTGATAAAAGAACAAATCAAAACTGAACCTTAGTCAATTTAAACTAAGCACTGGTCTATTTAAACTGAACCTTGGTCCATTAAAACTGAACCCTAGTCCATTTAAATTGAACCCTAGTCCATTTAAACTGAACCTTAGTCTGTTTAAACTGAATTTTATTCCATTTAAACTTAACTTTGGTCCATTTCAATTGGACCTTAGTCCATTTAAACTGAACCTTGGTCCATTTAAACTGAACCTTAGTCTGTTAAAACTGAACCCTAGTCCATTTAAATTGAACCTTAGTCCGTTAAACTGAAGTTAGTCTATTTAAACTGAACCTTGGTCCATTTAAACTGAAGCTTAGTCTATTTAAACTGAACCATAGTCCATTTAAACTGAAACTTAGTCCAATCATCTCTTGCCAGTGACTATTTTGGTCATAAATCTCTCTTCTTTTCTGTATATTATGAGCTCTAGGTGACAATAAATGTACACATATAAGGCTATTCAGAAATGCTTAGATACCTTACTTAGTAGTGTCCACAGTCAGTGTAGTTTTAATGTGCAGATTGTTTGCTCAAGAGGTGCATTTCCTCTTATGTAATTCCAGTTACCCACTTAAATGATAATCCTTAATGTTTGTTCATTTTCTGTTGAAGTGATCTATTTCTTGGCCAGGTTGTTCATCTGCATGGTTTTGTGGAGCCTTCATATCATTTTTATTAACTTTCTTTTGCTATCATTTGATTTTTCATACGTTCTTGAATAGATAGAATAATTGTTTATTTTTATGAAGCTTTTTATGCAGTTTATTTTAAGGTTAGTGATATTATGACTTTGATATATGACTTTACCATGACCTGTATATTTCTCCCTTTATGTTTCAAATGAATTCTCCATTGTAAATAACCAAATTATTATCTTTCTTATATTTATTTTGCCTATTTGTCACTTTAAGATATATATATATTGAAAAAATAAGATAATATCAAAATAAACGTTTTTGTAACATTTAACCCACACACACTCCTGTTATCTAGGACTGAATGAGAAACCAAATGTAATCGAATGATCATCTAAAATTGTTCTACCAGTACAATAACTATACCAACCCTTCCAATGCTGAGGTTACATTTGTCCAAAGCACCCAAATGCAAAATGTTTTGAAAACCATCTATACCCATGGAATGTTGGTATTCATTGGATAGCTCTCGCTGAGTACTCTCAGATGAGTACCCATTTGCCAGGGGTTCAGTCAATTTTCAGTTTTTCATATCATTTTGTATTTGGCCAAATTAGCCAGCAGCAGCATAAGGGTTAAAACAAAGTACCTGTTGTTTTTAAACACGGGTGTTTCCTGCTTTCCATTTGCTAAAAGATTGCCGTGACTTATCCACAAATAAATAAACATATGCATTCATGACAATTTGGTGGCAAATGGAATGACTCCTACCTGCAGTGAAACCATTTGTGTTTCAGTTTTGGCAATAGGGTGAAAGGAATTACCAAAGTGATGGATAGATGCCATTTTTTTGGTGCCATTGCAGTAATATTTCTTCTTTTATATGATACAAGTATGGGTTCCTAGTTGTATGTGTATGAAAGAATGTGATTGAGTCTAATAATAGGATATGGTTTCTAGGCCTAGCGGGGTTCATAATTAGGGGGTGCCGGGAGTCGAGGGCTTCCTTGAATTCTACTGCGGCTCCCTCAAATTTCTGCAGGGAGCCCAAAGATGTACTGGTTTCTATACGCAACATCTCTAGGTAGCTTTATAACATTGGGCTCCCTGGATAAAATCCTAATTTCAAGCCCTACCTAGTTAGGATAATTCAGCTATATATTGACAAATAATGGTGCAGTTTTCATAATACTATGCTATTTCCATGATGGCACTTGGGAGGCCTCTCCAATGTTAAGTACTAGGGTAGTAATCTGTTTAAAATGGGAGAGGTCATGGTCAATTAGGTGCGATGATTGCTTATCAATTTCCATTATTCACTGAGCTATTTCTTAATGGTAAGCCAAACCTTCAAATTAACGACAAAGCAGGAGTTAACTTCATACCACATATTAACAGTGCATTATTATATACTGCACTAGTCATTATTAGTAACACTTTTCCATTTTTGGAAACTGTGAGACAGAGGCAGGAAAAAGGCATCATTCATATGTAAAGTGTTGATAATTTCAAAAAGTCGTCTGGGGATATGAATCTGAGGTTCTCTTTTAGGGTAAAATACTCGTAAAATTTTGCTACTGATGTATAATCAAAG
Source organism: Maea johnstoni (assembly GCA_963942565.1). Taxonomy (NCBI): domain Eukaryota; kingdom Metazoa; phylum Annelida; class Polychaeta; order Spionida; family Magelonidae; genus Maea; species Maea johnstoni. The sequence goes on along the minus strand of OZ012688.1, from coordinate 30,002,674 downwards.
TGTGGTTTATTAAGAGAGGCTATCAAGAGGTTAACATGGATTAGTGGAAAATGGCCTGAATTCAGTGTGATGTGATGAAGTACTTATATAACAATGTTTTGCAATTACCCTAAATTCTCGGAAATTTAGACCACCCTAAGAATTTAGGCCACTATGATTATTTTGCAAATTAATTTAAGAGAAATTTGGGCCACACTTGATCTATCGCTGGTTGTCATTAAGGGAAATCTAAAGGAAATCTGGTCCACTATTACTCTGCTTTGTCTGTATTTTCGGAAAACATGGGCAACGTTCAGCCCATAAAAGCGTTAATATTAAACAGTGTCCCAAATTATCCGTGTATTTACGGTAGCTGGTTCATAATGAATTGTTGCAATCAGCCAGAGTGAAGTTTTTCTCCCATAGATGTTTTCATTGTACTTAGCAGGTTTTGACAGTGTTTCACTCAAGACTTGAAAATCTATCCTGGTTTTATGAATGTTAGTGATACTGAAAACAGTAATATTCTGCAATGAAATTGTGTAAAAATGACTGTTGAAATCTGCTTTCAAATACTACATTTTGGTTATAATCAATGCATTTTTTCAATTTAAAATAGTCTGGTATATGTATAAGGGGTGACGCCTCCTAGCCCACAAGCCCTTTCCTGTAATTTCACTTTTCTAGGCAAAATATTTATGAAATTTTCTGAGAAAAATTAGGAAAATCAAAGTTACAGACATTTTACATTGTGCTAAGTTTCCAGTGATCTTTTCACCATTAATTTAAAAATGGCTGAACCACTGTCAAATGTGGTGGACAGTTCTCCTGAATGCTGTTAAGCCTTTCAAGGGGCATACCAAGTTTGGTGATATCTTTCTATCATGTTATCATTTAGAAGATATTCAAAGAGCAGTGTTACTTAAATAGGAAGTTTAGATCCTGAATATCATTTTTTACTGAATCTATGAATTTGACAATGTTTTGATATGTTTTATTTGGTATATGATGCTCATGAACTACATATCCCGAAGGAAAGAGAGAAATCTCAAATTGTTAAAGCCAGTGAAGAATTGTTTGATTGTATTTATGAAATATAACTATCAGTGTTGCCGTGAGATTGAAATGCCTCTTTGAATTTCACTGAACATTTTCTGCTATACATAGTTTGTATTGTTTTCTGTTATACATTGTCTGTTGTATTTTACTGAAACTCTTTTTAAGATACATATTCTTCTTTCCTTATATACTCTTATGTCAAATCACCAAGTTATATATAATGAGAGTATAATTGTGTTGTACACATAATAAAAGTGACAATCCAGTTTGAATGTATTATTTTGTCACCTCTAAGAATATCTTTTTTGACCCTAAACAATTTAATCCATTTATATCTGTACAGTGCAGACATTTAATTCCTGCACTAAATGTGTGGGCAGGCTGGGCATAATACACGCCCGCACACCCGATTGCCGATCACTTTCTTTGGCATGGATGCATGGGTGACCTCACAACTGAACGTAGCTTTGATGTGCAAGCTACGTGAGTCATTGGCTTATTTTTTGACATGTTATCCATGGGTGTTTGTACAACCAGGCATTGGCAGATGTCCTGTTGACTGGTGCAGGGAATTAAATGTCTATATTGTAGGTTACACATTGTCTGGTCCGGTAAAATTGTCTTGGTTTTAGTAGCTGATTTCCTCCAGATACCCTAGATTTCTCCACCAGCAACATCTGATTTCCCTCTCTACCTCATGCTAAAAAAAGGTAACACAATACAAATTATACTCCATATGGACTCTACTATGGACTATGGACTCAGCGAATGTTTCTGGAAATGGAAACTAATTCTTAACGCAATAACACTTTTAACAGACTTTATTTCATAAAAATAAGAATACAGTTGTGCATGTACTTCTTGTCATTTTGTGTTATGGTGCATACTGGCCTTGTAGTAACCATTAGTTGGTATGTTCATTGTTGTAGTTTTATAGACACCAACTAACCTAGATGAAAGTTTACCTATATTAAATGCACACAATGTCATACCTAATTGCTCTATAGACATGAGCAGTAAGTAGTATTTAGGACTAACGTAGGACTGGTACAAATACTTGTTTTGATTTCCCAACTTTACCAATACCTTAATTGTGTGAACACGTCACTGATGATACTCGGTAAACCAGTCAGACATCTATCATTATAAGCAGGGACTAAGGTAGGACCCGTCCTGCCTGTCTTTTGGACAGGCTTGGTCCCTGGAACTATGCCTAGCACAGCTTTGTGGCTCAACACCCAGATGATTAACCTGAATATTTTGGTAATGTTTTAATGACCTAAGCAATTTTTGAAAGAAAATTAAGAAAAAAAAATAATCTGAATTTAAACAACAATTCTCCTTGAAATATTCTGTAAATCTATGCTGAATTAAGTAAAAAAGTTAATCCGAATTTAAACAACAACTCTCCTTGAAATATTCTGTGAGTCTATGCTGAATCCTTAAGTAATTTTCCTAAGTATCATAGATCCAGATGACACTGGTTCAAATATTGCCGGGCATGAATGGTTTAAAGGGGATTTTCACTGATACAACTTTCCTTTTCCTGTGTTGAATATCCAACAGTGTCATACCCTAAGCGGTTCAAATATCTCCGGTCATGAATGGGCTAAAGAGGAGTTTCACTGATTCCACTTTCCTTTTCCTGTGTCGAATATCCCACAGTGTCATACCCTAAGTTGTCGACACTGGTACAAATATCTCCAGTCATGAATGGGCTAAAGAGGAGTTTCACTGATACCACTTTCTTTTTCCTATATCGAATCTCCCACAGTGTCATACCCTAAGCGGTTCAAATATCTCCAGTCATGAATGGGCTAAAGAGGAGTTTCACTGATTCCACTTTCCTTTTCCTATATCGAATCTCCCACAGTGTCATACCCTAAGCGGTTCAAATATCTCCAGTCATGAATGGGCTAAAGAGGAGTTTCACTGATACCACTTTCCTTTTCCTGTATCGAATCTCCCACAGTGTCATACCCTAAGCGGTTCAAATATCTCCATTCATGAATGGTTTGAAGAGTAGTTTCACTGATTCCACTTTCCTTTTCCTGTGTCGAATCTCCCACAGTGTCATACCCTAAGTTGTCGACACTGGTACAAATATCTCTAGGCATGAAAGGGTTAAAGAGGAGTTTCACTGATACCACTTTCTTTTTCCTGTGTTGAATCTCCTACAGTGTCGTACGCTAAATTATCGACACCGGTGTCCTTTGGTTGCGACACCACCGATGGTGTTCGACTCTTCTCACGGTGCACCATTACATCAATGGTGACCTGGTTCTCTGGAGGGATGCAAAATTCTCTGGTTTCTACACGCGACGTCTTCCGGACCCGACCCGCCCCGGCTCTATCAGGAGAACAGTCAATGCCCATATATGGTATGCTCAAGGGCGGTAGTCGTGCGGGCGTTAGTACCAAGGCTGGTGAGGATTCGTTAGAAGGGGCGGGCGCTACGGAATTCTGCGATTTCGGGAACAGACCCGACAAAGACGTCGAGTTTGGACGCGAGCTGGGTGCGGATCGATGACCTGACCCAGGACGGCTGCTTTTCCGCATGCTTTGTTGCGATCGTGTTGTGGGAGCCGATCCACTGCCCCCAGATGGCCGAATATCCTGGCAGAACATATCGGTAAGGTTGCGCTTTTTCTTGAAGCTGAGGTCCATGATGCGCACTATGTCGTTACTGATGGAGCGGTAATTTCCGTCCTCCGTCTCCTCTTCTTCCTCATTGGCTGAGCCGTCCTTAGTGTCTTCTGGGTCACTCGGGAGGCCTGCAATTATAAGATGCACAATGATGATGATGATAATCAATAATGATAATGATAGTAATAATAAAAATAATATTAATGATAATAATAATTACAATGATGATGATAATGATGATGATGATGGTAATAGAATTAAAAATAATAATAATAATGATAATAATAATGATAGTGATAATAATGAACGTAAAAACTAGATAATAATGATAATATTAGTACTACTACTAATAATAATAAAAGAAATAATAATAATAATAGTGATAGTAATAATAATAATGATAATAATATGATAATGATAATAGTAATAATAGTAACAATGATAATGGTTACAGTTATAATAAAATGATAATATAATGGCAATTACTATGGTAATAACAATTATGATATTACTTAAAAAACAATAATAAGAGTATACATAATGTAATTTTCTCCACTTATTCCATTATTATATGTCCAATATTCTGTTGTGTTGAAAGAATTTATCCATGGTTGGTATGCATGTGAAAGCCTTTGAATATTCTTAAAAATCATGAAAATTTGTCAATAACCTAAAATTATATGTTCTTAACTTTGATCTAGGATATCAAATAATGGCACTGATACCAGCCTACACTTACTATAGTCAGGACTTTCCAGGTTGTCTCTCTCCTGCTGGTCATCATGCTGGCTTATAGAATCCACAGATAGGGGGAGCTCTGTCTGCTCCACAACAAGGATCTCATCCTCGAACTCATCATCATTGATGTACATACCAAGGTCCTTCTGGAATAAGTAAAACACAACACTACATAGTAGTTGTGGTAGTAGTAGTAGTAGTAGTAGTAGTAGTAGTAGTAGTAGTAGTAGTAGTAGTAGTAGTAGTAGTAGTAGTAGCAGCAGCAGTAGTAGCAGCAGTAGTAGCAGTAGTAGTAGTGGTAGTAGTAGCAGTAGTAGTTGTAGTAGTAGTAGTAGTAGTAGTAGTAGTAGTAGTAGTAGTAGTAGTAGTAGTAGTAGCAGTAGTAGTTTGGTAGTAGTAGTAGTAGTAGTAATAGTAGTAGTGGTAGTAGTAGTAGTAGTAGTAGTAGTAGAAGTAGTAGAAGTAGTATCAGCAGCAGCAGTGGTATAAATAGTAGCAGTGATAGAAGAAGATGAAGATGGTGATGATGTTAAGAGCCCTACCTGAGCACTGAATAGTGAAACATCATCCATCTGTTCCTCATTGTTGTCATGATTATCATCAGCAGCCATCTTCCCTCCATTACCCCTGTCCTCTTCGGACTCCCCATTCTCTGTAATGGCTAGGGTACCATTAGTTTTTTTCGGTGGCTTGGTTTTTAGAATGCTGTGGATGGCCGAGTCTGGACTGACCACCTACAAGAGCAAATAAGGAAAAGATTTTTCTGACTCACTTTGTCTTGTTATCTAGATCTCGTGTCCATATGTGTTCTGCTTTATACATGTAGTATACGTCAGATGTCTTTTTGCATTTTGAGTCCACTTATTATTTGATATCTTGGAAATAATTCTTTGATCGTAGTATGTTTGAAAAAAACGTAGATGTAATTTTAATAAGGACAGGAAAGATAACCTTTAGTCAACTAATTCTTGTAAATCACACATGAGGCGCTATATTGACACGCTCATGCTTAAGAGTTTGTATAGAAATTGTCTTTATCTATGATACTTTTCACAATAACGTTAGAATTAAGAATGAATTTATAAAATAAAGTTTTAGCAGTGATTTGATGAACATAGCCCCTTCAACTATTTCCCCAGCTATGTTTTTTCCTAATAGATTTCACTAAAATTGGAAAGCTGCTTTTGAGCAGTACAAGGATTAATTGGTTTGAAAAAGGGTTTATGGAAATTTATTGGCACATTGGTAATTGTCACTCTTTTAACATGCACTGCACATTTTCATGAAGGCTCATTGCAAAACATCCATGGACAAGAAATGTATTGAAAGTGCCACTTGTGATGGTGCAAGGAATTAAAACACAACTTTTTCTTTGAACCTGTATGTAGGCTAGTATCGTGTCCCCTTGTTCTTTGCAAGATAGTCAAGTGGGACAATCCTTAAAGCTACTAGTTGCTGATAGGAATGTATTGATAAACAGAATAGCTGAGCATTTAGAATATACCATAAACCCTCCCAATGCTGAGCCTACTTTCATCTAAAGCTCATGGACGCAAATATTTTCAAAAACCATATACCGGTAAACCTTGTCGTAGTGGTATTCATTGGATAGCTCTCACTGAGTACTTTCAGATGAGTACAGGCTTTAAGTCATTCTCCAGCTTTTTTGAATCCATTATGTATTGTAAAATTAGCAACCAGCAGCATAAGGGTTAAGGAATTACATATGTACCTGGACAACTGTTTTGAGTAGTTTAATGAAGGTAAAATTGATGAGTTTGTTTTTGTTTCCACATTCTGCGATTTTTATGACATAACTAATATTTTGTGACTGGCCTTTTTCAAAGTTCATTAACGAAGGATTTTCACTTAACAGGGGTTTTAGTCATTTTCAGCTTTTTGAACCATTTCGTATTGTCAAATTAACAACCAGCAGCATAAGGCTTAAGGAATTACGTATGTACCTGGACAACTGTTTTGAGTAGTTTTGGTGTACCCCGCCGGCTGCGGATAACCTCTTCCGTTTCCATGGTACCAGAATCCTTATCATTGATCTTGGCATTCTGGAGTAGTATTTTCCTGTGATGAAGGAAGGTAGAATTAGTGAATTCATATACGTCTCCACATTCTGCGATTTTCATTGCAATATTGATATTTTGTGACTGGTCTTTTTCAAAGTCATTGAAGGATAATTTTCACTTAAGTGGGGTTGTGCATAATTGGCAATGTATCTCAATAATATCTATGTTATTCTTTTCAGTTTTTGCATGAATATATTGTATGAACATCAGTAAACACTGGGCATGGAAAAGAATACATGCCCATGACATCTTGGCTTAACCCATTTACACTCAGAGCGGCCAAAAGAGGCCTGACGATTTTGGAAATATTTCCCTTTCAAAAGCATTTTTTTTTAAATATTTGAAAGAGGAATGTTGATCAGAAGAAAAACAACAAATCTCCATCAAATATTTTGTGAAATTTTGCTTTATTTCCAAGTTATTTTCAAAAGTATGAAAGTAGTAGACGATATTTCGAGAGGAACTCTTGAGTGTGAATGGGTTAATATTGCATTTATAAGCAGCCAAGCAGCCATGAGTATGCCCAGGATGCCCGCATTTAGTGCGGGGATTGAATGTCGGCACTGTACGAAACATTAATGAGTAGCTGTTGTCTTACTTTGCTCTCTTCTTAAGCAGCGCATTGGCTTCTGGGTAATCTCTCATGGCCTCCTCGAAGTCTACTTTGCTCAGGATGAACACATTAGAGAAACCATGTGCTCTGACGTCAGCCGTGCGTCTGTTGCCACCAGCCAATGCAAGTAAACTGAAATGAGAAAAGGGATACAATCTGGTTAACCCATTGGTGCCTAACAGTTATTCTTAAACTTATCATCAGGGTCTTTGATACCTTTGCCAATAACTTCGAAATTAAGAACGGTTTTAGAAAATAGTTCAGATTCTGAAATAGATTGTTGGTAATGTTTTGATGTACGTTTTTCCTTTGTATATTTTCCTAAATATGATTTTGCCTGAAGGATTGCACCAGCATTGGCAGACTGCTTTTGGCTTACGTGAGCATTAATGGGTTAATGATGGAAAAGCATTGCAAGCCAATTATAAAATATGCATACTATCTTCTATAGAATAAGGTACTGTGTTCAAATTGTTTCAAATTTATTGTTTACTGTTTTCTAGATATTTCTTATCTCGTGATATTGAATATGCTGAACAGGCTTATTAAGTCTTTCCCCAACTTACAAGAATCTGACAGGATTTTCTTGGCGCAGAGGTTTAGGTGATAAAAAGTCATTGGCCTATTATTTTGTTTCAATTGCACAGTATATCACTAGTATATATATCTAGTTCACTCCAGTAGAAAATATATTTACCTGATTTCGCCAAACACACTGCCCTGGTGTAGGGTAGCCAGGACAGTGTTGTTGTTAGGACCACCTACTACCTGTACAGAACCCTCCATTACTATGTACATCTCTGTACCAACCTCGCCCTGAAAAGATATGTAATGCGTGTATTTATGAATATTTCAATGCTGCAAGTGTTTTGTGGAATTCTCGTTGTTGTCAAGAGTTATGGAGATGTCATGCACCTCTGCGATACTCTGTGGTATCTCCTTTTCCATTTCTTTATCAAAAGGTCCCGAGGGGTCGTCTTTTAGTTGCAAAATCATCCATAGAGCTTACCCCCTTACAAGGCACATTAATAAAGTGTGCAGGCCAACCCCCTTGTGAGATAACTTCCGTCAAATATTCTTTTTTGTAGTTTGTGTTTAGAAGGTATATAAGCTGAAATACAAGACTTACGTTAACTTAAAATGACACCCATTTGATGCTGCTCATTAAAGGTGGTATGCCTCATTATAGACCTAGCATGGCCTTTGAAATTCTGTATGGTGATTATCATGGTGGTAGAACAATAATTGGGCATGAACCTCGGGCAAATACCAAAAAAGCTAATTGGAATAAAGTATGGATACAGTTACACTAAGTCCAGTAGATGATAAAACAATAACGTTTTCTGGTAATAAAAGTTTTCTCACTTTTGATATAACTATAAGTGTTATTTCTTACCTTGCGACAAATGTAGTCTCCAGGTAAGTATAGGACGGGTTTGAGTTTCAGAATTAAATCAAAGAGAAGATTCTTGTCACAATCCTGAAAATGAAAATATATATTTTTAAATTTGACATTTCAAATAAGATACATACACGTGTCTGAAAATATATCAAGCTCCACAGGTAACTTCACGTTATTATGAAACACACCAAACTGGAATTAGAGCAAATTGAAGCCAACACGATATCATATTATCTTTATAGAGTATCTAGAAACATAGTAGAGATAAAGGAGATACAAAATACTGGCAAAATCGAATAATAAATTAAAATTATATATATGATTAATTATCTGAAATCAATTAATTTCTGTATGCATCTATTTTTCATGAAATTGTTGAAATTAGCTTCGAACTGCTTTTAATTTGACTGGAGAAACGTTTTCCTTAACATGTATTCTTTTTTACCTGAAATAGTGACACCTTTGAAAGTGTAGCAAAGTGGACGCTTATACCCATGTCAGCCATCATCCTGGTCGGCAGACCCTCCAGCAGGGACTGTTCATCTAGAAACAAAAAAATGATGCACATTACGTATTACTAGAAATGCATAGGCTAAGTGCTAAGTCAAACGTGCTATAAAATTAAAGACCATTGCTAGGATGCCACAACGACTGATCCTTAGTTAAGGAGGAATAAACATAATTTTCACAAAGGACCATTTGGTACAAGCAATTACAATTGCTTTTACAATTGCTTAGACCAAATTTCCCTCCTGTTTAACATATATATATAGTACATATATATATATATATATATATATATATATATATATATATATATATATATATATATATATATATATATATATATATATATATGTGTGTGTATTTTCTATTTTGTTTCATTTTAAATAGCGTATCTAGAAGATGGTGCCATCATATGTTTACTTAAGGTAGATATTGCTTTTCGTTTAAAACATTCTTGTTGCAGAAACAAAATATGTCCAAACCTTATTGAGGAGCCAAACTTTTATAATAATGAACGTTTTGCTTACACTCATAATATAAAGCGTTTTTCTACCCATTTGAGTATCTTTTATGCGTGACATTGAATAATACTTTTATTCTATAATCCCAAAACTCAACGGAATTCCAAATAGTATCAAATGTATCAAAAGTGTTTAATAAAAGGATATTTTACGAAGTTAACGAGTGTTGTTGTTGAATGAAACCGTTGTCTTTGGTATCTAATGTCTGGATATTTATATATTATTCTATGTGTCATCATATTTTTTTTACCAAACCTTACCCAGAGTTTTCTGTACATCCCAGTTATAGTTGAACCACGTGCGCACCTTCTTCTGCAGTTCATTTGGTAGGTTCAAGGAGTTCATATACCACATTGTTTGATCCATACTTTTACGGTACTGTGTTTTGTTGGCCGTGGCTGCATCAAATATATCCCTGATTTGACCAATCAGAAGGGCGAAAACGAAGACCCCTGATAACCAATAGAGCGTCATGAAGAGCCATTCCAGGGGGTTAGTAGGTTTGGGGTTGTTTCCGATAGATGTCGCTGTTTTTGTAGCTAAATAAAAGCAGCGGATGTACCTGAAACGATATATAGAAACATTTCTACCTTTTAAGTTTGTACGATGATGCAGGTGTGAACAGATTTTTTTCAAAATCTTTTTGCTGTTTTTTGGAAAACGGTGGAATTAAAAAATAAATCTGCTGTTTTTGGAAAAACAATGGAAAAATATTCATTTTTTTTCAGAAAAAAACAGCAGAAATCTACAAAATCTGCAAGAACATGTACTGATACATATCCTACTTTTCTTATCACAGTTACTTTGTCCTCTTTGAACTTTGGATCTGTATATAAGACACGTCTCTATCCTTAATAAAGTTGTGTATATCACCAACTATTAGAAGCTGTTTGATATTTTAGTACATTCATCATTCGTTGGCAATGAACACATTTTGATGAGAATCACACTGCTGCTTTACCATATTTATGGTATATATTTTAAAATAGTAACATATGACATTCGGCAAAACTAATGATTTTGAAAGCTGCCCCGGCCACAATATCTCCTAGATACTACTTTGATTTGTCACACATTAAAATTCATTCGAAAATTTGTCTAGCTTAATCTAGTTTGTACTGTTTTTGCTAATTATACTTAGAAATGGTCCTATTTCTAGGACAGCTTTATGAAATGGTACCCATGGACCTAGTTGTCTATTGAATTTTCCCTGTAGCTTTATGAACTGGTACCGATGGACTTAGTTGTCTATTGAATCTTTCCCACATAATAATACAAAGAAAAGTGAATTAATAATTCCTTACGCAATTCCTTTCCCGTCAAAAACCCACTGATTGGTTCCAATTCCTTCATATACTGAGATGGCATAGTATCCACACGCCTCTATGTGGATCAGGTAGACCATATACGTCATTGTACGCAGTACCCTGGAAAGACAATATATATATATATATATATATATATATATATATATATATATATATATATATATATATATATATATATATATATATATATATATATATATATATATATGTATATATATATATATTTATGTATATATATATATATATATATATATATATATATATATATATATATATATATATATATATATATATATATATATATATGATATTATTCTATTTGCATAAGGTTCTTTTCTTCTTTTTGTTGATACCACTCTCTATATAGTTTCTTTTCTGTATTTGTAATTTCATATCTGTGCATATGGTTAATACATATTATAATTACAATTAGTGTCCTCAACAGAACAATGTTAGGACAAAGCCCGTGCAAAAAGATCCTTGATTGACAATAATGAACGCATGCATTATAATA
>OZ012688.1:29897662-29988586 GCA_963942565.1 Maea johnstoni | reverse complement strand
ATGTAAATAAAGTCACACAGGTAGTCCAAGGTTAGCCAATAGACCAAGCTCTCAGGTGTCTGGTAGTGGAAGCTGGAACGCAGGAGTATGCCAAAAGCATTGTAGACGAATGCTAGAGCTACCACCAATAACCACAGAAGGTATATCTTGGCTGTAAATAGAGAACAAGGAAATGTGGAAACCTTAGGGTCTATCTCTCAGATGTAATATTAGTGATGCTGATGATAATCAAAATGATGTGGCCGATGATGAAAATGATATTAGTAACAATAGAACCTATCATATATATATATATATATATATATATATATATATATATATATAAATATATATATATATATATATATATATATATATATATATATATATATATATATATATATATATATATATATATATATACATATAATTACTATTTCTAGTATATATATATATAATATATATATACATATATATATATATATATATATATATATATATATATACAAGTATATATATATATATATATATATACATACATAAACATATCATATCATTTAGGTTACTCACATTGGGGATCTATAGTGTTTGGGAAAACCCATTTCTGAAAGCACTGAGGAATTTTGCTGCGGCATTTTCCACAGCCGAAATAGATTTCAGTGATTTCCTCCTCGTCGTCTCCGCCCATGCGCGATGACCCAGGAATGAATGACCCTAGACGATGCTGTCTTGCTTGAGGTTCATCTTCAACAGGACCAGACGCAGCTGAAAAGATAGGAATTTTTCGAATGATTATTATCGTCACCCCTTCTGCCATATCTAGACTAAATCGTGACTAGCCAGATGTTGAAGGTGTAGGAAACCGTGGTGCCCAGGGAAAATACTGTAAATTCGGAAAAGATTGCGTAAGTTTAAATTTTGCGATTTCTTGCGTTAAGCCTCGGACGCAAAATTAAAATTGGCAATGATTAGTGCTGCCACTTTAAGTGTTTAGCTGGCACTCCATGTTGCGACCAATTCGCAAAGTTAAAAAAACGTAAAAATCGATTTTCTGTAAATTTGCAAATTTTACTCTACACAAGCTTTTGCGAATCTACAGTAATTGACTCACCAAAGTCATTGGCAAATCTCTCATGCTTTGAATCGTATTTGATTTGATTTGATTTGATTCGGTCTAGTAAGATGTGTATTACATTTGGCACACAAAAAATCATATATAACGGTGACTAGATGGAGAGTCATTTACTGCTATGCAATATAATTCTCACCAGACATGATATATACACTAGAAGTTAGAAACTAGTTTTCCATAGTGGTCCACTGAACCAGGACCAATTGTTATATGTGTTACACAGCCAGTGGTCGAAGCGCAGTGCCCTAACTATTGGACTATCAGGTCAGCCCGACAAAGAAAAGTATGTTGTTCTTTGAGAACTTCTCTTTACAGGTTGACAATGATTCCCGTTTTACAACATTAAGGAGATGTGCCAGGCCTAGGCGAGAATGGTTCATGGCAAAAATGGAAAATGGCAAAAAAACGACTGGAATCATTAATGCTTAAGAGTTCCTTCAGAAATTGTCGTCTGGAACAATAACAATTTTGGCAATAACTGTAATTGAGAATGATTTCTCAAATTATTTGAAGGAGAGTTGTTGGTAATATTTGGATTAACATTTCTCCATCAAATATTGTCCTTACTATGCTTTTGACTTAGAATTTTGATCAAAACTGTCTGGCCATTTTTGCCACTGCGAGCATTAATCATTAATGCTCGCAGCGGCAAAAATTTAATTTAATTTAATGGGTTAAGTTTTATACATTACTTATATTCGGCTTTATATACCTGACAGTATGTATATTGCGTCAAATAAGACATTTAGGGAATGTGGCACATTTTCGAGGTCTACATAAACGTTAAGGTTAAGGCAAGGGAGCAGATTCTTGCTACGGATGAACCATAGGCGGAAAACCTCGCTTAACTCGGACAAATAGGCACCAAGCAATAGTATCCGAGGTAACAGAACTCCGAGTCACGGTACTAACATTGAAGTAGATAGAGATGATTTGGGACCGGAGACTTTGTCCGGGATACGTTAAAATCCGAGTCACGGTATTGAAGTAGATAGAGATGATTTGGGACCGGAGACTTTGTCCGGGATAGGTGAAAATCCGAGTCAGGGTTCTTACACTGAAGTAGAAAGAGATAATTTGGGAACGGGATACATGAAAATCCGAGATATGCGAGTCCGAAGTAAGCAAGATTTACAGTATTGCAATAAGGGAAACGTATGTCAATGGCACATTCCTTTGCCTTGTGTCCCCCCGGCGACTAGAAGCTAAATGCATTGCAACGAATGCAATTAGACGCCGTTCTTCATGTTGTTTGTACTAGTTCATCAGCAAATCTATATATGTATGCAAGAGTAAAACGAGTGGAACATATTGACCGTCACTAACATGTAGTGCCAGTCAAATCTGTACAAAAGGATCCCTTATATATATATATATATATATATATATATATATATATATATATATATATATATATATATATATATATATATATATATATATATATATATATATATATATATATACCAGTATATACATACATACATACATATATATATATATATATATATACATGTATATATATATATATATATATATATATATATATATATATATATATATATATATATATATATATATATATATATATATATATATATATATATTACACCTTTTATCTATATATGAGCGCATGCCAAAGAATTTGTCTTCGATAAAACAAGATCTTATTTACACTAAAATCCATGATACATCTTCTACCTTACAGAAAAAAGACTTCTAATGTCAGCATGAGGTCAGGCCAATAAGATACAAGTGTTTTCAATGTGGTCAAAATAAACTGAATGCTCAACATTTAAACACGTAAGAGAGGCCATCCTTTTGAGAATACCACATAACTACGAAGAACCGCCCCTTTAGTGCCCCGAAGGAAGTATTCTATAATCCACCTGTTTGTAAAAACCACCTGTGCCCAGAGACCACTTAACCCATTAGCACTCACAGCAGCCAAAACCAGCCTGACAATTTTGATGAAATATTTCAGGCTAAAGCATAATTTAAAAAATATTTGAAGGAGAAATGTTGATCGGATCATTACCAACAACTCTCCTTCAAATATTTTGTAAAATCATTCTCTATTCAAATGTTATGGTCAAAAGTATCATCAATCAGGACGACCATTTTTGAGGGTTAACTCATCGTGACAATTGTTTTGTGTCCTCTCTGTAAACATACAACTGTGTTGTGTTGGGATGAAAATTGCATTACGGATCAGAAAATTTACATTCATGCTTACCTGGTACTATCAAAAGCTTTCTTTCCATCACGAACTGATAATTAATTCACAAGCATGATCACGTAACTCATCGCGGCAGTTGTTTACTATCTTTCTTGTCAACATACAACTGTGTTGTATGCAGAAAATTGCATTATTACCAATCATGCTCACCTGGTACTATCAAACGCTTTCTTTCCATCACGAACTGATCATAGTAGGAGCAGCTTTCACAAACTCTTTGAACAACATTGCTTTGGTGGACAGGTTCATTAGATCCAGCTAGACATGTACGTACAAAACATCCCAGTTCCGCCGCTGTAGATAATTCATTTTACGCCATAGTAAAATTAAAATGTAATCAATTGCTTGCAGCCTGAACTTGACGTTTCAGAAGCGACCCGTCCACAGCCAGCCTACTGTTGATGCTTCTCCATATTGATATCACAACTACCTCCCCTCTCACAATGGCTGCTAGAGCTATTCCTATATATGGAGGGAGGGGGACCCACCTAATGCTGGTATGGAAGAGGGTTTCGTTAACCCTAGACCGAGGTATCTGACTCTACATTGCCTAGAATGTTGATATTCTATGTTAATTTGGCAATTTTGGCAGTGGTAAATTCTCACTATAGGCGGGCCCATGACGCTACATTGCCAACGAGATCCTAAAACTATTTGATAAACGTCCAAATAGCCATATTAACATAGAAAACCAACATTCTAGGCAATGTAGAGTCAGATATTTCGGTCTACGTTAACCCTTGCCAAGAAGAATTGATGGATATAACCTAACCTGGCAACTGCATTGATTTTAGTACTCGGGGACAAAATTGGTCATTGAGGGATTTAGGGGCACAACTTGAATTTTGAGGGTTTACCCCCAACTTCCCATGTGTCAAAATGAAGGTCTGGTGAGGGTCTTCACAACTGAACTGCTTTGGGTCATGTACAGACTTTGTTGGGGGTCTTGTTGACTAACACATGAGTGGTCATTAGCAGGTCAGCAAGTGCATCCGGATATTTCCTGGATACGCACAGTAGGTTAGTTAGTTCTTCCAGATATTTCTGGGTTAAGCAGGACCAGGGTTAAATTGATATTACCTGGTCGCTATATACAAATGTGCGGCGTCGTGGAAGGCTGCCTATGGTACTTCTGCACCTGAAAGAACCCACGGAACGATTCGCAATACTAATAAGAGAATTTATTCCTAGCTCCGGGTTTCTGTCTCGTGGCGACGTGATCTTACCTGTTGAAAGCAATGTAAAATTCAAATCCTTCCTTCCTTCCTTTATATGGTGGACAGATGAACGTTTTAAAGGAATGAGAAAATTATTCAAAGTGTTAATAACGTAAGATTGGTCAGGAATATTGTAGGGAGTATGTCACCGAAATGTAGTTGCTGGTTTGTTACCATTATAGATGTTTAATATCTCCAATTTGTTATGGAAGAAAGGGTTATTGTTTTATACGAAAATGGGTTATAAATGGTTATTATTTGTGTGTAAAGACGGTTGTAGAGGAAAGACATAATTGTATTTCCAAGTTAGGTTGCTCTCTGAATTTGAATTTCGATTTTCGTCACTGCTTCCGCCAAATCTGGGCTAACCGTGACTAGCCAGTAGTGCGTGGAGGGGAAACACCAATACTTGGCCGGGATTCGAACCCGGGCAGTAGTGAGAGACAGCCAGCAGTCAATGGCATTGCTCTCTGAATCTCGATTGGTTCGCATCTTAGCATTGCATTGCATCATTGCATACGTCTATACTAGACATTGGACACACTTAAATATATTACTAAGGAAGGGCATAATGCTTTTAAAAGGATAACAAAATCATGGCTTAGCCGTTGATTCCGCCAGTATGCACTGAGTATTTCGATCTTCTTTGTTTTTCGTGACTAGCCAGATTTGACTGGTGGAGGAAACCGGAGTATCCGGCAATAACAACCGCCTAACCGCAAGTAACTGGTGACTTTCTCACATGCCGCGGGTGGGATATGCACTGAGTATGTTACAGTGTACCATTGAAGTGCCATAGAAACGGAGTATCCAGAAAATAGTACCACCTACTCAAAAGTCACTGGCGACTTTCTCACAAGCCCCGACCGGAAAATGCTGGCAAGCCACGGTGTAGCAATTATTGTGGTAAAGTGACGTTACCTAAAATGTTATCAAAACATATTCATCAAATGATAATCTCAATAAATAGCAAGAAAACACCCCCTCCACCCTTCGTTCGTTTCAGCGAAGCACCTAGTACGTGCGAACAACTAAAGGGACGGGATCCACTATCACCTTGGCGACGACAAGCTCACCAATCGGACAGACAGGAAATCGATGTGCGTGGCGTTCGCCTTGTTTGCGATCTAGCAAAAGTAAATAGTTGCTATTAGCGAGTAGAATTGCTCAGTAGACTGGTGACAAGCGCGCGCACAAACACACACACACACACGCACACACACAGAGGCAGCGAAGTGAACAGTCGAAACAAACTCCTATAGAGGTCTTCAGACATTTGATTAACCCTTCCAATGCTAAGGCTACCTCCATCCATAGGACAGTGACGTAACTATTTAAAAAAACATCAGTACGCTGTCATCTTAATATTCATTGGAAAGCTCTCACCAAGAATTGTGGGATGAGCAGCTATGTTCCAGTGTTTCAGCCATTTTTCAGGTTTTTTGCATTATTTAGTAGTGGCCATAAGGCACTATTTGATTGTCCATCTACTGATGAATTGTGGAGGCAAATAGAGGTTTGGTTGCGCACATATATAAACAGAAAGATTAAAATTGCAGAAAAAGAATATATTTTTTGATTGAATACGAATCAGTCACCAGATGCATTTATAGTTAATACGGTTATGTTAAATACAAAAATTGTCATTTACAAACATAGATAAGGTGGCAGTAACAAGAGGCTTATGGAAATTCTCAGATTTATGTATGAAGAGTAACGAAGATGGAGAATTTTGATAAAAGATGGGAAATATGTAAGAAACTATTACGCATAAAATTCGCCTAAAGGTACATATTTTTTGGGGTGTAGAAAGAAACCTTCTTTTGTCTGAAACCAGAAAATAACTTCAGAAAATAACAGTTCATTTGTTTTATGTTGACTATTCTCTATTTGTATTTGCACTTAATGTAATTTGTTCTCGTGAGAACTGTTCTATATTTGAATTTGCACTAAATATTAGTATGTATGATATGCTACGTAAGTATGATATATAAAACTGTGAAATAAAAATCCGATTTCACAAGTGTGTAATTTGAAATTCTAAAGAAATTGAAATAACTGTGATATCCTTCCTACTTACATTCATTAACCAAATTTCTATCAGATCCCTTGATAATTGGAAACCAAAATGTTTGTTTGAAGCGACCAGGATTTGATGAAATTCAATATGGATAAAAAAATCTAAAAACGTTTCCTGTTTGCCTGCTCACCTATGGTAATCTCTTAATCTGTCCAATTATGGCCAAGACATTCACAGTTGATCTGATTACGAAGATAACGGAATAGATTTTAAGATATGTAAACATTTCCTTAAACTTTCATGCAGGTTTCTTAATGCATTTGATTTGACCAGAGAAATACATAACCTTGATCCGCAACCCCATCGGTACTGCATGCTAGCCTCTACGGCATCTGCGCCTCGGGTTACGCGCTGTAGCCTGGGGTTGTATTGGACACGTGATCTGTGCAGTAAGCATGCAGCAGAGAGACTTGCTGGCTGACTGGCTGGCTGGGGGATGTCATCCTATCTAGGTCAGATAGTGAGATGCAGCAAAATTTGATGATGCATGACCAGTGCCCATTCCCTGTCTACTACTCTCAGATTTGACTACTCCATAAATTGGTTTCAAACGGTTTAAAATGTAAATGTCATAATTGGAAGCAGTTGACATGAAACGTGCTGAGGAACCTACATATACTTAACCCACGATACCATTTTGCAGCTTGTTTAGTAAACTATTTTACTTATCATATGCGAATTACATGCGTTTATGACTCGAAACTGTTCCAGGTGGACCAATTGGAACATACAAATGACGGAATAATACCATAGTGAAATAAAGAAATAACGACAAGGAGTGAAGCTCCTCTGTTTTTCGGAACCGCAAATATAATTTATTGGCATAATAAATATATCTCGTCGTATGGAAATCATGGTTAATTTAATTAATTTCCGAAAGCGTATCTTATATCAGTGCTGATATGAATAACTACTTAGAATGACTTGCTACACATTTGTAATCAAGCATTAGGGGAAGAAATTATCCGACTCCTTGTTTGGCTTTGAAATTGCTTTTGGTAAATGTGTATTTTAGTACTATGCGCACACCTAAACGTGATTGATAATACTGTTATTGGTAGTTTAATCGATGTACATGTTTATGTCTCGCGAATACGCGTTCATCATTACTGCTTGTAGATAAAACATATCCCGCTCGACCCTGCGATCAAATGAATTCCGTTTAGGAATGTAATGTTGAAATTTACCTAGTATGTTAACTTCCTATTGGCACCATAACAGTTTTGAATGTCCTCAGGGAATGTGAGAAAGTTGCCAGTGACATGGCATTATGAATACTGTATAACTGGTTAATTTGGCGTGTACTTAAGTTGGCGTTTTTTTCAAAAAAGTATTTTCCCTGTATTTATTTTGGTGTCTGGAGCAGTCACAGTCACAACGCCATCTTCATGTAGACATATTTTTATGCGATCTTTAATTTGGCGTTGATGGGCATTCGCCAAAAAAACGCCAAATTAAAAACCACGCTAAATTAACCAGTTATACAGTAGTTTCCCCAGATACGTATACAACTAACTAGTCATGAACTAGGATTAACCCATTGAAGAAATATCTAATTTAGACAAAATCCAAATTCCAAACTACTCAGTACCAATCCATTATTTACCCATCCACATCTGGAGCGTACCGATGGACTGACACATATGGGAATATCACGATAGCAGAACAAAATATTGAGAAATATTTGAATGAAAATCGTTGTTACTGATGGTATTTACTAACCCCTTTCAAATATTCTGGAAATATAATGTACTTAATGAATTACCTTCAAAATTGCTAGGTCATTTCAACACCACAGGAAATAACTCGAACACCTGCGACTAAATTGGTTGTGGATAGGTAGCAAAATTGTTATGTAACTATTGTACAAGGCTCTATTGTGCCGAGATCGTTGTCCAATCTATGTACAGTCTATAGCGAAGTGATTGGATTGCAAATGAGTCGCAGGCTTTTGTGAAACACTCCTAGAACATTGATCAACGGTCTCCGAACATTGCACAAAATTCTCAGACTATCGCACAGCATTACAATAGATTTATATAATTTATAACGATACATGATATAAGGGTCACGAATGAATTATTGAAAAATGCACATTTTTGACAAGAGCAATAATTTTAAACTGCAATCACTCTCCCGAAGACCCAATACATGTACTGATTGAATGTTAAAATGTAGCTATTGAATGGAGAGAACTGGAACTATGGTTAAAAGAAAAAGTTCCCTTCCATAATTGAATTCATATGAAGATAGGTAATGTATTTATATGAAATGGTCAATACCTCATTCATTAATGAATTGACACATTGTTGAATTAAGAATGTCAATAAACATATTTGCGGAGAAATTAAAAAACCTACCAATTTGATCCATATTTTTTGCAATAAACCTAGCGAAAGCGGAGAAGTAATTGCTGACCTTTCTCCAGTAACCCACTTCGTATAGCAATTTCCCATTTGCACACCCATTCCTTTTGAACATCCGACAATGCAATTGTTTCACCAGTGTGTATGCCTCGGCATTTTTTTTCACCCAAATTGTATATATCCATTATCATTTGTTCCCCGTATTATTCTACAATAATTCTACAATAAAATGCAATGATATATTTCTACTCACTGGATTTGATGTCGATGGTGTCAGAGGAAGGCGTGGGTGGCTGTATGGCGCGATCCTTCATCCGGGACGTCCGTGTTGAGAAGCGCCGGAGTAGCTCCCTGATGTGCTGGCTCACATTGCTGCTCATCCCAGACACGCTGCGGCTACAGACAGCAAAGATGCATAGTTACACACAATAGACTCATATATATATCCAAGACACGATGCGGCTACAGACAGCAAACATGCATCATTATACAGAGTAGAGTTATGCATATCCGAGACACGATGCGCCTAGCGACAGCAAAAGACATCATTACGCACAGTCGTCTTATATTAAACATATCTCAGACACGCTGCGGCTAGCAACAGAAAGGACACATCATTGCATACAGTCGTATTTTACTGGCGCTTTGTTGAGAACATGACCCACAAAATATATCTGAAGATTTGTCATAAGAATATCACTTTATTGCTTACAATTACATATTTGAATTTGAAATTTTAGTTATCGTCTAAATATTAGTTTATTGCATACTATTAGTTATCAACTGTTTTGGAGTATGATACAACTTATATCTCGCAATCAGAGGGCTGTATCACCCGAGGCGCAGCCGAGGGTGATACAGCCCTCTGATTGCGAGATATAAGTTGTATCATACTCCAAAACAGTTGATAACGAATTTATCTCATGATTGCCCCCTCGACATCTGCCTAGGTATTAAAAATGAACAGAGAATTGTCTGCTAAAGGGGCAGCCATCTTGCAATGTTTGGGAGAATTGGTGGTTGCATCATGCACTTAGGGGGGTATGGAGAATTCGGAATTGCATCATGGGCATAGTCATCTAAAACAATGCTCAACTCTCCCTACCCTAAAAAGCAGCAGGTTAATACAAGAATGCTTGGAGGGTAATACAAGATTCTGAGAGGTTAATACAAGATTCTGAGAGGTGAATTGAAGGAAGTTCATGATACAGCTTCATATCATGGGCCAATTGATCAATCAAAAGCCTAGGATTTTGCCAATCATGAGATAAAATTACATATTTGAATTTGATATTTTACCCCTCTATTGAATTTCTATTTTCAGCCATATTTAGGCTTAATCGTGACTAGCCAGTTACAAATGGTGGAGAAAACATAAGGCATAACTAATATGAGTGTTTGGTATTCCCCATGGTTGCTGCCTTCCATCAAGCAAAATCAGAGATAAGCCAGGCTTAACACCATTATCAAATGCCCTGAGGTAAATCCGGTGTTGTTTGGGCACCTTAACCTTTCCAATGCTGAAGCTACTTCCGTCCAAAGAACAAGGACGTTTTTAAAAACCAATTAAACCCTGTCATGTTGGTGTTCATTGGATAGCTCTCGCTGCGTACCCATGTGTCAGGGTTTCAATCATTTTTCAGTTCTTTTGCATCATTTTGTTATGGCCAAATTAGCCACAAGCAACACAAGGGTTAAAGAAAGGCAACTCAAAGACTGTGCAATATGTAATATTCCACACCGTTTTCTAATCCTCTGCTTGGATATAAAGTTGGATCTTCGTTCATCGTCACTTTTTCTGCCATGTTGAGGGTAAATCGTAACTAGCCAGATGTTTAAGTTGCAACAACAAAATATACCGTGGGACGATTCCTTTTATTTTCAAATTAAACAAAGCGTTCAGTGGCTTTTACCATTTCATATCATTGATTGTATTTTTCACTTACGATGAATACGTCTGCAGGATCTGAGACCACAGAAATATCGGAGGCTAAATTGTATGCAAAGCAATGATGCCTATGAGATGTATGAGAAAACGTTGAGGAGTGGGAAATGATTAGGAAGAGACTACTAGGGCCTTGATAAAAGAAACAATGTAAGAGGTGTATGAGTGAGAGTGAAAACATGTCAGGTGGTGAAAGCCTGAAGAAGAGTGTTCTTTGTCTGGAATAAGTATGTATTGTTCACCTGTGAGTAACCAATCTGTATACAGATTTCAAATGAAATAAAGAACATCCGCCATGGAAAAAGTTAGAAAAAAATAATTAGGAAGAGCGGAGTCTCTCAATTACAACATAGGCGTCCTGACCTACCCAATGCAACTGAGCAACACCTTTATGGTTTGGGCAGCCTAGAGAACAAAACTGAACGACTCTGCGATATGTGATACTAGTATACAGCATAATTGTCGAGACCTGTGATTAGTCGAATGAAAGAAGGAATGACTGATTGCTTAACGACAGTATGATATAAGGCAGCTAGTCATTACCTAGCACAATGTTTGAAATGTAGAAAGAAGAAGTATATTTTGCACCCATTACATTCATATGATAATGAACTAAGAGGCATAGAATAAAACTTAATACAAAAGTTTAATTTAACTGATTGTAACTGTATTTTTATGTTTGATAACTCGGCTAATAGAACATACACTACACTACATTACAATACACTAAAGCATTACATGGCATGGTTTTCTTACATAGATGACTTGCTCCCTGATGGTGTTGATGCCCTACTGGTATCATTAATATCCATCAGCTCGCTCCAGTTGGACCTCATGCTGGTGATGCCCGGACTGGTCAGGTAGCGACTGTTGTCGCTGATGGAGTCGATGTTGATGGTAGCGATGGGAAGAGAGGGATCAGCGGCTAATCTTTGCGGCGATGATCCATCCCTGACGCCGCCGCTCGGTGCAGCAAGGCTGTGTCGCCTGAAACCTACAATCAAGGTAAAAGAGCAACTACAGAGACATCTCCACTTTCATATGGTTAATGCAGTTAATTATGCAGAAATCTACTCTTCTTAAATATAGGGCTACCACTAACAGGAAATGCACATGTTATAATTCCGTTTCAGGAACATTCGGTACATGTACATGTAGAACACGAGATACACATGCAAGCATATGTATATATATATATATATATATATATATATATATATATATATATATATATATATATATATATATATATATATATATATATATGTATATATATATATATATATATATATATATATATATATATATATATATATATATATATATATATATATATATATATATATAGTATTTGGTAAACATTTTAATTTAGTACTTTGATTTTTCCTACCATTAATTAAATTGTATTTTTGGATTTTACTGATAATTCATATGTAACTAGCTAGATGGTGGAGTTTTGGTACACGTTTTATAGTGCTCCTAAGAGGACTACCACGTTTGGATAGAAAACACAAACTTTTTGCAACAAAAAAGAAAATAAAACGTTCCGCCATTAAGCTTTGGTCAGTCAGACTAGAGTACATCCTCTGCACAAGGATATCCCCCCGGATAAGGCGTCAAACTTGCCCAAGATACCACACGCTGAGAAACCACATGCTTATAAAGACTAGTATTAAAATTCTTCCTCATGAAAGGTGCATTGTATTTCACATTCTAGAAAAGAAAATCATCTTTATAAAACCAAACAGAGTCGTCGTGTCCTTGTCTGTCTTTCTATACATATTTGAGGGCCTGTCGTGACGGTCTCATGGGTTGACATTGACTGATCGCGCGCTGTCTCTCACCATTATCCGGTTTCGAATCTCGGCCGGGGAATTAAAGGTGTGGCAGTGGTTTTTCGCCGGGTTCTCTAGTTACCCCCACCACTTAAAACTGGCTGATCAAGACTTAGCCGCGATGTGACAGAAAAAGTACCGAGAATCGAAATTCCAAATTCACTACAAGTTTGACGTACTAATTCCACATACAATATCCTATGTGGAAGCGTAGGTTCCCTATAGATGTTTTTTATTGTCTCAATTGTCCACATGGACTAGAAAGATACAGAAGACATAATGATTCGAACTCTATTAAGAGGTATCTGCACGAAACGCGTTGGATATTTGGCTGAACGTTTTTTTAATTTGATCTATTAGACACAACGCACTAGCATGGACAAATTTTCCCCAGTATATTACATTAGAATGGAGAACCCTACAACAGATAGAATCAGATTGAATTTTGACTGCAGAAGTGTATTGGCCTAACTTCCAAAACGAGTGATATTAAAAGGGTTGTTGGTATGAAAAGGGGTAGTGGTATGTTGCATACTACTACTAGTATTTAAATGGTGAAAAAAAACTATTTATAAAAATAGACAAAAAGGAAGAGCTCCACACATCATGAAATTAAAGTACCACAACAGGCGAATTCTTTTAGGAAATGGGGATCTGTTTATATAGACTCGGATACTTTATTCTCTAATTTAACTTGTACTTTCAGACTTAAATGTTTTTATGACCGAGTGTAACTAGTATTGAAGTATAATTCGATTTGTAGGTGTATTATTTTTTGTCATGCAAGATGAAATAAAAACATGCAATGTTTGCATAACGTAAATCAAAAAGATGCGGAATCCTAATTAGGAAACGAGTGTTGTAGCTAAGATGAAGATAAAGGGATATGACCAGAAACGTAATAGCTCCAAATCAAAACCATTATAAAGCAATCCTACAAGCAAAATGGTAAAATCCTTGTCTGTGTGAGATGTGAGATGTAACAAAGCCATCGGGAAAGGTTCTAGTGAAGTTATCTGACACTATACGCAAAACATCTCGAAAGAGGACCATGCGTGTTATGTAGGTTTGGAAGTGATTGAGTAAAACTCAAAGAGAATAGTCCTTATCTATGTATTCTACTCCACTTAACACACACCCACGTGTTAAATCTGGATTTTCAGGCCTTAACGGTTTTTTCCCTAACACACATTCATGATGGCTTGTCTTTACCCAAGTCACATATATATATATATATATATATATATATATATATATATATATATATATATATATATATATATATATATATATATATATATATATATATATATATATATATATATATATATATATATATTCCCCGATATTCGCGATTTCTTTCTAAACTACTTTGTAATGTATAATAAACTTTCATATACAGAGCAAGCGTTAAGTACCTAGTAATGGCTCAATGCAAGGGTCGTCCGGCACGTCGTCGTCCTCGAGGTCTGGTTGCGAGAGGACCCATCTCCACACAGCCTCGCTGCCCCTGACCTTGCGCGAAGGGAGACACATAGTAGTGTTCACGCTCTCCATACAGTTAGCCTCTGATCTCCCCCTATCACTTCTACATACATATCCGTGACACGAAGGTCCACTCGCAAGATCAGCCTGGCACTAAATATACCTTCCATTTCTTAACCACACCGGCCTCCAATTAGTGGACACAGAACTCCTGCGAGTGGCTTTCCTTGAAAGAGCCGGCTTTTTGCTTCAGTAAGACTGATATAGCGTTCGCACTTCTTAATTGGATCCCTCGCCATGTTCACCCCATCCCCGCAAGGCTCGGGGTTTGGGGGGAAAGGGGAAACCAATGGTTAGCCAAGGGGATTCATGTTCCTTCTCTGACCCTTGTCTAAGTGAGGACTTGGGATGAGGGTCACATGTAGGTAGGCTTTGCTAAACGTCAGTACAAATTAACTAACATTTCTTGGCGGGTACATAGCTATACTGCCATGTTGGCTACAGTAATAATACTGCGGGTTAAAGGAATATCAAGACAATACTATAATTGCCACATCTACACATCTGCACAGAGTGACCAAACCCTGCGCACACAGCCTATTTAGTGATAAATGGGACCAGAGTATTCTAAGAATATCATCAACTTTCTCATAGTCACTGGTACCATTCTAACTTGCCTTATGCGGAATGCCGATAGCAGGCACTGTGGTTGGCACTGTCCGTTCACAATGCGGTAGACCGCTCAACCATGAGGGAAGTGTGTTGGTTTGTTAGTATTTACATCGTTTTTATATACAGTGTATCAGGCCATATCGCGACGATATATATAGTAACTTGGATGAAATTCTCTTCCTTATCTCGAAAGTTTCAATGGGGTATTTAGCCTTTCGAAGACGCTTCTTCACAACGCCGCATGTTGTATAGCGACCACACCTAATCACTTAAAATGATCGCATCTATAACCCAAACCCGCAACCAAACCGCTTGGCGCCAGGTATCTCAACCTAATAATGCTTAAGAAAGTGTCGTCTGGATCGAAAAATACGTTTGACAATTACTGTGGAACTGAGTTAACAAACTATTTGAAGGAGAGTTGTTTGTAATGTCCTGATTAACATTTCTCCTTCATTTATTTTATCATGTTTGCTTTTGGCTGCAAGATTTCATCAACATTGCCTGACCGCTTTTGGCCGATGTAGCATTAAGCTACGGCAGCTCAGATACCCGAAGACCACCGTGGCAGGGAAAAACGCCGTCAAACAAACCGTTCACACCAAAATATAGTGTTGGGAATCGGTACAAATTCTGAGGACTGATC
This sequence comes from Maea johnstoni, assembly GCA_963942565.1. NCBI lineage: Eukaryota > Metazoa > Annelida > Polychaeta > Spionida > Magelonidae > Maea > Maea johnstoni. Next base: position 29,972,990 of record OZ012688.1, on the reverse strand, counting down.
ATCGTTCCACCAGAATGATCGATGATCAGTTTTAATTTGAAGATGTTTTTCGTGCACGTTGCCCTTTCCCCAAATGCATCACATATCAATTGTTTGTGCATTTTCATGAAATGTTAGGGTAGTTCCTGCAGAAACACGGTAGAAATAATAATTGAAACCCAGAAAGTAAATCTTTTAATTAAACATAGATAGGAAATACAGGAAGTATGCCTTTTAATCATATGCAAATAATCGGGAAAAGGTTGGTCTTCAGAAAATGGAATTGATCAAAATTGGCAGTAAAAATAGTGAGATCTCCAATTAATCGTTTTGTCGGAACAACACTAGCTACTATAGAATGGCTAATTTTTGCGTGAGTTTTATTTTCCCGTTTTTAACCGAATGCTTTCAAACGGGAATAAACAATACAGGAAAAACAATACAGTAAATGTCCGGACTTAATAACCACGGAGAATCCTGACCTTAGTTTAATAGACTATATTCTTTGGTATACTAAAATAAGATATATCCATAAAACGGGAAAATTAGGAATGGATAAAAACATATGTCCTCTCTTCGGGAATATTAGAAACAGAAACACCCAAAAATGAAAAATTAGGGAAAACTGTTACACGGAGAAATTAGCCATTCTACAGTATATACCAAACTTGGGGTATGGGATGGCTTTAGTTGCGCGGAGAGTAGTGCTCTATGTGTTGTGAACGGATGTTATTTTGGCGCTATCATGAAGCGCGAAATGCGAATATTAATTGCCTGTAAAAAATACCAGTTATACATTATGTACCAAAATGGGGGTATGGGATGATTTTAGTTGTTGCATGGAGAGGAGTGTTCTATGTGTTGTGAAGGATGTTATCTTGACGCTATCATGGAAAAATCGCGAAAATTAACTGCCTGTAAAAAATACCAGTTATACATTATATACCAAACTGGGGGTATGGGATGACTTTAGTTGCGCGTAGAGGAGTGTTCTATGTGTTGTGCACGGATGTAACCCTATCTCTTAATCATCAACGCAATGAAGCAGTCTAATGTTTGGCGCTTTTAGCTTGTAATGAACGCTAAGTGGCTTCACTTACAGAGAATATTCATTCCGGCGATAAATTGGAAAACAATACGTTTTCCAGACGTCACTCAAGTTGTCAGGCATAATACGGCCCTATGACGTTCCACTCTCACAGCACAAAAGGATCAGAGCGGATAATCTCTATAACTTAAGATTTGGCTAAGCCACCAGTGAATAGATATCATATATATATATATATATATATATATATATATATATATATATATATATATATATATATATATATATATATATATATATATATATATATATATATATATATATATATATATATATATATATATATATAAAGATATATATATATATATATATATATATATATATATATATATATATATATATATATATATATATATATATATATATATATATATATATATATATATATATATATATATATATATATTATACACTACCTGAAAGGTGATCTGGTAAGGATCACATTACACATCATACTTATTCTCACAGCGGCGTGTAAGATGTTTGGGTAGAAAAACAAAAAAAGCAAAAAAACAACAAAAAAAACATGCATAGTTTTCTCAAACAGAGCTCCTCTCCACAATCATGGACCAGGGACTTTAAAAATTACACAAATGTGGATGAATGATCTTCTTTTCAGAAAACGAGAAAAGGGTCAATTTCAACTTTCACATTCCATAACTTTTAAATTAAGACGAAGTCAAAATTGATTAACGTGTGATACCTTTCCAACTTAGTACTAAATCCGCTCACGTTTGATACCCAAAATGTATGTATGAAGCGATCATGTTATGTTGAAATTCGATATATAGAGAGGCCAAAAACATTTTCCGCCTGTGTGCAAGCCCCCTATGGTGGCCTCTGTGATAGATGGTCTCTTACCCTGACCAGTTATGGCCGAGACATCCACACTTGATCCGATTATTAGGAAAAGGGTGTAGGCTTTAACATTTGTAAAACTCACAAAATGACCCTTTATTTACAAATTAATCCAATAAGCAAGCTAAAGAATCGGAACGTTTTATACGTTACAACCACATGTAAGCGTATCACGTTTTTACTACGACCGTTTGCAGCATTATTATGAAATTGTTATTAGATTTTTCGTTATTTATCTAATTTTATCAGAGCGTAGGTTGTTTGGAGAGCACTACCACGAAAACATTGTTAAGTCAATTAGATTATCATGGACCTTACAACTACGTTCAGCATATGTTCACTATTTTCTTTTTTCTAGAATAGTTTTTGAATACGTGAGAGCTTAATCCTTCCAATGCCGAGGCTACTTGCGTCCAAAGCACAAGGACGAAAAGATACTTAAAAACCATCTAAACCCTGTCATGTTGGTATTCATTGGATAGCTCTCACTGAATACTCTCAGATGAGTACCATGTACCAGGGTTTCAGTCAATTGTTTTTAGTTTTTTTTGTATACTTTTCTATTGGCCAAATTAGCCACCAGCAGCATAAGGATTAAGATGCGGGTTTGGATTGCTCCCAGACACACATCATATAGGTATTATCAATTATCACCTGCTCTGCTGTGATTCACAATGCTGATTGGGCGATAGGTGCCAGACATGAGGCTGTTCATATTACGTAATTTGATATCGAATGTCTGGATTTGATACCACACGCCATAATTGATATCAGATGTTAGCCAGCAATGTGATGTATTTGATTATTTTATTAACACTGGAAGAGCAGGTGATGAATTCGTCCCACCCTAATGGGATACCTTATGGATATCAGGTCAGACCATGGTTTCTATCAGGGTAAAACTAATGGTATCTTATCATAAGAACAGTAGCTTGTCCGTCAACTATAGATTTCAGTGTATTGCACGTTCAAAAGAGTAGTGCAAAATGACCTTTTTTTGGTGTCGAGTTTTTTCTGACTGTTTAAGACAACTGTTCAACAGGACCTGTTCCTCCTATACGGAGTACAATAGTGTCATTAGAAAGAGCTATGCGAAAATTTTGTCTATCCATATATATATATATATATATATATATATATATATATATATATATATATATATATATATATATATATATATATGTATTTATATATATGTATATATATATATATATATATATATATATATATATATATATATATATATATATATATATATATATATATATATATATATATATGTATTTATATATATGTATATATATATATATATATATATATATATATATATATATATATATATATATATACATATATATATATATATATATATATATATATATATATATATATATATATATATATATATATATATATATATATATATATATATATATATATATATATATATATATATATATATACACATATATGAAGCATGATTCTGAATCTCAACTAATTGGTCTTGTAAAGTGGAAATATAAATGCACTCAAATTAAGTCAAAAGCAGATTTTGCTTCAACCCGTCATATTCATCCAAATTGTCCTGACAAGTTCGGTAACCAGAGCAGTTATGAGAAAATGTTTGGAGGAGTAATAGTAGTCAGAACCCAAACTAATTCTCTTCATCAAATGTTTGTGAATTCATGCCTGATTGCAAAATTAATTAAAGAAATACCATATTCCAGAAGACACTGGTTGTGGATGTATCTAGGCACAAATGGTTCAGCAGTTGATATTGAATCACACACATTTTCAATTACCTTCGGCTGCTAGACACAAAGTAAAACGAAGAGAGTTTTCATTTTAGTTATTTCACGAAATCTTTTGTGAAGCTGTCTTTTTTGTATCATATTAGGTTCCTCTGAAACCGTTTTTCATTCAACAGTTCTTCTTTCTAATTTATTTCTGCTAGGTGCCATCTCAAGGCTTTTTAGTATTTTACGACTTTTCATAGATATTTCTTATAGGAGCTGTGGGGTTCCAATCCCGGGGTTCCAATGAGTATCCCCGAGTTTCACCTTCATTATATATCATCGTTCATGCTATATCTGTAATCCACATATACAAAAAACAGGTAGCTCATGTTTGAGCTACCTGTAAATAGTTAAAAGAGGGTCAAATTTCTTATAAGTCTATAGTCTGTCTGACTCGAGTTTGGCAATCACTTTTGCCACTTTCTTGTGACAAAACGTTCGAGTTTTCCATCCAAACTTGCCAAACATGTTAGGAGCACTACTACGTGTATGTATAAACAATTTCTTTGTCTCAACTCCGCAGTCAGACAGACTATAGATCATTACCAAGCAACTTTTAGCTAGAAGGGAGGTAGGAATGGGGTCTAACATCACTTTCAACACCATAGGTGATATTGCGACGAGATAGAAAAAAGGAAACGGGAAAAAACTCCCTTCTCTTCACGATTAGTTACAAGAGGTCTTCCAGTTGCAGAATGGCATTAGACAGCCCTCCACAACTCCGCACATTTATTATATGTAGCGACCAGGCCAACCCGCTAGTGGATATCAGCGGAGACTCGAACCTGCGAACTCACGCTTGGGAGCCAGATGTCGTAACCACTAGGCCTCGTCGGATCCCTTCTTAAATTTAGCTAGACCCCAAACCAAGATCCGGAGAGTTTTCACTTGGACTGCTTAAGTAAATCTATCACACAATACTATAGTATTAACAGTATTGTTATGATTGCAGTGAAGCCGTTCGTGGATACACCAGGGATTTATTATCAAAGAAGCCAGTATAGGTCAGAGGTCTATTGCGGGCAATCAGTTGGATTCAGTGCCACGCCACTGTATTGCCCTAAGGACCTTACATGACAGCATAATGCAACCTTAACACTTCTTCTTTCACACAGATAACTAGAAATAGGAACCGACATTCATTCTTATATATGCCCAGTTTGGCATTTCGTATTCAGTCGTATTCAGAGTCATTTTGACAACAAATTGAACGAATGGCTAAATAGCAAATGTCCACTACATGTAGTTCATAAGGCTACATAATCTAAATGTACGTAAAACTATGATCCATAAAATTATTAAAAATATATATTCTATATATTTCCGATAAAATAGTAGCCTTGCAAATATAGGAAAACACAGTATGTGACCTAGCAAATTTATCTTCATTTGGAGTTCAAAATCCCCAACATCTAGACGTGAAAATTTAAAGTTTTAAATAACCCTGTTGAATATGAGACCAAAATTATCCCGATCTCTTTCACTTCAGTTTTTTAATTGATTAAATATTATACTAAAACTACCAAAATGAGTTTTAATAGATATGTCTGATTTAATATTCTGCATAATAGATTGAACAAATAGTGGGGGGGGGGGGGGCTATGTATTTCTAGTGGGAACTTCACATACATTTTGATTTTTCAATTGAATTTTGCTCTTCATACAGGGTAGAATAAAATAAAACATGGCACCAATTTTTTCCAAATACGGAAAGGCGTTTTTATGCTAATTAGGTATGACATTATAGGTATTATATAAAAAAAATCCACTTTTTGTCATTTTTTTTGGTGGTGATACTAAAGTGTCAACTACTATAATTAAAATATGCTTGAATAATATGTATTTGTACAACAATAGCCACTAGTTTCTGAATCACTCACCTTTGGACCTGAAAAATTCATGTTTTTCAACATTTTGGGTCAAAAATTGACATTTTTGACAATATACTGGATTATTTGTCAACATATTTGGTCTAATTCAACTTAATACATTTCTTTAGTCTACAATGCATGGGGAAATTTCACTTAACACATAAAATAGACAAATTGTATGAAATCTGTTAAATCCTTTTAAAAAATTGATGTATTTGTATCACATAAGTGTGTATATTAGCATTCAAAATTTACACGTTTTGCCCTAGGACACAGATCAAGTAAGGTTTCCAACCCACCTTAAAAGTCTGCTGAGGTTTCATCTTCACTGTCCTCTGACACAGTGACATTTCTGTTCTCGCAGCTTTCCTCACAGGAGGTGCACATGTCTGTGCAATACATGCTGTGTTTCTTACATGAGCATGTCTTTTTTGTGCAGTTTCCCTTACATGCACATTTCACTAGTTGCAGTACCGCTTCAGGAGCTGGTGGGAGTACAGTAGTGACAGGCCGGAGCACTTCCCCTTCCATACACTAACCATGTGACACTGGTGGTGGAAGGGTCGGCTTGGCTTCACCAGCTTGTTTCCAAGAAAGAGTTACATAATTTGACCTCTTAATCTTTTGCTCAAGCGCAGCTTTTGTTGGAGGGAGTTTCTCATCAGTGAACTGCCGTTTGCTGAAAAGGTGCCAGCGCATCTCTGCTACTGAAGTGATCTTTGTGTTTGGCATATATGCAAAAAAATACTAAGCCCATCCCATAAGTGATCAAATAAGAAAACTCTTCAGACGGGACAAATTATGTTTCGGAAACAGTAAATTATTTTTTCCCCTAGGAAAATGAGGTGTTCCAAGTATTTTTGTGTCATGTATGTAGGCTACTCCAAGGGACCTTGTGCCCACTACCCTATTTCTTTGAAATCTCACTACCATTTAGGAGAACACATGGCTCTTCATATGGGACAACCTTGTTTCGGAAATTCATCTGAGGAAATATAGTTGGTTTCCCACAAAATATAGTTTAACATCTTTAATTATCCACATGGTTTTTAGAGAGGTACGACATTAGTTTATCAGAAAATATCAAAATTACTAATCTCTAATAGAGGTATAGAAGTAGTATATTATCATGCATTTACCCATTGAAAAAAAAGTTTAAAATGTTACATGAAAACATGAAAATGGCAAAAGGCATCTGGAAAATGGCACTTTGGCAGCTGCACAACTGATGTCTGCCTTTATGTTTGACACATGACAAACCCCAAAGTTGACATTATTTGTAAACATTATTGCTGTCTACTTATAGACAAAATTTGCCTTAGCCATTTGTTACAGCCTATTTTGGCCATTTTTATACATAATTTACTCATTTTTTCTAACATAGGGTTGTTACACACCAATGATATTATGTATCAAAACTTACCTTACTTGTCCCTATGTATTGGCATTAGGTACTAGACAGAATATTGTTTTGATCTAGATTTGGGTCTATAAACACCATCTTAGGGGGTTTATCTTGCAACAGGCGTAATATATATATACATATATATATATATATATATATATATATATATATATATATATATATATATATATATATATATATATATATATATGTATATATATATATATATATATGCGTGTGGATGTCATTCAAGTAGAAAAGACACCACATTAGCCATAGGACATTTGCGTGTGTGTGTCATTCAAGTAGAATATGCGCTACATTAGCCATATGTCATCAATAAAAAGGTTGAAATTTTCGATCAAGATATGGTTTGGTCAATATCTCAATGCAAAATATCTGAATCAATAAGTAAATAATGTATGCAAAATTAGTTATATGAAGCAAAATTAAGTATGTTAAACAAATGAAGGACCTTAACATACTCCATATTATTCCTTGCAGAATACATATGACTAAATCAATACCTTGAACTATTCAGTCAAAGAGGCCTTACTAATTTTGAAATATCTAACTTTTGTGAGAATATTTTGGAAGATTTGAGAAGAATTTTTATTCACAATATTATCTACAACTCCATTTTAGATATCTTATGATCTCAGTGTTATATGTTAGAGGTATCTTCTAAAGTATTACCAATCAGGAAGACACATAAGAGGAGGAACTATCCGCATATATTGGTTGATGCTACCTAGGACTTGTTATGGATCAAACATATCTATACTGGTCCACCATCAAATTATTGAATGCTTCACAAGTAGATGATGAATAGAGTGAAGGTTAAGTCAGCAAAAACTTTTGGAACCACACTATTCTATTGTAGTTGAGACACCAATCGATCCAGGTACAACAAGCATGCGGAGATTGATTGATGTTTGTATTATTTGAGATTCTAGGGCTCAGGTTTTGGTTAAAAATTCTGGTAGACTGCAGGACTTCTGGTTTCTATATTGCCATAGCTCCACCCAAGATCTTATAGCCCTATCTATACTCAGTTCTACATGTCCCACTGTATTCCTATCCCAAAACAATTTTAGTTGTAAGCTATCTTTTCTTTGTTATATTTCATTTTGAAACTGTGCTAAATGACAACTGAAGTGTCAAATGGTGTTCTTCAACTGAACATATAATCCTCTTAACATGATCTTAAAATGTAACTTTTCTTTTAGCCAGTCGGGCTACTAAGTCAAATATTATTGTAGTTGTACCCCAGCTCAATTTTCCCTAGCCACGCGCTATGGGGCTAGTGGATTAAGCTGTACGCCTAAGATTCATTCTCATATGAATTTAAAATGCTGTTAATGTGTCAATTCAGTATTGTAAATCTAAGAAAGTGAACAATATAGGAATACTATTTAACAGAATCATTCCAAACTACACAATCAATAATATTTAACACTCTTGATAGAATCCAATATCTTGTTTCAATTATTGTAATGGATCTTAATTATACATGCAGTATTGGTTTATTTCATAAGGTGCACTTTTAGCAGTTTCATTCAATATCTTGCAATAATATTTGCTTGAGGTTTGCAGTTTCTACTTAGAAGTGTTGTTTTTTTTGCCGCAGATACCCAAAATATCTCATTTTCAGTCATTTTTCAATAAAAAATTACCCTAAAATCAGGCACTATATCTTTAACTAAAGCAGTTTTAATCAATAACCTTCAAAGAATATCTGTGTGAGGTTTGTACTTTCTACTCTGAAGTATGTTTGTTCTTGGTTACATTGCCAAAATCTAACTTTTTGTGGTCATTTTTGCTTGAATAACCCCCAAAATGCAGTCACTAAGGTTTTTTTCACATACTAACGACAGTCACTATCAATAACTCTCTAAGTGCATTTGTGTGAGGTTTTTAACTTCTGCTCCTAGGCTTAGATTTCGTTATTGTCAATCTCAAAAATCACACTTATTCTACTCTTTTTTGCTGAAAATACCCCAGAAACACACCCTTAGTGTCAATTTCATAATACATATTATACCAGTTACCCCAAAATTGCAGTCACTTAAGGGGTTATTCACAAACTTTACTGATGACAGTCATTATCAATAACTCTTTAAGTGTGCTTGTGTGAAGTTTTCAACTTCTACTCTCAGGCATAGGATTTCTATTGTCAGATCCCAAAAATCTCACCTTTTCTACTCTTTTTTGCAGAAAACACCCCAAAAACACATGCTAAGTGTCAATTTCATAATGTTTATTACATCAGTTATAATCAGCAATCCTTGAAGTGTATTTGTGCTAAGTTGGGAGGTTCCACTCTCTTCCCTAGATTTTTTATTAACATATTCCTGAAATATCATGTTTTATGACATTTTATGCCTAAATTAACCCAAAAATGCAGTCACTTAAGGGGTCTTTCACAAATTTTACTGATGACAGTCATTATCAATAACTCTCTAAGTGTACTTCTGTGAAGTTTTCAGCTTCTACTCTCAGGCAAAGGATTTCTATTGTCAGATCCCAAAAATCTCACCTTTTCTACTCTTTTTTGCTGAAAACACCCCAAAAACACACCCTATGTGTCAACTTCATAATATTTATTACATCTGTTATAATCAGCAACCCAAGAAGTGTATTTGTGCTAAGTTTGGAGATTCCACTCTCTTCCCTACATTTTTTATTAACATATTCCCAAAAAATCACGTTTTATGACATTTTTTGCCTAAAATGCCCCAAAAATAGTCTTTTATGGTAACTCACGCCCTGCGTCCATTAAGAATATTGCTCAGCATCACTCAAAGTATATTTGTACCAAGTTTCACGCTTTTCGCACAAAGTGCACAATTTTTGTCTAAGCCGCCCCGCTATTAACAGAAGGTATTGTTTTTGCCTAATTAGCATATTTACTAATTTGCAAAATTCATTTTTTTTCAAGAGCAACAGAAAAATTATTTGAGCACTCAAATGACTTTCAGTAGTGATTAACATATACATATAAAGCTTCTTTCAGGTTCAATTACCATGTAATGCTTGAAAAGTTACCTAGACAAGCAACAGATGATGTCATTCTTAATTAGCATAATTAATGACCACCGCATGGTCGAAAAAATTGGTGCCATGTTTTAATTACTCATTTATATATCTAAGAAGCTTTTTCAGCAAACAAATCAAAATGTATGTGAAATTCCCACTGGACCCCACAAAATGGACATAGGCCCCTCCACTAAAAGACACAGATATATGTTTACATTGTTAAGACATCTTGGAACCAAAGTTTCATGCACCAATCAATTACTGTATCCCTTTACTGCGGAATTATGAAGGCATGCCTAATAATGGTTGCTACTAATATTCAAATTGAAGAAAAGGAAAAAATGGAGTGAATAAAAATCAGTCCAAAACTTCCCAATAGCAAACGAATATAAGATGGTAATAATATGAACATAATTGAAAAAATCTCACCGAAGTATCTTCCCAAGTGACCTGAAGTCTGAGTGATCCCAATTAAAATATAGTCATATAATTGCTTCATAACTGTTTTGACATTTCTTCTTTTTCGAGCGGGGTGAATGTGGGCGGTTTTAAGTAGGAAATTGGCAAAGCGCCAATGTTGATTATAAGATATGACGTCATAAGGTTAAATGATTATGATCAATCAAAATGAATTGTTATTTTAGTTTTGATATATATATATATATATATATATATATATATATATATATATGTGTGTGTGTGTGTGTGTGTGTGTATGTCTGTCTGCGCGCTCGTGTGTGTGTGTGTGTGTGTGTGTGTGCAACCACTTGCTAGTCTATATGATTTAAGGTAGAACCCTACCCGATACCCGGGTTATTTTTAAAACTTAAATATCTGAAAACTGAGTTAAATGTAGACAACAGCACTTATGATATTGTATAGCTTACATCTCATAGTTACAGAATAATGATAAACTTATCAATAATTTGCTATTTTGAGTTGATATGGCACCCTTTACGTACATATCTGTCTGTGTTTCGTTTTTTGGCAAAATGTCAAGACTCACCCTGTACTTGAAAACCAAACTCTACCATATGATCATTCATGTCTTTGGCAAGGTGCAAGGTCCTACCTAAACCGGAAATCTGCACAATGAGTATGTTAAAAACAATTTTGAATGTTCCCATATGCCTCGAGATTGCTAACAGCACGTGGTTTACGTAGCTAATGCTGATTTTTAGATCCTGTCATAATACGAGGTACTTATGACAGGACCTTGCACCTAGAGGGGGTTCATATCTGTCATATTCTAAAACAATGGCCTCGAAGACCGTATCGTTATTCACTTTCAGCCAAAAAACGAGATGAAAATATTGGTCAAAATGATCTATCTCGAAGGAATCTGCATGGTCAAAGCAGACACCCATGTTGTTCGGGACCAATTTAACGCGGAGGGGCCTAAGGGAGCCGCCCCCTTGTTCTCGTGGTCGTACAACAATAGGAAGTAGCTAGGTCGATACTCGTGGCTGGTGACCACTCCTCATGTGCAATCTTTTGTTTTGATATCCATGCTTAGGGGCCAGCCAAAGACGCCACCTAGTGGTGATGATCTTGCTGTACTAGACTATCACCTTAATCAAATAACGTACGACTCCATACTCTAGTTGCCCTCTTCGTCAAAAGATGGCAATCGATGCTAAACTTTCGATGTGGAAGAGAGAAATTACAACGGAGAAAGTCTTTGCCCATGGAATTACCCTGAGCGTATGAAGACAGGTAGTTGACATTGATCATGCATCATCAAATTTCGCTGCCTCCCACTATGAGTCATAGATAACCTGTGTACCCTAGGCTGGCTGCCTGCTGACCCCATCTCCTTGGCAACCTATCTGACCTAGATAGGATGACGTGGTTTCACGGGCCCTGGATCAGACTGAAATTGCCGCGAAACCAGTTGCGCATGCCTGGATTCCAGGCAACATCCGGCCAGCCTCTTTCTGAAAAAAATCACGTGACCAATACTTCCCCAGGCTACACCGCGTAACCCGAGGCGCAAATGCCCTAGGTTCTAGCATGCAGTGCCTTTGGGGTTGCGGATCAAGGTTATGTATTTCTCTGAATTACCTGAACAAAACCCATACGAAAATAGTTGACTCTGAAACTAGACCCCTAGCTTATATATTGTTACGTAACTGCCAGTATCATGTTTCATGTAGCGCAGCTCGTATTCATCGTAAGGGCATCATATAACACAATGAAAAGTGTTGTAATTTTTCATTGCGTGTTTTAATGTGTTATAGCGTGTTGTCAAGGTGATGTAGTGTTATTGTTACCCCCACCAAGTTTGTGTTGACCTTAGGAGGCTCACCCGGCTAATCCACCAGTCTACTGTATCTCTGCAACAACATGAACGCATCACTCTGCCACTTTTGAGCAGTTTCGTTCTTCATCATAGCATGATCCCAATATTATACCAGATGTAAAAAACTCCTGTGCATAATTCGCTATTTCGTTATATGTTATTGCGCAATCTACGCTATTCATGACATTTCTGTTGTGATGCTATAGCACTATTTTGCGGTAGCCCATGTGACAATGCGGTCAATAGTGCTGAATTGACCAATCAGCGAGTCGGCCGTCTTAAGCGCTCTAGCAACAATCAGACGACACTGCAAGGAAGCGGTCATTGCTGATTGTAAATATGACCACGTGCGTCGCGTGCATGTCACTTTTTGACAAATGGGCTACATTTAATGAGGTCAATTTTCGAAATATTCCGCGAAATAGAACCAATTGTGTAGCTATAACATCGAATTATGAATAGTGATATTTTAAGCAATGTGTTTTTGATAACGATACTGATTTAAAACCCGCTCCGTGTGTGGGTCGCTAGATCGCCGCTGGTATTGATATCTTATACATTTAACGTTAATAAAGTTTTTGGATCGAGTGCCACCGCCCGACCTGCTATTGATTCAATGATGCAACAGTGCAAAGCTATACTGTGTTTTACTTCATCAAAGTAAATGAAGGGAATATATGCCAAACGATAGTGTTATTATTAAAACTAAAGGAACACAACAATCTTCTTCAACAAATCGTACGTATTTCATACAATGACGACATATCTATAGGCGTTGTATAATGGTAGTGGGCACATTTTTAACAGGTTATGCAATATTACTAACTTATTTTCTCATTTCTTTTTTGTAATCTTCTTTCATCTAAATGTACATGTATCTGTATTTTTATGCAAGTCATAGTCAATAAATGCACACACATACAGGGGGCATTGTGAAGTACCATGTAATAGCTCGAATTAACACATGGATCCATTTGAGAAAGACTAAAAATGTTCTACTTTATTATAGACGTGATCTCATTATCATGCCACTATGACATACTAATTTAGATCATCTCCAGCGAAACTTTTTACAACATAGTTTCGCTGACTATGAGTATGAGTAATTACAATTCTATGCGTAGATCGATACATTGCCCCATGGGGATGCCATAAATGTTTTGACTGTACTTTTACGTCAGAAGAACATCGTTGCAACAAGCATGGGAAAGGGCACTAGATTCGGTTAGAATGATCTAGACTAGTTAGGAGATTTCAAACATATTTGAAATTGAAATTTCATTTTTCTTCTTCTTCTTCTTCTTCTTCTTCTTATTATTATTATTATTACTATTATCAATATCATTTATCTATTATTATCATTATCATTATTATTATTATTATTATTATTATTATTATTATTATAACTATTATTATTATTGTTATTATTATTATTATCATTATTATCATTATTATTATTATCATTATTATTATTATAATCATTATCACTATTGCAGTTGCTATTATTGCATGTATTATCTTTATTATTATTATTATTATTACTATCATTATCATTATTATTACTATCATTGTTATTATTATTATGATTATTATTATTATTATTATTATTATTATTATTATCATCATCATTATTATGACACCATCTCATCACTATCTCAATCATTGTCATTTTGATAACTGTCACAATTGCTCGAGCTCTCATTGCTGTGGGTATTATTCTTGTTATAAATTACATAATCTCTATAGCCATAACAGCACAAAGCTAAGGAATACTAGTACATACCTTTTCCATTGGGCACGGTCAGGCTATTGGTGTCTGCTCGTGACGACATGTAGGGAGAGAGGCTCCCCCTCCGAGGCATAGACACGAAGCTGACCGGACTACTACTGGACTCCAGCAGATCGTCGAGATGACCGCTACTCGTGGACAGGCGCGACGGCAAGTCAGACTCCGCATCTTCAATGGTGAACACAGGGTTGTCCACCCCGCCGCCAGCACCCGTACCCGTACCCGTAGGCACGTTTGGGTGCGATACGTGTATGAGGGGTGTTACGGGTGACGGTGTCTGGCGATGCATCTCCTCTTGGATGATACGGTCGATCTCCTGCTGACTCATGCTGGTACCGGACACTCCGTCCATCCACCTACAACAAAACAATAGTATAGTTTAATGGGTACAAAGTAAAGTAGCTCAGTTGGTTAGACTAGTAATCAGTAGGTCGCTGGTTCAATTCCCGACCGGGGCACTTTGGTCTGTCCTTGGGCAAGGCAGTTTATTCCATATTGCCTCAGTCTACCCAGCTGCAAAATGCGTACCTAGCATTCATAAGGCAGTGCTTAGAGCTTGTGCGCTATATGCTGCCAACTGCTCTGGAATATCCCTCGGGGGATTGAAATGGTTTCCGTATGTACAGGCCTGCTAGGGGAGGAAGGTCGTGTGAGCACTTCGGTGGATACAAGACTATAAACCGAATACCTTTTATACCTTATACCTTTATAATATAGTATGGCATAGTATATTTTATTGGCCACTAGTGTCACATAGTGAAAGTATATTCATATAAAATAACGTGAACACACAAAGTGGAACTAAACGAATAAAAGGAAAAGATAAGTTAGATAATTAAATATGCTACAGCTGAACGTTAATGGAAATTTAGAAAAATAACAATGAAGATAATTTACAAACTAATACTTTTGTGTTGACATATGTGGCTGGATTGCTATTGTAATATCTTATTACTAGTAGCTCACAATGATGTCAGAGATGACACGTTTGATTCAATACCAACTATATAACGTAAAAGCAACCGTAAATGTAATAGCAAAGTACACCAAATGTAATGACGACTAAAATGTAATATTTTGTTTACATCAAATGTAATATCAACCGTAAATATAGTAGAAAAATTACACCAACTTTGATATCAACCATACATGTAGTAATACATTCATACCAAATGTCATAAATGATCAAACGAACAGTCAACCACAAATTTAATACAAATAAAACACAAGTGTAATAGTACGTCTGGCGTCATTTTTTATAACGGTTGATATTATAGGTGGGGTAAATTATTTGTTACTTATGTGATTGGTTATTACATTTGATGTACATTTTTTACTACATTTGCGGTTGTAATTACATTTGGTGCCCTGTATTACATTTTGTGTATGTATTTACCTTTATTGAATGTAACAGAGTTACAAAATAGAATCATACATACAAGATACAGAAAGGAAAAGACTCAAATACTACAAAGAAATTATAAACATAAATAACTTAGGTGAAATAAGGAAATGTGTAAAGGAAACAAAACTGTATACATTTTTAGGCAGATCAGGTCCAAGGGGCGAAATAAAGGGTCTAGAACCTCTAGTAAGCAAACATAATAAGTACGTAGGACACCGATCAACCTATGCCTTTCCTAGATTTAACCCTTGTTTTGTACATTTTATTTATATAAGTCCCGGCTATGGTCCAGATAGGGGCCATCGCATCATATTGGAGTCCATCTATTCCTGCACCTAAAAGTACTGACAGTACGTCATGGCAAGTATCTAAAAATATAGTAATATCTCACGACATGATACACGTTAACGCCTGAACCCCATAACATCTGGAGAGTGCGCATGCATGTACTCCGTTAGCTTTGGGCACAGCCTATCGAATGGAGTTCTATTTGAAATCATAGGCTGAATAAAGGCTTATCATTTTCCAGCAAAGCTTCGAACAGATGGCTTTGTATAGTTTTTATACGCCGTCCATCGTTATGGCAATAGAAAATCCACTTGAAAAGCTTATACGTTGAGATCATTACTTAGTTGGTTAACTATTTAGTTTGCATGTTTGTAAAATTGGTAGATGCTGTTTCCCGGTATTGGTTTCCAAAGAACTTCGGACTGTTTGCTTCTTAGCATTTGTTTAAAATTGAAATTGATTCGATATGAAAGATCCCATGCTACAATAACGATATAGGCTCTATCCGACCCACTATGTATTGAATATGATATCAAAATTGCATTACAGTAAATGATAAGTGACTGAGGCCCACAGCGTTGCTCATGCCGATAGTCATCTTCCCTTTTTAACGCCCCCCGAACACACACGTAGAATATTATATATGATATCATAATTGGAGCTACCCCATATGGAGTAGTACATTTGATATCAATATTACATGCATTTCTCATCTGGTAGTCATATAGTCATTTTCCCCTACACACGTAGATTATTCGATATGATATCATAATTGGAGTTACCCCACAGTGAGTAGTAAATTTGATATCAATATTGCATTTACAGAGGTAAGTGACTGAGGTCCCCATGCACGTTTCACTCTCTCTCTCTCTCTCTCTGTCTGTCTCTTTCTCTCTCTCTGTCTCTCTCTCTGTGTCTCTGTCTCTGTCTCTCTCTCTCTCTCTGAGATATATGTCTATAAATATCTATCTATGTATCTTTCTATCTATATCTATCTATATCTATCTATCTATTTATACATTTCTCTCTCTCTCTCTCTCTGAGATATATGTCTATAAATATCTATCTATGTATCTTTCTCTCTCTCTCTCTCTCTCTCTCTCTATATATATATATATATGTATATATATATATATATATATATATATATATATATATATATGTATATATATATATATGTATATATATATATAATAATAATAATAATAATATTGTCATTTGATATTGCGCCCTTTCCATATAAACATGCTCAAAGGCGCATTACATTCATTGTCAGAGGATAGATGTTGATATCCACATAGTTATTTGATAAATACATCTTTGAACAGATGTGTTTTCAATTGTCGTTTGAAGATTGCCACACTCCCAGCTGCCCGAATATTATTTGGGAGCTGATTCCATAGTTTTGGGGCACAGGCACTAAATGATCTGTCACCGTAGGTTTTCATGTTGGTTCTCGGCTCGCAGAGTAAGTTCTTGGATGTTGATCTCAGTGTCCGTGGTGGGACATACTCTTTCAGCATTTCCCTCAGGTAAGAGGGTGCAGTTCCATGCAAACACTTGTACGCCAGGAGAAGAATCTTGAATTCAATTCTCTTCCTGACTGGTAACCAGTGAAGTTCCTTTAGTACTGGAGTGATATGGTCATACTTCTTTGTGAGTGTGATCACCCTGGCGGCATTATTTTGTACTCTCTGGAGCTTACATATTAGCTCTTCAGGTATTCCACAGAGAAGTCCATTGCAGTAGTCGAATCTTGAGGTTACCAGGGATATGACAGCACCTTTAGTTGATTCTGCAGTCAAGTATTTTCTGATCCTTCCAATGTTTCGAAGGTGATAGTTTGCAGATTTGACTGCCTTTGACACATGTGCGGCCATATTCATGCTTGGATCAAAAACAGAGCCCAGATTGCCGATAGGTATATTGAGAATCTTAACAATCTCACCATTTACGGAGATGCTAGGCACAGATATTTTGGCTCGCTGCTTAGGGGTACCTAGCACTAGGACTTCCGTTTTGTCTGCATTCAGTTTTAGCTTGTTCTGTGACATCCATGTATATATGTCAGTGAGGCAGCCCTCCAGCCTAGCAACTCCTATGTCCACAGCTTGTTGAGTGATAGGTTTTATTGCCAGATAGAGCTGTGTGTCGTCTGCATATATGTGAAGCTCTAAACCATGCTTTCTGATGAGTTTTCCAAGGGGTAGGAGGTAGATCAGGAACAACAATGGTCCTAACACTGATCCCTGTGGTACGGACCACAGAATGTCCTGTAACTCAGAGAATGACTTGTCAATCTTGATGCGGAGTGTGCGTCCTGACAGGTAAGACTTAAACCAAGCAAGTGCTTGACCCGTAATACCTAATGTATTTTCCATTCTGCTGAATAGAATATCATGGTCGATGGTGTCGAACGCCGCACTCAGATCTAACATGACCAGTATAACTACTCCATGCTGGTCAATGCTGGTTAGAATGTCATTCTGTACTTTCACTAGGGCAGTCTCAGTGCTGTGACCAGGCTTGTAAGCAGATTGTAAATGTTCATGCAAGTTGTTCTCAGTCATGTAGTCAGTGAGTCGCCCCGCCACCACCCTCTCCAACAGTTTTGAGATGTAAGAAAGGTTACTGACAGGACGGTAGTTCTTTAGAATATCTGGATCTAGGGTAGATTTCTTAAGTAACGGTGTTACTATAGCCGACTTCATGGATTTCGGTACCTGGCTAGATCTGAGAGAAGAATTTATGATGTTAGTCATTACTGGAAGTAATTCGCTTCTACTTTCTTTGATGAGCCAAGTTGGGATTGGATCAAGCATGCAGCTTTTCGCAGGAGACTTGCAAATTATCTTCCATACTTCCTCCTCTGTAGTATTCCGCAGAACATTCAGAGTGGAAACAGGTGGTGACTGTGCTATTTCCAGGTTGATGTCAGAGCAGTCAGGGAGGTTATCCCTGATTTTATCAATCTTTTCCTTGAAAAAGCATGAGAACCTATTTGCAAGTTCTTCTGCAGAGCTGTGTTCTGGGAGTTTTGACACTTTCTGCCTGAAGAGGAGTTCATTCATTGTCTGGGACATCGCTTTTGAATCCTGCCCACAATCAATAATCCTCTGATTGTAATATGACACTTTGCTACTTTCAAGGAGCTTGTTGTATTTGTCTCTTTCTTCCTTGAAGATTTCACGATGAACTGTCAGGCCAGTTCTCCTCCACAGCCTTTCAGCTTTTCTTTTCTCAGATTTTGCTCGATGGAGATCATCTGAGAACCAAGGCTGTTGTGGTCTTATTACAATAGACTTTTCCTTGGGTGGTGCATGCTTATTCAGCACATTGGTTAGTTGTGTATCATATATGTCCATGATATCAGTGACAGAGAGGTTGTCATCAGGATCCCCCAGTCCTTGTGAAATGTCTGTTCTAAAACTGGGCAGGTTAATGGAGCGAAAGGCCCTTGTTATTATTTTTGTCTTCTGAAGGTGTGGCTTGGGGTGATGGACTTTGCATAACAGTAGATGGTGGTCTGTTATCATATCACCCACCTGGACCTCTTGTACAAGATTATCTGTGTCTCGACACATGATAACATCCAATATATGTCCAGACATGTGAGTGGGTTTATTGACGTGTTGTTCGATACCCAGTGACCCCAGCATATCAGTGAATTTGTGGGTGGTGTTGTCAGTCTTTTTATCAAGATGGAAATTTAGGTCACCAACCATCAATAAGTCACCTGAGCCAGTGACTTTGTCTTGGAGAAATGAAGAGAACTCCTGGAAGAACTGACCAGTGGTGAACTTATTCTTTTGGTTGGGTGGTGGCCTATACAAGGTAATTAAATCAAGGCAGTGTGATCCTGTGTTAAACTTGATCTGCATGTTTTCAAAGCTGTCTGACTTGTAAACAATATATGTATATATATATATGTATGTATATATATATATATATATATATATATATATATATATATATATATATATGTATATATATATATGTATATATATATATGTATATATATATATGTATATATATATATATGTATATATATATATATATATATATATATATGTATATATATATATATATATATGTATATATATATATATGTATATATATATATGTATATATATATGTATATATATATGTATATATATATATGTATATATATATGTATATATATATATATATATATATATATATATATATATATATATATATATATATAAATATATATGTGTATATATATATATGTATATATATATATGTATATATATATGTATATATATATGTATATATATATATGTATATATATATGTATATATATATATATATATATATATATATATATATATATATATATATATAAATATATATGTGTATATATATATATATATATATATATATATATATATATATATATATATATATATATATTAGATATGATATCATAATTGAAGCTACCCCATGTAGTCTAGTAAATCTGATAACACAATTGCGTTTGCAGAGGGAAGTGATAAGTGAGTGAATTATCCGCTCGGTAAACATATCACTGTACTGGCATGGGTTGGTTTGCATGCAGTGGTTCACGTATATGGCGCAGATAAACATGGATACTGACTGATGCCAAAAGATTTTAGGGAAGTAATCACAGACAAGCAAATATACAGACTCGCACAGGCCATATAAAGTGTACCACCATCCAGATAAATGCAAGGATACAGATTAGCATAATCCTAGTCGAGGCAAGTGAGAAAGTTGCCAGTGACTTGGGGTTGGGCGGTGATTTTCGCCTCCACCACTTACAAGCACCCGCCCCACCGTACTAGTCATTAGGAATAGTTACGAACTAGGAAAAAGATACACCCATAAGGCCATAATAGAAAACCAGGCCACGTTGGGTATAAATATATAATAAACTAGTAACAGCATTATAGAAAAAGACAATACAAAACAAAGATACTGACTTGCACCAATACTGTAGCAAGAGTCAATATGCATAAGGTACTGACAAGCAATAATGACAATTACGAACAATTATCTCCAATGAGTATAGGGATTCCATCAATGATTTTCACAACGTGCATTGTTAGGAGCCAAATATTAAATCTGTGTGGCCAGTGCCATGGTAATCGTTGTTGGCCCTACCATGGCAACTAAGGGTTTTTAAGATGATGCCCATAGTTAAGTCCAAACCTGGAAAGTGTTTTTGGGTGTTTAAACCTTTTTTGTTCATTGTAATCTGCCAACATGCTGTATATTTTAAAGATAAAATGGCATGCAGTAAACAAGATGGATTTGGGTATGTAAATTATGAGTTAAAGCGAGAAATCTTTCTTGTGGGTCGCTCTTCCTGGTCCAAATGTATATTAATGTAACATACCTCTTTTTCATTATGTATTCATTGAAGTTGAAACGTGAATGTGGACCGGATTATGGTAAATCTGACGGCCTAGCTACTAGTTATGATGTGTAAAGAAATTGTTAAAACTCGAATTTCGGTTGTTCTCATACATATTTCTTGAGAATGCTCATTTTCTCTCACCAGAAAACATTAGAGCAGGTCCTTTCAAATAGATGTCCTAAACCACAATTCTACCTGTTTCTATAAGTTGGCAATGTACATACATTCTACAAAAGCATGATCGACAGATTCAATTTCTGAACAGTATTTGCAGTGAAGATCAGGGACCAAGCTCATTTTGAGTAAGGTTATGTTTGTCATTATTCTATGGTGTGCCAATTTAAATTTGATAAATCGAACATATGTATCTACAGTAGTTTAATTTTGAACAAATATGCTATAACCCTGTAGTCGATTTCCTAATCTAAATTTAGGACCATCTATCAGAAATTCATTTGACACATCGTAATCATTTCTTATTATCCTCTTGTAAGTATTTTAGCAACCTTTATCTTAGCATTTAATTGAATTTAGTAAAGCTGGAGGTTTAGGTCCTAGACATTCTTCTCTTCTTACTTCTATTGAGTCAAGTTTTTATGTATACAACACCTTAGACATTCATATTACAAGCAATTGAGTGAAATTTGGAAATGTATTTTGATTTGTTTTGCTAGGCCACATTTTCCAATCATTATTAGGTCATTTATCCCCCTGTATACTCTTTCTTTCTCAGTAACTTCTGTAACTTCAGTAACTACATATTGGTTCTAGCCCTACCTCATCATATTTAGAGAGGTATAAGATTGGTCTATCCTATAAGTAGCATGTAAGAAATTCTTCCAAAACTCATTATGTACAAATGAAATCAGTTTTGTATATAATAAACTATCATAAAAGCATATGGATACCATATTCTTTCACAAAGACCCTCATAGATACAGACCAGTACCAACAATGCAGCAACACTCAATGATAGGCATAGATACCGAATGGCACCAAAATGAAGCAACAGTCCTATACAGGCATAGATACAAATAAGTCTCACTAGAGGAACAACAGTCAAGGATAGGCATAGATACAGAAAATAGAATAGCGCCAAAAATGGTACAGCAGCCCTACAAAGGTATAGATACAAATAGGTTTCAGTCATGGAGTAATAGGCAATGATAGGCCCAGACACAAAATATAACCAATACTGGTGCAACAGTCAATGAAAGGCAAAGCCACAAAGAAGTCTCATTAATGGAGCAACAGTCAATGATCGGCATAGATACTTTATAGAGTAGCACAAAAAACGGAACAACTCTTCATTAAAGGCATACATACAAATAGGTCCCAGTAATGAAGTTACAGTTAATAATAGACAAAGATACAGAATAGCATCAACAATGGAGCAGCAGTCCTATAAAGGCACAGATACAAATGAGTCCCAGTAATTGAGCAACATTCATCATTCATTCATTCATTAATTTCATGTTATCGTACATGGTCAATAAACATTACAATTACAATTCACTGATAGACATAGGTACAGAATAGCAGCAAAATGAAGCAACAGTCCACTAGAGGCATAGATAAAGATAAGCCTCTGTAATGGAGCCTTAGTCAATGATAGGCATAGATAGACTATCGCCAACAATGGATGGACAAGGATGGACGTAGATGAAAAAAGTCTATTACCAACAATGGATTCGAAGACACTGTCGTTGTTGTGAAGTAGTTGAATATATACATTTTAACTAAAAACAAGAGTTAGCGGAAAGTTGAATACTAGTAATCAAAATATGTAAGAAGCGAATACTAGCACTTGCTATCATTGATACTCTCTCTCTCTCTATCATTTCCTTGTATCCTAGCTAAGAACTCCATTGTAATGGTACTGCATTAGGCTGCACACTTTTCTAGGAGTACTACGAGAAACACCAGGGCTAAGCACCGTGCGTACTAACCTAGAGGATGTAAACATTGGACTACGAACCGCAATGATACAGAATAAAGTATGCACTTCCTTGGATATACTCAGAAAGTATCCGGAATGCACAAAATACATATTTACTTAGTCAATATAAAAATGCACCTAGAACACGATTGCAACAGTACTACTATTACATAAAGTACACACTTTCCAGTTTGTATTCAGAAAAAAGCATTCCGACACCACATATTACATACCAAGCCAGTGAAAATTATATATATATATATATATATATATATATATATATATATATATATATATATATATATATATATATATATATATATATATATATATATATATATATATATATATATATATATATATATATATATATATATATATATATGTATATACATACATAGATACATACATACGGACTGACGGACAGACAGACAGACAGATAGATAGATAGATAGATAGATAGTGGTTACTGGTACTTACCTAGTGGTCAGTGCGTGTTCGTTTAGAGACTGGATACCTGTTCAGGATGCTGCACGTACGGATGCTCTGTATCATGGTCGAGGTCGGATGATGTGATGATCCAATACCATCAGTATGTAATCACCTATGGGCACACCTTGCTGTAACCATTACGGGTAGTGATCCCAGCTCATCAGCAGCCCAACAACCCTAATTAAACTACAGACTATGACTGCAGAACAAACAATTTTAATGCACGTACGTATGTATTGAACCTTTCCAATGTAAATATATGATAAATGCCTCTAAAATATCCTTTCGTGTTCCCTTTCCACCTTTTATGTCGCCTCACCTGTATTGATTTTCTCACAGGTGGTTATACATTTTATCCATAGTAACGGGCTTGATAGAATATGCATGGTATCCAGAACATGTATATAGTACGATGAGTGATAAAATGCACATGCTCTAGAGGTGCGAGTCTATATTGTCAGGATACATGAATACGGCTGAGAATATATTTCTCATATCCTTCAATAATATTTCCATGGAAACCGCAGGCCGGCATTTCCTGTTGGCAGCGGTTGTCATGGTAACGGCACCATGACAGCGAAAGGATTATCTCGGCAAGGATTTAATCCCTTCTGCGCAGTACTCTAGCAAACGCATCATGTTGTTGCTATGCAAAGTTATTCGGTTGATCAATGGTCACTAACTCATGGTTTTGATGCTGAAGAAGGTTAGCCTTGCTCTCTCAATCTAGCCTATGGATTTCATTTGCTAATCTTAACCTTCAGACTAGTTTTCTTACTCACACACACACACACATATATATATATATGTATATATATATATATATATATATATATATATATATATATATATATATATATATATATATATATATATATATATATATATATATATATATATATACACACACACACACACACATATATATATATATATATATATATATATATATATATATATATATATATATATATATATATATATGTGTGTGTGTGTGTGTGTGTGTGTGTGTGTGTTTGTGTGTGTGTGTGTGTCACAATGATGTGCATGCTCGCATTTGCTGTGGACCATCTTTAACCTATTTGTATATGGAATGTACATGTGCGTGCGCAACAGACGAGGACCACATTCACATTCTTGTGGGTATTTAGTCTTCAAACTTTAAGAATCTTTGCAGAAAACATGAAAGGAATAGTAGTGCCATTTAGTCTCAAAAATAGACTTGTCACAGTTTATCCACATCAAGGTCGCCACCAACCAACAACCCAAAAATGTAAAAATGTTTACATTTCCTTTTAATCTATGAATTTAAGATATTTTTATGATTCGTTAATCACGGAACGGAATTTCATTAACATTTTGAAGAGCATTATTACAATGAACTATTTAGATAGATTACAAATAATGTATTACCCGATCCGCCCACCCGTATATTTATCTCCCAATAACAGAAGAAAGTAAATTATTATAATCAAGAAAAACCTCTGTTTATAATGAAATAATAATATAACTGGCCTAGTAATATATTCAAACCTATTAGTTTGGTTTTCTCGTGAATTGAATATTATTTGCTTATACGAAGTGTCAAGCAAGCTAGCCCTTTGGGTTAAAGTTAAATAATCGCTGATTTAAAATGAACACAGTATAAATTCAAAGTCCGTTTCACAATTAGCATATGTAGCTACTAGCTACTCAGAAGTTAGAATTTCATAATCGAAAACAGTATATTTACAAACATAAGTGCCTTTCATTTATTTCATCGCAAGTACCATTTCACGGCTTCTCTGTGAATCTAAAAAAGCCTACCTAGATAAGTTTATTTAATTGTTGATATGCAGTTATTAGATTTACCGCTGCCTGTTGAATGTATATCCATATGCACTGGAGTGGTGACCCAGATTGATAGATGCAAGTAGTGTAATTGGTGGGTGCCGGATTTAATAACCTAATATGCAGTGTACTGAAGTAAATGGAATTTTCGTGCTGTGCCACGAGGATTTGCCATACCAACGGAAAAACCAAAACGAAACAAGACGAACGTCACCCCAGGGATTTAAGACAGAGACATTTATGATGAGAGTTTAGATATCTTCTTGGTATTTTCTGGAAAGGCTGCAAATCAAGAAAAAAAGAGAGGTGAGTTCATTTTCGATTACAAACTCAATATATGGTGGTATTTTGGTGTGCCTGATATATACATATACACACACACACACACACACATATATATATATATATATATATATATATATATATATATATATATATATATATATATATATATATATATATATATATATATATATATATATATCAATTTATTTCTGTATTTCTCTCTTTATTGTGTTTTATCTGCAACCACTATACAGATGGAAGGTGGATAAAATAATTAATTTGGAGATAATGGAGATAATCCTCAAAATGGAGATAAGGAGGTTGCTATACCAATGTATATAGAGAATATTACGACTAGAAAATAACAGTAGCCGCCAATAGATGTCCTTCTTTACTTGAACTATACTGAATGACTGGCACTAGTCTTTCGTAGTTTAATACTAAATCATCAACAATCTGCGTTGATATCATTTGTGGACAATTCCGAGAATAAAAGCACGAGTTAAGATTCCCTCTATTAAATCTGTCTGCTCAATAAAATACGAAATTTCTATTTCATACCCGTAAATCAAACATGGCGCTTTCTTATTCATTCATTCGTCCCGATATGTATAGTTACCAAGACTGTTTTAATACTCAAAGATATGACCTTTTTCTCACCCTAACATGACAAAATAATACACATAGTTTTCTTGGCAATACCATCCTACCAATTGTTTATAATTGTGTGTATATGAATGTTGCAGCATCCTTTTGATACTAGTATTTCAATTCCAACATAAGAAGTCCCTGAAAAGTCATATGCCAAATCTGAGTTTCACATTCAACATTTATCAGATCCTTAATGAGTATGCTTAACAAGCTTTTTGTTTCAAAGATTTCTGATTTGTTAACCTTGTCCCCGTGTGTTTCGAATGGAACCAAATTTGAATATGACTATACCTATTCTTACCAGAGAGCTAGAAATGCATCCCGCAAGATCACACACCTTTGGCTAACTCATGGTGTGCACTAGGAGCTGGCACTTCCTGGAGAACCCTAAACTGGTGTGGCACCCTGCTTGCCTTATAAAAGAAGGGGGGTGGGTGGATCTGCTATGATATGCCATTCATCTAAAAGATCCCCTGGTCCTCGTTGTATTCGAAGGCTCTTCTCTTTCTCTTCCTCTTTTTCTTCTTTTACCTAAATCTAATATACCTATGTCATTGTTATTGGCCTTGTGTGACGTTGTCCCTTTAAGCCCTTATCCATTCATTTATTCATTCATTTATTTTCTAAAAAAATCTTGTCATCAACGTGGTTCATTGATGATTTTATTGATTTAGTCTTACCAGCAGTCGCTCTATGAATACTAGACTGGTGGCGGCCTCCAGACTCACAGCAAAGCGAACGTGAATGTCGCCTGCAGATGCTTGCCTTACTAGGTCACGCACAGAACACGCTAACACTTATTATAACTAGCTCTCTATAGCTGTAGGGCACATACAGAGACACGCTATCAATGTAAGATACATGTATCATGGTTCCAGACATACGGTATTATATACGATATCATACGACGAGCCGGGACCGACTCTATCACCAAGTTCTGAACTGGTCATTGGTGATGCCATGGATTATGTATAGACAGACAGATCTCTGGTGATACCATAGATATAGTAGATAGCAAAGACGTGCGAATATCACTTATCAGGATTCAGGGTATTGGCATGGCTGTCGGTTTCTGTTACTGGTAGAACTCGCTATCGAGTATATCAACCAGCGCATGCTTAGGACAACACACGATCAGTGCTACTGGTCTGTCAGACGAACGGTAAGGATTATATGCGATAGGGTAAAATGTGTAATGCTCTTCATATATGTGTGTACATTGCATACAGGATTAAGGAATTGCTAAAACTGAAGTAGCGGCACGCACCATATGTACAATACATTCAATAGTAAACGCCTATGCTACTATTTCAGCAATGCTGTCGGTAATGAAGTCGCTATGAGGAAAATATTTTCAAACATTGCCAGGTATAGTGAGATGTGTCGATGTTCATTCCACATAGCCAATAGCAAAACAGTTTACATATCAGTGCTTGGACAAAATCGCTGACGGTCAACCAAATGTAGCGATCTCGCAGACGCCGGCAGTTGGAATTTCGATTACCGCCACTTTTTCTGCCATATTTGAGGCTAAAGCCCCATTCTCACATTCACGACTTCAGCCACGACTATGCCGATCTAGCGAATAGACCGAGTTATACGTTTCGAGAACGCTATTATGCAAATTTTGCGTTTTTTCTTTTTTAAAGAGGACTGTTATTCGACTACCATACGATTGACGGCGACCGTTATACGATGCTCATAGGTATATCCCGACTGTGATACGCTACTCATACGCTTGCTATACGACTTGAATACTTGAATAGCGTATAGCAGTCCTGTACGATCGTACGCACAGCGTATGCAACTTCCCCACGGATATGCATACGCATGACGCCGATGTCAATACGACTGCTATACGCTGTTGCCGATCTTCATACGCTATTGCCGACCTTCATACGCTTCTCATACGCTACCTATTGGCACCTACTTGTTATTGGAGGTGGCGCCGATCGACTACGACTGTTTTGAAATTTTCAAAACAGTCGTAGCCGACGCTGACTTCAATACGACTCGTGCAGACTTGCTAGACTGTCATACGTCAGTACATGTACTATTGCCGACTCACCCCGATCGACCAGGACTGCTGAGTCGTGGTCGATCGTGGCTGTAAGTCGTGAATGTGAGAATGGGGCTTAAGTCATGAGTAACCAATTGTAAGTGGTGGAGGAAACCCGAGAAGCTGGCGAAAGCACCGCCTAACCCCAAGTCACCGGTAACATTCTCACATTCCCTGGCCCGATGAAGACTGTGTTTGCATATATCTGTGGGGATATAGTCTATTCCTATAGGAATTCCTAAATATTCCTATTTTCTACTATCTAAGCCTAAATCCCGACTAGCTAGTAGACAGTGGCATCCTACCTGAAATAATTGGACTTGACATTGCACCATCGGTACATTTCACGCCCCAGAAGGTTCTGACTATTTTGGTGATATCTATCTTGCAAATTCATCTTTCAAAAACTTAGAGTGAAACGTGACTCTGAACCCTATATTACAACTTTCCTTGTAAAAATGTTTGTGAATTCATACTTTATCCTTATTTCATTTTCAAAATATGCTTCTATTAGGAAGATATTTGTGATGAGTGTACTTGAAGAGAGGGTGTTACACTCAACGGAACCAACATCCGTCAGTGATGTCAGGCCATTGACACGTTTCAGATGTGAATGAGTTAACCCTTCTAATGTCAAGGCTACTTCTGTCCAAAACACAAGAACGCAAAGACTTTTGAAAGATATCTAAACCCTGTACTGTTGGTATTCATTGGATATCTCTCCCTGGTGAGTACCATTGTTTCAGTCATTTTTAGGGATTTTTTGCATTTTTTTATAAAGGCCAAATTAGCTACCAGCAGCATACGGGTTAAGCACAGGGATGTTGCTTTGGCTATTGTGTTATGAATGAGATTTTGCCTTATTAGGACAGTGCTCCCAGCTTAGGTATACTATAGTATAGCAGTCTACTGTCTATGTCATTAGAGGTGCGAATATGCAATACTAAACAAAAAAAATGATAAAAACATCAATTAATTGGTAGAGAGGCTAATCCATGATAGTACGCATACATACAAATAACAACAACATTTAAACTGACACAAACCAAATATACTACTTGAAAATGAGTTGAATCGTATTTAAATTAAGCCAACGTTTATCCCAACACCATGGGCAATTATGAGTCACCCGTCCGATCTATACACATGCAATATAGATCTACATATAATTGTATGTGTGTGAGCTTGCATTTCTGAGTTGTGAAATCATCTAGTACAGTAGCCAGCCACCCATTTTTGGGATTCAGGTTAACCCGAGAGCTAGAAAATTTCCGTTGGTATCATGTTTTAGGCCCACACCTGGGGCATACCGCCAGGGTGGATGTAGACTTCAGAAGTGGTGCACATCTTTTTTACGGGGTCATGTCTTAGACACCCCACTATATGTAAAAAGGCCCCAAAATGGTCAAAATAATAGGTATAGGGGTAGGAAAGCCACCCTAAAACAGTCATAACTCAGCTTAAACCAATCATAGGGATCAGTGTTTGGTATTAAAATGTTGGTATGAAAGAGAAGTATCTTTTGAAATAGTAAATACATAACCAACTCTATCCCATGATGTAATAAAGGTCATTCAAGGTCAAAATGGCTGCCAAATCAAGAATCTGGGATTTTCCGATATTTTATAGTTTCCGTTTATAAACTTCTCAGTTTTTTTGACGGTATGTATTTCTTTTTTGTAGCCACTTTTTCTGAAGGAATGTCTTTTAATGGAATTGTTGAACATTTTAGAAAGTTCATTGACTAGAGTTTTAAGTCCAATTTTGAGCTGTAAGGTACAAAGTAGGGTACCAAGCCCACCTGGAGACCCCAAAAAGTGCCTAAAATGGTAAAAATTTGAAAATCAAAATGACTTTATCTTAAGTTTTATAAGAAGGAAGGGAGCAGATGATGTACCAAAACATCAGGTTTAATTTTCTCCTCAATCTGGAAGATTATGGAAAAATAATATTGAAATTAAGGGGTTGTTGAAGGTCAAATAAAGGTCAAAATGTATCTATTTCTCTAAAAATTCATATTTTGATCAAGAAATTTTGATGAAGTAGTTGTGTTTTGTCACTATTTAATTTCCAAACCAAGTTACCACAATGATTGACGCATAAATAATCTCAAATATGGTCCAACAAATCCTTTTTTACCATTCACTGGTGAAAATGAAGTAGTTTTAAGCCAATAAGGAGGTGTGGAAGGTGGCATTTGGCTATTCAATGCTTATAATAAGTGTTTACGAATGGGTTGTGGGAAGGTGCTAGTATGGGACCACTGTTTAGGTCATAAAAGTTGTGAGCACCAAACAATATACGCATTGTTTGGTATCAATTTTGTTGTTGTAAGACAGTCTTTCCATTCCATGCAACCAACCAAGGGTAGGGTCTATTGTTGCGATACTAGAGGTCATTCAAGGTCAAACTAACCCCAATTTCATAATTTGAGGCATTTTGTCTTTGAATTTTCCATTAAGCAGCTTATCATATTCTCCTAGAATACATATTTTATCCTGGAAATATTTTTAGGTGAGATATGAATTTTAAAAAGGATTCTGAGACATTTTTAGGTCATTTCAAGAGAAAGTCTAGACCAATTTGGAATATTTCAGGGCCAAAATTACAAATGTCTGGTTACGGGTGCACTCACATATTTAAGCGAAGCAGCAGAAAGTTGACATAACAGATCGAGTCATATCTTATGGTATGTCAGTTTTCATTTTCAGTAGGGAGAATAAGCCTTTTAACTTGCAGCATTACTTGCCTATTGTGCTTTTCATGTAAGATTATAAAGGCAGTGTAAAATATCTCTGAGATTTAAGGAAAAAATGAAGGTCAAATAAAGGTCAAAACATCATTTTTTCTCTAAAGAATTCAAATTTTGATGAAGAAATTTTGATGGAGTAGTTTGTGTTTTGTTATTACATAATATCCTAACCACATTACCACAATAATTGACTGACAAGATACCTTAAATATGTTTTAGCAAAACATTTCCACCCTTTACCTGTAAAAATAAAGTAGTTGAAAGTCAATATGGAGGTGTGGAAGGTGGCATTTGGCTTTTCCATGCTTATAATAAGTGTTTACGAACGGGTTGTGAGAAGTTGCTAGTATGGGACCACTGTTTAGGTCATAAAAGTTGTGAGCACCAAACATTATAGGCATTGTTTGGTACCTAAATGTTTGTTGTAAGACAATCTTTCCATTCCAAGCAACCAACCTAGGGTAGGGTCTATTGTTGTGATACTAGAGGTCATTCAAGGTCAAACTAACCCCAATTTCATGATTTAAGGCATTTTGTCTTTGGATTTTCCACTTAGCAGCTTATCAAATTCTCATAGAATACATATTTTATCCTGGAAATATTTTTAGGTGAGAAATATTTTTCAAAAAAGTATTCTGAGACATTTTCAGGTCATTTCAAGAGAAAGTTTGAACCAATCTGGAATATTTAGGGGCCAAAATAACAAAATGCCTGATTACGGGTGCACTCAAATATTTAAATGTGGGCAGAAAGTTGACATAACAGATAGAGACTCATATCTTATGGCATGTCAGCTTTCATTTTTAATGGGGAGAATAAGTTATTTAACTTGCCTATTGTATTTTTTATGTAAGATTATAAAGGCAGTGTAAAATATCTTTGAGATTTAAGGACAAAATGAAGGTCAAATAAAGGTCAAAACGTCATTTTTTCTCTAAAAAGTTCAAATTTTGATGATGAAATTTTGATAAGGTTCTTCTTTTTTGTCAATACATAATTTCTTAAGCATGTCACCACTTTAATTGACAGAAAAGTTACCTTAAATATGTTTTAACAAAAAAAGTTTACCCTTTACCCGTGAAAATGAAGTACTAGTTTCAAAGTAATATGTAGATGTGGAATGTGCTATTGGACAATTCATGCCTAATCGAGTTGTTAGCAAGTGCTAGTAACATATGGGACCACTGCATGTTTAGGTCATAAAAGTTGTGAGCACCAAACATTATAGGCATCGTTTGCTATCAAAATGCTTGTTGTAAGACAATCTTTCCATTTCATGCAACCAGGCTAGTGTAGGGCATTTCGCTGTGATATGAGAGGTCATTCAAGGTCAAACTACCCCTAATATCATGACTTAAGGCATTTTATCTTTGAATTGCCTGTGTAGTATCTCATCAAGTTCTCCTAGAATACATATTTAATGATGTTGTTTCCTGCAAATATTATTTTTAGGTGAGAAATGTCTTTTAAAAGAGAAACTCATGCCTTTTAAGGTTATTTCAAGACAAAGTCCGTTCTAATCGTGAATATTCAAATTCGAAAATGCTCTATGTGACCTTTTGACCTTGGTTTGACATTCCATTTTTCCTTAAATCTCAATAATATTTAACGCTATCTTTAACCTTATGTGGCAAGCACAAATTGCAAGTTAAAAGGCGTATATGCCCAATTGAAAATGAAAGCTGACGTACCATATGATAAGGCTGTTGTGTCAACTTTCTGATGCTAAATTGATATTTGGGTGCACCTAAAATCAGGCATTTTGTCATTTTGATGCCTAGATATTCACGATTAGCACAGACTTTGTCTTGAAATAACCTTAAAAGGCATGAGTTTCTCTTTTAAAAGACATTTCTCACCTAAAAATAATATTTGCAGGAAAAGATATCATTAGATATGTATTCTAGGAGAATTTGATGAGATACTACACAGGCAATTCAAAGACAAAATGCCTTAAGTCATGAAATTGGGGGTAGTTTGACCTTGAATGACCTCTTATATCATTGCAAAATGCCCTACACTAGCCTGGTTGCATGAAATGGAAAGATTGTCTTACAACAAGCATTTTGATAGCAAACAATGCCTATAATGTTTGGTGCTCACAACTTGTATGACCTTAACAGCAGTCCCATATGTTACTAGCACTTGCTAACAACTCGATTAGGCATGAATTGTCCAATAGCACATTCCACATCTGCATATTACCTTGAAACTAGACTTCATTTTCACAGGTAAAGGGTAAATTTCTTTTGTTAAACATATTTAAGGTATCTTGTCTGTCAATTATTGTGATGACAGGCTTACCAAATTATGAAATGACAAAACAGAAGTACCTCATCAAAATTTCATCATCAAAATTTGAACTTTTTAGAGAAAAAATGACGTTTTGACCTTTATTTGACCTTCATTTTGTCCTTTAATCTCAAAGATATTTTACACTGCCTTTATAATCTTACATAGAAAAACACAATAGGCAAGTTAAAAGACTTATTCTCCCCATTAAAAATGAAAGCTGACATGCCATAAGATATGAGTCTCTATCCGTTATGTCAACTTTCTGCTGCTTCACTTAAATATTTGAGTGCACTCGTAATCAGGCATTTTGTCATTTTGGCCCCTAAATATTCCAGATTGGTTCAAACTTTCTCTTGAAATGACCTGAAAATGTCTCAGAATCCTTTTTAAGAAATATTTCTCACCTAAAAATATTTCCAGGATAAAATATGTATTCTATGAGAATTTGATAAGCTGCTAAGTGGAAAATCCAAAGACAAAATGCCTTAAATCATGAAATTGGGGTTAGTTTAACCTTGAATGACCTCTAGTATCACAACAATAGACCCTACCCTAGGCTGGTTGCATGGAATGGAAAGATTGTCTTACAACAAACATTTAGGTACCAAACAATGCCTATAATGTTTGGTGCTCACAACTTTTATAACCTAAACAGTGGTCCCATACTAGCACCTTCTCACAACCCGTTCGTAAACTCTTATTATATGCATGGAATAATCAAATGCCACCTTCCACACCTCCATATTGACTTTAAACTACTTCATTTTCACAGGTAAAGGGTAGAAATGTTTTGCTAAAACATATTTAAGGTATCTTGTCTGTCAATTATTGTGGTAATGTGGTTAGGATATTATGTAATAACAAAACACAAACTACTCCATCAAAATTTCTTCATCAAAATTTGAATTTTTTAGAGAAAAAATGATGTTTTGACCTTTATTTGACCTTCATTTTTTCCTTAAATCTCAGAGATATTTTACACTGCCTTTATAATCTTACATGACAAGCACAATAGGCAAGTAATGCTGCAAGTTAAAAGGCTTATTCTCCCTACTGCAAATGAAAACTGACATACCATAAGATATGACTCGATCTGTAATGTCAACTTTCTGCTGCTTCGCTTAAATATGTGAGTGCACCCGAAACCAGACATTTGTAATTTTGGCCCTGAAATATTCCAAATTGGTCCAGACTTTCTCTTGAAATGACCTAAAAATGTCTCAGAATCCTTTTTAAAATTCATATCTCACCTAAAAATATTTCCAGGATAAAATATGTATTCTAGGAGAATATGATAAGCTGCTTAATGGAAAATTCAAAGACAAATGCCTCAAATTATGAAATTGGGGTTAGTTTGACCTTGAATGACCTCTAGTATCGCAACAATAGACCCTACCCTTGGTTGGTTGCATGGAATGGAAAGACTGTCTTACAACAACAAAATTGATACCAAACAATGCGTATATTGTTTGGTGCTCACAACTTTTATGACCTAAACAGTGGTCCCATACTAGCACCTTCCCACAACCCGTTCGTAAACACTTATTATAAGCATTGAATAGCCAAATGCCACCTTCCACACCTCCTTATTGACTTAAAACTACTTCATTTTCACCGGTGAATGGTAAAAAAGGATTTGTTGGACCATATTTGAGATTATTTATGCGTCAATCATTGTGGTAACTTGGTTTGGAAATTAAATAGTGACAAAACACAACTACTTCATCAAAATTTCTTGATCAAAATATGAATTTTTAGAGAAATAAATACATTTTGACCTTTATTTGACCTTCAACAACCCCTTAATTTCAATATTATTTTCCATAATCTTCCAGATTGAGGAGAAAATTAAACCTGATGTTTTGGTACATCATCTGCTCCCTTCCTTCTTATAAAACTTAAGATAAAGTCATTTTGATTTTCAAATTTTTACCATTTTAGGCACTTTTTGGGGTCTCCAGGTGGGCTTAGTACCCTACTTAGTACCTTACAGCTCAAAATTGGACTTAAAATTCTAGTCAATGAACTTTCTAAAATGTTCAACAATTCCATTAAAAGACATTCCTTCAGAAAAAGTGGCTACAAAAAAGAAATACATACCGTCAAAAAAACTGAGAAGTTTATAAACGGAAACTATAAAATATCGGAAAATCCCAGATTCTTGATTTGGCAGCCATTTTGACCTTGAATGACCTTTATTACATCATGGGATAGAGTTGGTTATGTATTTACTATTTCAAAAGATACTTCTCTTTCATACCAACATTTTAATACCAAACACTGATCCCTATGATTGGTTTAAGCTGAGTTATGACTGTTTTAGGGTGGCTTTCCTACCCCTATACCTATTATTTTGACCATTTTGGGGCCTTTTTACATATAGTGGGGTGTCTAAGACATGACCCCGTAAAAAAGATGTGCACCACTTCTGAAGTCTACATCCACCCTGGCGGTATGCCCCAGGTGTGGGCCTAAAACATGATACCAACGGAAATTTTCTAGCTCTCGGGTTAACC
Source organism: Maea johnstoni (assembly GCA_963942565.1). NCBI lineage: Eukaryota > Metazoa > Annelida > Polychaeta > Spionida > Magelonidae > Maea > Maea johnstoni. The sequence goes on along the minus strand of OZ012688.1, from coordinate 29,936,927 downwards.
TAACTTCTAAAATAGAGCACTTTTCTTGATCTGGCTACTGGACTAATCTCCCAAACTAAAATGATAGTGATCACTAAAGCATGGATGCCTCATGAGATCGATCTCACTATGTTTTTACAAATGTCTTTCTTGTTGTGGTCTGATTATGGTTAGGTTCAGTGAATGATTTGGCTAATACTAGTTCAAAACAAGCCCAAATAAAAACATGTTGATTTACAATGGGAAAGTACGATGGTGCAGGTGTGAACGACAGAAAAAGAATTCCGCTGTTTTTTTCTGGAAAACGACAGATTTTTTGCCGTTCACACATGCACCATCGAAGGAAAGACGGAACGACCCATAAATCAAAATTACAAAAATATATGTGTATGCGTCTGTGCGTGGACTCTGCTCCGGTTTCCTTGCGGTTCTTGCGTGGAGGATTATAGGGATGGGCGCTCAGTTATTTAGTGTGTTCATCAATGTCTAGACACGTCTTGCGTGTGAATGAAGACTTCCATCGCTACTGTCCTCTGCATCGATTGACCTAAATTCACTGGAGGCAAGACATCAATATGTTCCCTAGACTGACGATCTAGGAAAAAGTCATCAATTATTTGGAAACGTACGATGGTGAAGGTGTGAACGGCAGAAAAAATTAAATTCTTTTTCCGCTGTTTTTCTGTTTTTCTACCGTTTTTCCAAAAACAGCAACACAAAATCATTTTTTTTTCTGCCGTTCACACCTGCACCATCGTAGAAATGTTGGAGGGCAAATGTATCTATTTAGCCTAGCTACTCGGCGTCACTATCTTTTACTTTATCATATAAGTATAAATGTATGCCTGCATCTATACTACATAAGGGCCTGTCGCCTACGGTTGGCCATTTAATTCACACAAATGCCACACGAGGGGGTTGTGGTGACAGTAACATATTTCCTACATTTCTACATACCGTGCCGACGTTCAATTCCTGCACTAATTGCGTGGGCAGCCCGGGCATAACACACGACAGCACTCCCGATTGCCACCCAGTTTCTTCTGGGCATGGATGTATGGATGACCTCACAACTGAGCGTGCTTAGATTGCAAGCTACGTTGGTCAGTTATGTGTTTGGTTTATTTATGACATATTAGATGTGGGTGTTTGTACAACCAGTCACTGACATACGTCCGGTCGACTGGTACAGGAATCAAATGTCTGTACTGTACATTGCTGCACTTAGATCACGATTATCTTGGTTATATTTTCAAAGAATGCTGATGGACTGAAGAAATACAAATTTACTTTTAAAACATGATTCACATACGAAAATACCATATGTAGTTCATGTTTTCTCATCGAAAAGATATTTAATGACTAGAAGTAGTCTGTAATAGCTTGTGATCTTTCCTTGTCAATTAGGAGAGGAGCGCCCACCACTGAAAGCCAAAAAATCTTCTCCAAAAATCCTGTTTTATTCCGGTAATTCAGGTACCGAGTAAACTTTTGAATTTTCATACCATTCTGCCAATACAAACAAATCATATTCCCATTCGAAATTGACCTCAGAATTTTTTTAAAGGAACAGAAAATGATATTAAGCTGTAGTAAATGAAGAGCTGCACTTAACTGATTCAGACAGCTTTCTAAAAGCACCATACTTCTCAATTTTGAAACAACCTTCATTATGTATTGACCCTTCAAAGTTCAGAATTAACTACATGCTTGAAGACAACCTACTATCCTTTTGCTATAATTTTTTCTTGATCAGACTTCAAAAGTGAACAATAAGTTAAATTCTACAACAAATGTTGATCATATTTTTAACTTGATTTAAATTCCTTTCGGAACAAAAATCTAGGAATATATATATATTGGTAGTATGATGTTAAAATGAAACGAATGAGTCATGAATAGTCTACATTCCATGCCTTCTTGTCATATTTTCTGTTTTCCGACAATGATCTAACATTGAAAATTATCATATCATATCTTATTCATATCCATGTCTATTTTTCAGGGTCTGATATCTACATAAACATACCATGGACAGATGGAATTAGAAGTGCATTACGAGAATAATACACGAATGAACAATGGCAAGAGTACAACTGATGCTGTTGCTAGCATCTGTTCTGCTGCTAGGCAACGGATTGACTGATGCCATCCCAAAATGCCCAAAACCCTGCACCTGCAAACAAAATTATGAAAAGATCTACTGTAATCATAAACAACTGATAAATATTCCTTCAGATATTCCACCCACCGCCAAACAGCTCTACCTAGATCATAACAAGATCACCGAACTGACCAAAGACGTATTTAGTAGCCTAGGTAGTCTGGTTATCCTTAATCTTGAGGTTAATGACATAGAGAACGTGGAGAGTTTGGCCTTCAATGGGTTAAACAATCTGACCACGTTATTCCTCTCTTCAAATATAATATCAGACCTAAAGCCACAAGTTTTCAGTGGCCTAAAGAGGCTCCAAAAACTTTTCCTGGTTGAAAATAAACTGACTAAACTACCACCAGTGGGACTCTGCACTGCTTTGAAGACACTGAGTCTTGAGGGAAACCAAATTGCAAATGCAGCAGTGCCAGCGGGTTACAGCAGCCTGACCCATTTAACAAGTATAACCCTGAGTAAGAATAAACTCAGTGACCTCAAGGATGGTGATTTTGTGGCCCTGAAGGATATTCAGTTGAGGAAGATCTTGCTTTCTAATAATAAGATATCAAGCATTGGAAATAACACCTTCGCATCACTAAGAAGCTTGGCATCATTGAAACTTGCTTTTAACCCCCTTACGACGGAGGAGCTGAAACATGCATTACGTCCACTCGCAAACAGCAAACTAACTTCACTTAATATTGCTGGTTTAAAGTTTGGGAAAACATTTCCAACGACTGTCTTTCAAGATTTCAAGGTATTGATACACCGTTTTACTGTTCTCTCTCTCTCTCTCTGCATGTATTTACATATGCATGTATTTACGTATTATATACATGTAGTATGCACGTCCCTCTGTGTGTATGCCACTATTTGCATAAGTTACTATTTATGTATGTACTACTAATATATGGGTTTGCATACATGCATGAATGTGTCCTTAAGAATTCGAGCAAGCCTTGAGTATTAACAATCTTGGCACTGCACATACCAAGTATGTACTTGTAAAGAAGAAATAAGGCATGAGTTGGAAGTATTCCAGTATTGAGAGTAACAAAACCATAGAGTACAATAGTCCTTCTTTGCTTGCTGGCCTGGAAGTTCAAAAGCGTACACAGTATGGGGTGACCTTTCTCATGAGGCCATGGAAAAATAGTTTTTTAAGTGAAGAAATATTTTATATGAAATATGTGTTTGTATGTGTGAATATACATCTATTACTCTCTCTCTCTTTATGTTCATGGATATATTCATGAAAGTATGTACGTACGTATGTATGCATGTAGTTACATATGCATGTATTTACATATTATATACATGTAGTATGCACGTCCCTCTGTGTGTATGTCATATATTTTACAATGTGTATGCCCCTATTTGTATATGTTACTATTTATGTATGTACTACTAATATATGGGTTTGCATGCATGCATGAATGTGTGTAAGGCCTAAAAAAAGAAATTGTTTGTTTCCTGTAACGGTGTGAAAAAAATAGGGTAGGTAGGATGGTAAAAAAAAATGTTTTGATTTTTTTTTCGTAAAAATGTGTGTTTTATGCATGTTTTACGTTGATTGGGAGTTGGGAGGGCGGAATAAACTTTAGGGTAGGGATTTTTTAAATAAAAACTTGTAAGGGTAGGGTTACAGGAAACAAACACCTTTTTTAGGCCTAATCAAGTAACTAGTATGTGTTGGGACCATGTTAATCAAAAAAATCTTTTCTCTGATATAGTTCGACAATTATCTTTATTGATTACATGAATTCAATTATAATTGCTGGTAGTACTTAGGTCTACTGCATTTTCATCCGCATTTCGACTTTGTTCCGGTGAAAGTCCCCAACTCATAGATATCAAATGTTAACAGTTCCTTGTACTATTCCTCATTTTAACGAAACTTATGCCTATAGCACCCATAAAGCCATATATGTTTGATTGGATCTTTTCAAAAGAGGCATCCTTTGAAAATATTCGAAGAGAAATTTACTATACACAAACATATAAAATCGTCTTCAAGGGAATTCCTTCGCTTGCTCCGGGTTTCTATCTCGTTGTGATATGACCTAAGCTGTTGAAAGCGACGTCAACCCCCATTCCTTCCTTTATTTCTTCGTTGGAGATGGCCTGACCTGATAGCCAGGTGGTCCAGGGTGTTACAACTGACTCCATCTTGACTCTCATGACTCGGAACCTGATTGGGGCATGTGAAAAAGTTGCCAGTACATTGGGGCAGCCCGGCTAGGCGGTGATTTTTCCCGGGTATTCTGTTTTTCTCCTTGATGTACAATTAACTTTGTTATGCATACCTTAGCAGAAAAGGTGACCTTCAGGGAAATTCCTAATATAAACTTAAGACGCATATCTCGTAAGAAAGTTGGATCTAGATGTGTTCAGTGTGAACGATGGTGCAGGTGTAAACGGCAGAAAGGAATTGAAAACATTCGTTTTTACAAAAAAAACAGCAGAAATTAAAAAAAAATCTGCTGTTTTGGGAAAATCAGGGGATTTAAAAAAAATTGTCGTTTTTCAAAAAAACAGCGAAAAATATTTTTTTCTGTCGTTCACACCTGTACCATCGTAAGTGTGAAAATCGTACAGATATTTTCTTCTCTTTTCAGGGTGTTCCGTTACAGACGCTGATCATGACCCACAATGCAATTGGAGTGATTCTTGATAATACATTCATCAATTTTCCCACCCTGAAACTTCTGGATCTTGGATACTGCCATATGGACATCACTCAACCAAATGCATTTCATGGATTGGAACACCTCAGAGAACTTCGCCTTGCCTACAATAAACTAAGTATCTTCCCGCCGTCCCTGCCGTCGTCCTTGACAACGCTGGATCTATCTCACAATGCAATAGAGGCGTTGAAGGATGACGATATGCAATCACTGAAACATTTGAAGAAATTGAGGATACACAACAACAGGATTTTGTCCGTATCCAGTGGCGCTTTCACTGGAGCGCAGAAACTAGAGTATCTGGATTTGGGTTACAACATGATGGCGTCAATAACCCCTCTCCAGCTTCCAAACTTAGCCACCCTCATACTGAAGAAAAACAACCTAAAGCGTATTGTTAAGGCACCAAGATTGTTTCATGAAACCATTTCCCTGAAGACTCTGGATTTGAGTGATAATGATTGTAGTATGTTCCCCTTTAAGGCTTTATGGCCGCTTAAGTCATTGAAAACTCTAATGGCTCAAAACAATAATTTTGGCTCAGTTTTCAATAGGGATATGTATAGTAATCTCTTTAAAAAGGCAAATACACTGGAGTACCTGGATCTAAAAAGAAATAACATCCAAGTCATTCCATCAAGAATGTTTCGCAATCTCACCAGCTTAAAAGAAATGCATCTGGAAGATAATCTTATCTACCACTGGGAACCAAACGAATTTCAAAACATGAAAAATCTCAAGTTTTTGAATATTGCAATGAACATGGTATCGCTCATCAACAAGACATCACTGGTTGGATTGGAAAATCTTAATATCCTGAATCTAACTAATTTGCCATTTGCGTGCACTTGCGATTTGGTTTGGTTTAGGAAGTGGATCGATTCCACAAACGTTACCTTGGCCAATCTCAAACAGTATGTCTGTCACTCTCCCCCCAAATGGGAGGGTGTTCGCCTTTTGAAGTTCGACCCATCAAAAATCGATTGCCGGCCCCTTTTTGAAAGGATTCAGTTCTACTTGATCGGTGCCAGTGCTTTTGTCTTGCTCATACTCATGGTTGTCACTGGAATCATGTACCGATACCGATGGTACGTAAAGCTACGCTTGTACAAAATCCGGCGCTATTTCAGTAAAGATCGGCGAGTGGGATATGCACCTGTGGAACCAGCAGACATAGAGTTTGATGCATACATATCGAGCGCTCCGGAAGACGAGGACTGGGTACGCGAGGTTCTGGTACAGCCCTTGCAAAACCCCAACGAAATCGATGATTCGAACGCTGTAAACGTTGCCCAATTGCGCTTGTGCGGAACGTACGACGAAGCGCCGAATGTTTCCCGCCTGGAAAACCTCTGCTATGCTCTGGAACATAGCAGCAAAGTTGTGGTTGTTCTCAGTAAAGACTACCTCTCAGACCGATTCTGCGAGTTTGCGTTGGATCAGATCCAAATGCTCTCTATCGAGCGTGACGAGAATATGATAATCATCGTTATGAAGGGTGATATTCCAATAACGAGTAGGAAGATTCCTAAATGCCTCCACCAGAAACTCAAGGACGGGGACTATGTGCATTATACAGAGGATCCCAACGGTAACCTCCTCTTCTGGGATACACTCAGGGAAAAGATTGAGGGAGCCGTACAGCCACTAGTAGGGGAATAACGTTTATGTAAAACCAAAGGCCCTTGCAAGAGTCTGAAAACAAAGAAAATAAAGATTCATTGTGGTGTTTGTCTTGTTGTCCTACCCCCTCTTCCCCCAACTCATTAAAGAGCGTAGAGTGTTTTTTTTTTTTGGGGGGGGGGGGGGGGGGGGGGGGCAGCCCGGACAATAAGACACACACCAAAATGTTTTTTTTTGTTTATTTTCAGACTGTTGCAAGGGCCTATTGTTCAGGCCATGGTAAAACCTACATATGTCATGGTACACTTCCATGAAATTTCAACTCTATAATCCCGGTATGGATGATATCTTTTTAACGAATACGAATTCTTTTCGTCGTCTTAACATGTAGCTTAACAGGGTTTTTAAAGAGTGATCTAATCATTACAAAATTAGAAAAAGTTAGTTTAAAAGCAAATCGGGGCTTTGCCAGGAATTTAAAAAAAGGGACCTTTTTTACCTGAGCTGAATGCTTGGGATGCATGATAAGCTTAATGCTAGCGTGAATCTTTTAGCGGCCGGGTATGGGTAGGGTGTTTCAATTCTGATCGCTGCCGTTATTTATTTACTTTGGCTGGCAGTTTTTCCTCTTTTTTGTTACAAAGCATTCCCGTTTTCCTTCTTAACTTGGCGAACCTCTTAGGAACACTATGTTCTGTACCTATATACATGTACTTAGCTTCTGTCCCACCTCCGTTAAATGTTGATTTTGTTCATTCCATTCCATTGTAAAATTTACTCATTGCAAACATTACACATGTGCGTGATGTCGGGGGATAATTTTACAATTGGCCCCCAATGAGTAAAATCAGCATTTTAAGGAATTTAGAAAGAACATATGTATATAGGTACAGAACACAGTGATCCTAAGAGGTTTGCCAAGTTTGGATCGAAAATAAGGTCAGCCAAGTTTGTGACGAACAGACTATAAGGGAGACATTAGTAGGGAGAGACAACAAGAGCCCGAGATGCCGGAAAATAACAATTTATTAAACAACAACTTAGACTACAATTGGTATGGTCACAACACCTCTGTCAACTGTTATAGTAGAACTGACATAGCAATAACGTACTGTATAAGACCCTGTATTAGAGCCGCGAAATGACTTATTTACACAAATACAACTTGATACAATGTATCGATCTGAGGACACACTTCACCAAAATACGTTTCTGAACAAAGGCAACAATGTAGCAAATCGATGACACACTCCTGAGAATAGTTTGGTGTACGGAGCAGACTCGATACAATGACACACTAGCAGCCAGTACCCACGCAGGGGAAAGCCACTAGACACCCACTTAACGATTCGCTACAAAGTAACATAAAGTAGTACCCGTGCCACTTAGGCCGCTCCAAGCAAACAGAAATGAAAAAGAAACAAAGTATCATTAATACACCCTCTCTCTCCCAAAGATCCGAAGCCCTAACCCACGCAGGGGAAAGGCCCCAGACACCCCTCTGACCACTGTAAACCGTCGCTGCGCCTTTTCTGGGTTAATTCACCGCGCGCTTATTCCCGGCACCTCCAAGGTTCATGCAAGGAAACGGGAGACCAACTAGAAACAGGGCGGGCGGGTGGGAAAACCTGTACGCGGCTTTCAATGGTGGAGCGGGGAGCAATCCGTTAAATTGCTCGCGTGTGTCTTGCCGTACAGTTTATTTAAAGTGAAGAGCTAATTACCGCGACCGCAAGCACTCGCCCCCGAGCCCGCTCCACCTAACGCACGCGCGCCCCCTGCTCGGATTGGCTCCCGTCTGACTAGGTCACACCCCTGCAGTACCCGTCAGCCAAGGCACGTGGGCTAGCCTCCGCCCGATTGGTCTCAGTACGAGGAGTGACAGCTGCGTGTGCCACGCTCGTGTCGGAGGTGTATGTCCTCTCCCCCCAATGCCCCAGAATGACCCGCCATTCTAGCCACATTAGTAGGGAGAGACAACAAGAGCCCGAGATGCCGGAAAATAACAATTTATTAAACAACAACTTAGACTACAATTGGTATGGTCACAACACCTCTGTCAACTGTTATAGTAGAACTGACATAGCAATAACGTACTGTATAAGACCCTGTATTAGAGCCGCGAAATGACTTATTTACACAAATACAACTTGATACAATGTATCGATCTGAGGACACACTTCACCAAAATACGTTTCTGAACAAAGGCAACAATGTAGCAAATCGATGACACACTCCTGAGAATAGTTTGGTGTACGGAGCAGACTCGATACAATGACACACTAGCAGCCAGTACCCACGCAGGGGAAAGCCACTAGACACCCACTTAACGATTCGCTACAAAGTAACATAAAGTAGTACCCGTGCCACTTAGGCCGCTCCAAGCAAACAGAAATGAAAAAGAAACAAAGTATCATTAATACACCCTCTCTCTCCCAAAGATCCGAAGCCCTAACCCACGCAGGGGAAAGGCCCCAGACACCCCTCTGACCACTGTAAACCGTCGCTGCGCCTTTTCTGGGTTAATTCACCGCGGCAAACGTTACTGGGCCAAGCGTTTAAGTATGAGCTAAGCCGTTGAAGAGTGTAGAGCTGCTAAATGTGGAGCATTGAGAGCACGGGCCGCGCGCAAGCGAGCATCATCTGCAGATCGGTAAAGCGCTACCGACCCGCTACGCCAGCCCCCTAGTGCCTGCAGGTCTTCCAGCTGCGCGCCCCTGGCGAACGCCTGCGTGCACGAACCCCTGCGAAATGAGTGGAAAGTGAATGCGTCACCCACCAACCCGAGAGAGGCAAGAAGTACCCTCAGCCAACTCCTGGCCAAGGAGACTGAGAGCGGGGCCGCCCCAGCCCGGAAAAGTGGCTGGTCGGGACCGCCCCCCTCCCCCTGCAGCAACTGCCTCAATGCCACCACAGGGCAGGCCGGGGAGCCCTCCCTGGGCAGCAGTGGGACCCAGAACGCCTGTCCGGTGCTCTGAAGGGTCTTACCCCACTTGATCTGCAACAGGTACCCATCCCCCTGACGCCTGCAGTCTCCCACCATGACATGCCTCGTCTTATCAAACCTCGCCCCCGAGTATGGTAGAAGCGAGGAGACACGTGCCATGGAGTGAAAGAGTACTGTAAGCAGTGCTCGCAGCGTACAACCGAACCTGCCCACCCAGACCGCCGCCTGACACAACCTCTCCAACATGGCCAGAGGCAAAGGCGGGGCCTGGTGTGGCACCGACCGCACCGTAAGGGGCAGAGCCCTCTTCCAGCGCACCAGCGAGCAGGCCTCAAACGCGTCCGTAGGAAAACCTAAATCTAGGTGCAGCCGTCGAACCGCCGAAAGGGCGTTCGTGACGGACTTAACCGCTGTAAGCGACCGCAGCAAGAACTCAGCGAAACAGATTAGCGTCCTGCTATCTGCCGGCAAGTCTGTAAAACGAAAATGAATAGTGAAAGCCAAATAAAGAAGCGCATGCGACTCTTGGTTCGCCACCGTGCCAGGCCTGAAAGCCCGCTTCGCCCTCTCCACCGCCATGGCCCGCAACCGTCTCCTATCTGAAATGCAAAATAAAAGCAACACCATTACACCTCTGACCTTAACTCAAAATACCCTGGCGGCACCCTAACCCTCTCTGCCGCAAACAACACCGGGTCACACTCCACAATCTCCCTATGCTGCCTACTGTGCGGTGCCCGTGACAACGCATCTGCCCTTACCAACAGAGCCCCAGGCTTGTGTACCGCTATTAGTTCAATGTCATGACTCGCAGTATACAGAAATATCTCCCGCACGCAGTGCTGGAGAAACGGGTCCCTGGACCTACCCGACTGAATCGCCAAGCAAGCATTAGTGTTATCACAGTTTACCTTCACCCTCTTCCCCGTCCATTCGCTCCACCACATCTTCACCGCCACCACTATATTAAGTGTCTCCAAGTGGGCGATAATATGTCTCTCCGCGATGACTGATGGGGGAAAAGCCTCAGAATAATACTGTTCCCCAATGGTGGCCCCACATCCCGTGAGACAAGCGTCAAGTTCCATCTCGCCCTGGTAAGAGAGCCCCTGTTTGTCTATGATCCGTACCCCGTTGTAATGGGGCAGAAGGTCCAGGAAAAATCTGAGGTCTTGTCGGAAACCCAGAGACAGGCCGTCTGTCCCCCTGTGTGGCATCTCTCGCATGCACTGCAACATCCGGTTCGTGAAGATACGGACCGGGGGCGAAACACTTGCCACAAACTGCAGGAGGCCCAGCAAGGACTGAACCTCCCTTCTCGATGCGCGTTTCCTACCCTCCCAATCCTCCATGATCTGCATAATCTCCTCCATCTTGGGAACCGGTATGGACATGCGCATGGCCACTGAATCGTAAAGTATCCCCAGCCATATCATGCGCTGCGATGGTCGGTGCACCTTGTGTATCGCCTCAGCTATCCCCAACTCCCTCATGATGCGCTGTAATGTATCCAGTGCCTGGCTGGCCCGTTCGTTCGAGGCTTCGGCGCCCCCGAAGTCATCGAGGTATGGCCGGGACAAATACCCCTCCCCTGCGTGTATAAAGCATATAGCCTCCGCCGTCCTCTGCATACACATAGCAGAGGATCGTAGTCCAAAGGGTGGGCAAATGTCCAGGAACCAGCCATCCTGGTGTCGAAAACCCAGCAGGGGCCAGTCAAGGGGATCGACCCATAACTGGCGGTATCCCCTGGCCAGATCAGTCTTGTATAGCCAGGCCCCGGGGCCCAGCTGCAGTATTCGCCGTACCATGTACTCCGCGGTGGGCAATGTTATTGTAGCTGGCCCATCCAAGTAATTCAAGGTGTCGACGCCATCGTTGACAGCAGCCCCCTTCGGCCAGGACAGGTCAATGATTACCCTCCTGTACTCGGCATCTTTCTTGTGTCGTGTCATCAGGGGGCTGACATGAAAGTTCGCTACTGGTGGCCCCGGAAACGGCCCCAGAAGGGCCCCGTGGCCCCTCTCCGTGTGCACGTAATGTGCAACATCCCTGTCGAAGTTGTCGGCTGACGGATGATTATGATAAGTGGGACACAGGGGGGACATCCGGTCGAAATTAATCGGCCATCCAAACTGAAGAAAGTCTACAAGTCCCGTATCTCTGTATCCCCCCAACCTCTCCCGCCATGCCTGAATGTTCAATGCACTTGGCACCGGGCACCTTGCCTGAGCAAAATTGTACGTGCCCGTGCTCGCAACAATGTTATATATCTGTACTAGCTCTGGGGTCAGATCATGACCTGAATATGCCGGCCCCTGGGTGGGACCAGCCCCATGTGTAGCCGCTGGTTCGCAGCTATTTGCAATAATGTCTCCCTGTTCACTCACCCGCACCTGCTCGCCGCTTCCCTCCGCAGGGTCCGTCTCGGTACATTCCCCGCTGCCAATACCCCCAACTCCACTGTCCTTATCATGAGGGAGACGAGTTACTCCCTCGCCTGGCCGTTTTTTGCCAAGTCATTTGCTTTCCGGTAGCAATCTCCCTCAGGGTGCCTGCAGAGAGCAGTCTTTGCCTTGAAACAATATGCACAAGCATGCGTAAAAGGATGATGGTCTTTTGTCTGCTCGCACTCACGACGCTGGAACGGAACACAGCATTTCATCCCGGCTGGTGCTGTCTGCAACACGGGCCTTGGTGTATCTTTCGTCTCCCTTTTCGTTGGGAAAATCGTCCTTGCGTATTGCATACGCATTTTGTCGATGATATCCTCGTCCGTCCATTTAAGGCGACCTTTTTCGACCGCTATTCCCACCATATCGTAGAAATTCCTGGCACTCTCCCAGGAAAAGTCCACTGAATCCTGCATTACATGCTTCAACAACCTGGTCATCAGGCGATAATCGATGCTGCAGTTCGGTGCTTCTATCATACATAGGAATCCGTACACGAACTCGCCCATCGTCAAGTCTTTGAAATGTAGGGGTTTACCGTTGCTCCCAGCCACACGATGTACATAAAAATGTGGCCAGTCTACGCGTTTGACGACTATATCCGCTGCTGACATTATGGAACCCGACTTCTTACCGGCCAATCTAGATCCAAACAAGCCGAGTGGCCCATCTTCGTCGTCGATTTCTTCCTGTCTCAGATTAGCTAATCGTCTGTTGGCCTCCCGCATGAGAGCCCGATCGCTGCGTAAGATATCCGGCGACGCCTGTTCCAGTTCCCCGAACCTAGCTCCATCCTGTGGTTGTGGCGATGTGCTTTCGCATACACTTGGCTCGGGCGATGGTGTAGCTCCGTTCGCTACCTCCTCATCCTTCGCCTGCATTTTCTGCTCTATATCCGATAACCTCGTCTGAATGTTCAAGAGCACGGACAATGTTTGTACTTGTTCTGGTGACTGTATGGCCGTAGCTGCCTGTGCAGCCGCATTTGTCGGAGCCTCTTCTTGTTGGTATTCCTGTACGTAAGTACAATGTTTGCCAGTTGGAGGACCATGTACTACCCCACAACTCTTACACTTGTATTGTCGCCCCATGTTGGTGAAAAACCTGTACGCGGCTTTCAATGGTGGAGCGGGGAGCAATCCGTTAAATTGCTCGCGTGTGTCTTGCCGTACAGTTTATTTAAAGTGAAGAGCTAATTACCGCGACCGCAAGCACTCGCCCCCGAGCCCGCTCCACCTAACGCACGCGCGCCCCCTGCTCGGATTGGCTCCCGTCTGACTAGGTCACACCCCTGCAGTACCCGTCAGCCAAGGCACGTGGGCTAGCCTCCGCCCGATTGGTCTCAGTACGAGGAGTGACAGCTGCGTGTGCCACGCTCGTGTCGGAGGTGTATGTCCTCTCCCCCCAATGCCCCAGAATGACCCGCCATTCTAGCCACATTGTTTTTGGCATCATTTCCATCAGTGTCGGCGTTGGCGTTAGTGTCAAGGCTTGTCTGCAAGATATCTCAAATACCGTTCAATGAAATCTTTTCAAATTTCCAGATATCATTTCTTAATGACTTTGCATGGATTGATTAGATATTTGATTCAATTGTCAAGTGATATTGGGATGTATAAGATCTAAATCCCTATGATGTTCCAGACTTGCTTTTCTGCAGGATATCTCAAAAGTATTCTGTCAAATCCTTTATATGTAATAAATAACTTTATATAGTATATATATATATATATATATATATATATATATATATATATATATATATATATATATATATATATATATATATTCATAAGGTCATTTTGGGATGTTTATGATAAAAATTCCCAAGCTGGGGGACCTTAGATTAGACAGTAACATAACTGCAACAATATACATACTTTGTTTGTTTATAGGTAAATCAACCTTAGAGTTGTATCACTTTGGGTGTAAACTGAGTTTTTCCCACAGCGTATCATTTTAGTTGCGGATCATTGAATCTACTCTTTATTGAAAAAAATAGCCAATGCAGTATATAGTATATACACTGTAGTACCAGTATCGGTTTCAAGTTACTTAGTACTTAGTATTTTTCATGATCCCGAACTGTACATTTCTTACCAGATTGCACAAGAAACAGTTCAGGGGTTCCTTTCTTTATTTCCTTACTTTATATTATCCCAGCAGGGGAGACATTTGTACGGTCACAAGGTATGGTCACACATAAACTGATATTGATCTTCCAAAACATTTAATACTGTTGCTTGATTTGATAGTCAAATAAAAAGGTTTGGATGGTGTCATTTACCCTTTATTTTGAGTAATATTTTCAGTAACAGTTTTGCCCTACCCTAAAGTTTTATGTTAAAGTTTTCAGGCAGTTTGGGCATCTATATGCTCAGAAGATATGTATCATATCAACACTGAATTCGTCGACATAATTAAAGGCTGTATTCAATGGATGTTGGATTACACTTTTCCCCTACTGAAGCACATTAAAACATGACAGACAAAGCTTTCTTCTTCATTCATCACAATCCATTTTAATCCCAAATCACCTGCATTTTTACAAGCCAATAGTTTACATAATACTGAGCAATCCATTACACCTTCATCTTCTCTCTGATGTTCCCAAGTACCTTTCAAAAGCCATAAGAAAGTACAAGTATTATATATATATAAATATATATATATATATAATTATATATATATATATATATATATTATATATATATATATATATATATATAATATATATATATACATATATATATATATATACATATATATATATATATATATATATATATATATATATATATATATATATATATATATATATATATATACACATACATATATACATACATACATATATATATATATATATATATATATAATATATATATATATATATATACATATTGTGTGATTTTAGGGCACTTAGTTTCAAAAAATAAGCTCTTGGACACTTCCTTATTGAAATACATGTAGGCCATTAGGTTTAAACCACTTGCTGCTTTAGCACACTAATAGATTACGGGATTGGTTTGAAACATAAGGTCTTTCATATTGACGCACTCGGAGAGTATGCAATGCTAACCACAGGTTCTTGAACACTACTTAAGATGATGAAGGATACACATTTATATTACTTACATAACATGCATTTTGTTAAGTACATTACAGTATATGCTTCGAACCACAGGTACATACTATCAAACACTACTTATGCTAATGTATGTGCATATACTTAAGTATAAGTAAGTGAAAGAATCTCCCTTTAATTTCAAGAGCCTAGGTTACAAAAATGTTGTCTTCAAACCATGGCCTGCCTTTAGCTAATGAGTATTCTGAGAAGTAACCTTCAACCCTGTTTTTCTCAAACAAACAAGTTTAATTGAGATTCTGATGAAATCGACTTGAGCCAAGAAAATTTGAATGCCTACATTTTTTGTGATTCTTGTATCACACAACTGAGAGATACTGTAAAACTGGTAATGTTTGCGTGTAGTAAATATTGCGTTTTTTTCATTTTCTCTTTTATGCTGTGTTTTAATTAATGCGACGCCACCAGACGTCAGATATCTGAAACAGAAGGACAGATTTATGCGTGTTTTAATTATTGCGTCCTCATGCATTCGCATTAAAACGCAATAATTAAAATCACGCAATCATACCAGTTTTTACAGTAGATACAGAGAGATGTGGTTCAAATATAATACCATCATGATATGTTATTACCCAATAGAGGTTCAATTGAAATACACCAGAAATAAACACGCCTCGTAGGTCATTTTTTATTAACCCAATCATGCACTTAATGCCGACAACTTCTTGATTTTTTTTATGTCATCTTTTTCTTCAGAGTTTTTTTTAGTCCAGACAACATGTAAATGTAATCTCTATGAATTAATTTATGCTCCATTCCCAAAATTTTCTTCTAAAAATAACGAGACTTGTCAAGTATATCTCCATGCATGAATGGGTAGATAGAAATTTTATTAATGATTTATTACACAGGGCCAGAGTCTCACACCTCTACTATCTTTAGACTACGACCCATGCGAAGTCCCATTTACCTAAAATAAAGTCTACAAACCTTTTTTGCATGGTTTTGTATGAAATTGGTTTGAATTTGCATTTTTTCATCCTTTTCTGATTAAGAAACCAGATCCAGCATCTACTTGGCAAGATGATGGCAAAATCAACAACTTTGCTGATTGAAATTTATGATAACAAGGGAAAAATTACATTGAACCGAGTACTGATATGAACACATATATTTGTTACATATCATTGCATGATATGGCAATGAACACGGTACTGCTATGAACAAGTAGATATTGTAAAGAACATGATTCTGTAAATATTGCTCTTTATGCTTCCTTAATGACATGTTAACCCTTTCAATGCTGAGGCTACTTTCATCCAGAGCAAAAGGACGCAAAGATTTTCGAATATCATCTAAACCCTGTCATGTTGGTATTCATTTGATAGCTCTCACTGGGAACTCTCAGTTGAGTACCCATGTGCCAGGGTTTCAGTCATTTTCAAGCTTTTTTGCATCATTTTGTTTTTGGCAAAATTAGCCACCACCCAGCATAAGGGTTAAGAAATACCCCATGACTGTACCTTTGCTAGAAAAATGCTTATAATTAGTGCTTCAAAGAGTGAAAAATATCTTCTATGCATTTTAGAGAATTCCTTCTCTCCTTACTCCCATGCAACAATGTATTACATAATGCTTTGCATGACTGTGACTCAAGTACTACGGTCATACTTGTTTCATCAATATTGACTTATAATTACAATCTTATCTAACTCCTTACCATAGTACAAAGTCGAGTGTATCATAAATAAATTATTATATACATATATATGCAGTCTGTCCACTTGCATGTAGGCCAGACACCATTGATTTATATTATACATATTTCAAATATTTGATCTTTAGTGCTGTGATTATGTACATACAGAAAAGATTATCTATAAATGCTGAAACTTCCATGACCTCTTGGAAAATCTATTTTGTACAAATACTGTCGTTTTTTTAGTGCAATCAATAACTTAAAAACATCTGATTTAACCCTTTCAACCCAAAGACTGCCCTAAAAAGCTTTCATAATTAACCCTTTCACACCTGTAGCACCCAAAACAGGACAGCAATTCTGACAAGGAAAATATACAATGGAGGAATGTTAATCGGAATTCAACCTATTATTTTCTTTCAAAAATCTGAGAATTTATGTTTCCCAAATTATTCAAAAGGTATCCAGAGGTTCATGAGGAACATTTATGGATAAATAAGTTAAATCATCACTTATAAATTAACTCAGCTTTGATATTTCTTGGCAAAAAGTAACCTGACAAATCAGGGACTTAGCCAGGACCCGACCAACCTATCTTTTGGACAGGCAGTTTCCTGAAAAACTCCTTACAAGATAGGCAAATAGAAGAAATTACACTCATAACTTTCTGGGAGTACTGACCAAATCTTTTCCTAACAAATCATCTTCTAAGACATGGCTGAAGTGTACTTTGCCCTTTTTGACACAATAGGCTATTAATGTTGTTGGTATTAGGATTTAAAGAAGCTGAGTAGCTAAATCTGGACGGGCGGAAATTCTATGAATGCTGTTTTGGACAGGCATTTTTTAATTCCTGGCTGAGACCCTGCCTGACAGTCATAGTCTTAGCCAGCAGGATGTTTGGGTGTCATTTTGGCACCCAGGCCCTCAAAATTATCCCTCAGGACACCCAAACATTTTAGTGAATAATTTCATGTAAATGTCACTTTCAAGCAAATAATTGACTTTTTTCTCACCTCAATATAATTCACCTGACATTGTATAAGGATATTGTACCTTATTTCAATAAATCAAATTAATTTGTAATTTGAATATATTGAGGTCTCCCTTGAAATAAAGAATGCCCAATAATTTTACATTTGCCAATTTGGGCACCCAGTTTCTTAATCCTGGCTGAGACCTTGCCTGACAGTAATTGCAGTATTTGCAAATTGAATGGTTTGCATTATCCTTTCACCTTATTGTAAGAACCTCCACCAGGGAGATTTACTAGAATATACCCTAGGCATAAATTAGTACCACCATATGATCCTCCAGATATACATATAATCATCTCAGACTATTTTATAAAATTGCAGCATCAATTCAACGCCACTTGACTAGTTCTATATCTGTACACGATATCATGCGCATCACTCTCGCTCAGACTGGTAGCTTCTATACACAATATCCTGTGCATCACTTTAACCCATTCACACTCAGAGTTCCTCTAGAAAGTACCGTCTGCTACTTTCATACTTTTGAAAATATCTTGGGAATAAAGCAAAAGTTCAGAAAATATTTGAAGGAGAGATGTTGTTTGACTTCTGGTTCACATTTCTCCTTCAAATATTTTCCAAAAAATGCTTTTGTTAGAAAAATATTTCCAAAATTGTTTGGCCTATTTTTGAGTGTGAATAGGTTAACAGACTAAAAGACAGCTCCTATACACACTATCCTATGCATCACCTTCGTTCAGACTGAAATTTTATATAAGTATGAGAGGTCCAGATGAGACTTGTGAAGTAGATCTCTAGGCATGAATGGGTTAACCCTCCCAATGCTGAGGGTACTTTCGTCGAAAGAACGAACGCAGAGATTTTTTTGAATACATCTAAACCCTGTCATGTTGGTATTAATTGGAAAGCTCTTGCTGAGTACTCTTTGATGAGTACCCATGTGCCAGGGTTTCAGTCACTGTATTGGCCAAATTAGCCACCAGAAGCATGAGGGCTAACCTTTTTTATGCTGAGTCTACTTTTGTCCAAAGCACAATAGTTCAAAAATATTTGATGTATATTTAAACCCTGTCATTTTGGTATTCATTTGAAAGCTCTCACTGAGTACCAATGTGCCAGGGTTCCATTCTTCAACATTTTTCAAATAATTTCGTTTTGTCCAAATTAGCCACCAGCGACATAAAGGGTTAAGCATGTTTCAATCTCTGTGTCCTCGCTTTCACTAAACCACATAGCCGAAGCTGAGCTTGAAGGCCAACTCCACCATGTTCTGTGCGGCGGAGTCATGGAAACAAACATAGCACTCTCGCGGATACGGCTCAAACAGCAAACGCCTGCAAACAACGGAAAAATGAGGAATATAAAACAATGATAGGTATTTTTATATATGAGAGCAATTAACATATGAGCATATGATGATGATTTAAAAATTGTTTTAAATTTATAATTAAAAAAAAAAGTTATGAATAATTTTTTTATTGATGAAATCCAAAAAACATACCAACTATATTAACAGAGACTGAATTAAGTTTTCAAAGGTACTTGAACTTCATGAAAGTTGATGACTATTAAAATCCCCCAGATTTCTTTTTTTCTTCTAATGCTCAATTACACTTATAGAGATTTTTTTCCATGAAAGTGTTAAATAAACACCAGGCAACCAACTAGTAGGTTATAATTAGACTCCTGGCATCAGTCCAGTCATTCGGGTCACATCGAAAACCCAATTATCAATATTATGTGCCCGTCCATGACATTTAACTACCGGTATAAACCTCAGGAAGCGTGTGAAAAATAAACATCAGCACTTTATGAATGTATTAATTACTCACCCGACCACCCAGTAGGTCATGATTGGTTTTGGCTTTTTGGCGTCTGTCCAGTTATTTGGCGAGCAGTGGAAGAGGACGCCGTGTTCATGGACGTCATCGAGGGAGCTGTCGCGGCCCAGCTTATGATGACACTCCCCTCCAGACGCCTCTTCCTGAAACACAGGAAAGCAATAATGATGATAATGATGATGATGAGGATGATTATGATGAGGATGATTATGATGATGATGATGATGATAATAATAATTATGATAATAATAATAATAATAATAATAATAATAATAATAACAATAAAACTAACAATAATAATGATAATGATAATAATTATAATAATAATAATAATAATAATAATGATAATAACAATAATAATAATAATAATAATAATAATAATAATAATAATGATAATAATAATAATAATAATAATAATAATAATAACAATAATACTAACAATAAGAATGATAATAATAATAATAATAATAATAATAATAATAATAATAATAATAATAATAATAATGATAATAACAATAATAATAATAATAATAATAATAATAATAATAATATAATAATAATAATAATAATAATAATAATAATAATAATAATGATAATAATAAAAATGATAATAATGATAATAATACCAATAGCATTAATAGTAGTAGTAGTAGCAGTAGTAGTAGTAGTAGTAGTTGTAACAATAATAATAAAAATAATAATAATAAAAATAATAATAAAAATAATAATAATAATAATAATAATAATAATAAAAAAAATAACAATAATCATAATAATAATCATAATAATAATAAAAATAATAATAATAATAATAAAAATAATAATAATACTATTAATAATAACAATAACAATAATAATAATAATAATAATAATAATAATGATAATAATAATAATAATTTAATAATAATAATAATAATAATAATAATGATAACAAAAATAATGATAGTACTAATTAAGTTAACATAGCTTAGAAAAGGTCTGTGTCTTACCCGAGCAGTGAGTGTGTTTTCAAAGAGCTTCCTGATGCTGAGACAGGATTGGTGGAAATTAGTGATGACATCTTTATGTGTGTTCCCTGAGATGTACTCCATCTCCTGCTGGGAGGGACAGATATAAACTCCCTCCAGTGAGTCCAGGTTCACATAGTGAAACAGAGTATTCTCCAGACCGCTTGTAAGCCTACAATACACACAACAAGATAAATTTCATATTTGGGAAAGTATAATAACTATCTCTCTCTATTCTCTTCTTTTCTCCCTCTCTCTTTCTTTCTCTTTCTGTCTCTGTCTGTCTCCGTCTATCTGCCCTCTCTCTCTCTCTCTCTCTCTCACTCTCTCTCTCTCTCTCTCTCTCTCTCTCTCTCTCTCTCTCTCTCTCTCTCTCTCTCTCTCACCACACACATACACACAAACTAATCAGCAAACTGGCAACTGCTCTTAAACATAAGTTGAACTGAAACATATATATAATTCCATGTATATTTAAGTTCTGGCAACTTCCTCTGAGCTAAAGAGTTATTTTGCCATGACTCCTACGTAGAGTATAATACAGAGAAACTTTTGGACTTCTATAATTATAAGGGGTCCAGAGGTCAATAAA
The DNA here is from genome assembly GCA_963942565.1 of Maea johnstoni. Lineage (NCBI taxonomy): Eukaryota > Metazoa > Annelida > Polychaeta > Spionida > Magelonidae > Maea > Maea johnstoni. Next base: position 29,915,855 of record OZ012688.1, on the reverse strand, counting down.
GAAACTCCCACATTGAAATCTGGAAATCAATTACTGGTTTATTCTGCCAAACCAAATTCCTATTTTTAACTTCACAGCTCTCTTGATGCGACTGACTTACTTAATGATTGCTCCCTGTTCCTCAACGGCCTCCGAGAGTCCGAACCTCAAGTTAGACATATCGTACGCCGCCATTGCCCGCTTCTTCTTGGAGATCCGGAAGATACCCGAACTGCCTGCGCTCCCGATAGACTCGTCGGAATCCACCGAGGTTTTGCGGTCGTGCCGGTGCATGATGGGGGTGGAGGTGGCACTGTTTCCCGTGGAATGATTGCTGTCGATGTCGGAGTCCAGGTCCAGCACCGCTCCCCGCACACCTGAAACGAGCCAAGGTGGAACATATATAAAACATCAAAAACATGTAAAAAAACGAGCAAAGGAGGAACATTTTTATCTTTGGAAATCTTTTGTTTAAGGAGGAATTTTTTGTAAGGAGGAACATGTATAAAACATCAAAAACATGTAAAAACGAGCCAAGGAGGAACATGAATAAAAAATTCAAAACATGTAAAAACGAACCTAGGAGGAACATGTATACAACATCAAAAACATGTTAAAACAAGTCAAGGTGTAACATCAATACAACATCAAAAACAAGTAAAAACGAGCCAATGAGGAACATTTTAATTTTTTGAAAATTTTAGTTTAAGGAGGAATTTTTTGTTTAAGGAGGAACATGTATAAAACATTAAAAACCTGTAAAAACAAACTAAGGAGGAACATGTATAAAACATCAAAAACATGTAAATAACGAACCAAGCAAGAACATGTATAAAACATCAAAAACATGTAAAAACGAGTCAAGACGGAACATGTATATTAGATAGATCTTAAGGATTTCTGTATAATATTTGGTTTTATGTGTTCCTCTTAAAGTATTCAACTTATTGAAATGTTCAGGTTAACAGGTTCCACTAATCTTACCATAATGACATGATGCATTGAGATATCAAACAACTTAAATAAAGGACAGTTGTGTTGGATGCATTGATATCTAATGGCCTTATTTTAAGGACAGATTTTATCAGCCAGCAAAAAGTGCATCTCTCTTACCTTTTTTAATTCATTACATGCAAACTTGCTTTCGCTTTGAGCATAGTAACTTTTTTCATAGCAATCTCAGTATAAGATATTTAAGTACGACATGCCAATATGGGAATAAAAATAAACCTAATTTACACTATGTTTCAGGAAAAATGAAGGATTTGTGTGTAAGCTCCAAATGATAAACATGAAACATTGGATGACCTATGGGGTTTTGAAGAGCTGTGACCAACCCCTTAACCCTTCAAATGCTTAGGCTACTTTTATCCAAAGCACAATGACGCAAAGATAGTTGAAAACCATCTAAACCCTGTAATGTTGGTATTCATTGGAAAGCTCTTGATGAGTACTCTCAGATGAGTACCCATGTGCCAGGGTTTCAGTCATTTTTCAGGTTTTTTGCATAATTTTGTATTGGCCAAATTATCCACATCAATTTTGTTCTTGATTGGACGTTGCCCATGGTTGTGCACATGAGAACAGCAACAGGAGGAGTATGGACATCTTCCAGAGACAAAAATGCTGCTGTCAACAGGTTAATTTTGCCTTATTGCGACAACAATAGGAATAATAATGCCCACCACAGTTTCTACTTTTTCTAGCAAAAACAATGTAAAATTAACTCAAAACACCCCAATTATTTTTATCAAGTGGGGAGCAAATCTAAAGAGAATGAATACATTTTTTGAATAATATTTGCCTCCCTTTTTAGGAAAAAGTATCCGTTTGCTCCCTTTTTAGGAAAAAGTATCCGTTTTCATATTAACCCCAGAAATTCAAACAAATGCTATGCCAAATAATAAAGTATGTTAACTATTGCAGAAAAGACATTTTCTTTCATTATAAGTTAGTCATCTTAGTAGTTATATCCCATGGTTGAATTTACTCCATCCTAACTAAAGATTTTAAAGTAGTTGTAATATTAAAACTTATCCAATATGATTAATGTATGTATGTATTTTATTGACTACAGTATCAGATATAAAAGTAAATGATCTAGTTAGGAGCCTTAGCATAAAGGATATTAAAGAAGAGGTTTATTAGGATAAGGAACTGAAATTTATAAGTGCCCAAATATTCTTTTTCTTTTGAGCGGGAAATTTTACATTCTTAGTAATAAGGTGGCACAACCACAAATATTTTCATTATCTTAGCATGATCGCTTCCAATAAACTCAGAACAGGAAATTCTCATTCCTTTTCCAAACATGCAAAATATTGATATACATAGCTACAATTATTTTTATTCACAGATTCAATGTAAATTTTTAGGCATATACCAAAAAAAAAAAAGAAAAAAAGAGCAATCTGGGGGAAAATCGCAATAGCAAGACTTAACCCATAAGCAGGCCTCAACGCTAACTCAAAATGATACTGGCCCTGTAGGACCAGTAACACCTAGCATCTACTGGTCCTGCAAAATGTTTGCTGGTCCTACATTTTTTCTTTAACATAACAAGAAAGAACAAAAGAGCAAAAGATTCACTACAACATTTATCTTTATAAACCTTATCTTCATTTATTTCAAAAACAATTGGGGACATTCTCAGGGGGAAACTTTTTAACAAGAATGTCTCCAAATGTTTACTAGCCTTGTAGGACCAGTTGAGGTCTTTTTTTATTGGCCCAAAGCTGTTTTTGAGAATTTTTACTGGCCTGGGGCCATAGGTTCACCCTTAGCGTCGAGCCCTGCATTAGTGTTTAAGAGTTGTCATGGCAATTTTCATCTGGAACATAGGATTATTTTGGCAATAAATCAAGGAGCAAGCACAAATTCACAAAATCTTTGAAGAAAATGTGTTGCATTAATTCTGACAAACAGTTCATCATCAAAGAATAACGTACATGTCTTGTTTTCCCTGCAATACCAAGTAATAAACTAGATGACCAATGGGGAGGCCAGCACGCAAGTTAAATACAGTCATATAGAACAAGAAGGCATTAAATATATGAACCCCTTTCATCCTATCCAAATAAAATAGGATAAAACTTTTAGGTTGATATTGCTAAAATAAACGAAAGTTCACTTTTTCGCTAATGAATGGTGAAAATATGATTCAAATGTAGATTTTAAACCTATATGAAAATCTAAACCTATTCAAAAATTGTTTTCAAATTTTGTAAATGAAACTTAAATGTATTTGATGACATACTGGATCCTGTTACAAGTAAAAATCAAGAGAACGGATGATTAAGTTACAAAAAGGTCCAAGGAAGTGGAGTGTAATTTCTAGACAATATCAATTTTGTTACCAGCACTTTGAAGGATGAAAAAGGTATCTTATTCCTAATACAGTGTTATTCTAGTGGTAGTTTCTTTTTCATTTTTCTCATTTCCTTTATTGAAATACCAGACTTTCTCAAAACATAAATACTTGAATAGTTTCACACCCAATAGTTTGTTTGGAATAAATAGCAGATAAATACCACCACATAAATACGACTGTATTGAATCTGATACACCATTAGAGTAACCAAAGGAAAGCATGATGGTGAAAGTTGTAGCATTCCTTATCCATTCATCCCCAAGAGCAGCCAAAAGCGGCCAAACTCCTTTGGGATATATTTTTCAATAAAGCAATATTTGGACAGTTTTTAAAAGAGAAATGTTCTTCAGAGTACATTATGTAAGTTTCGTTGAATATATTTCATTTTCTTGCATTATACCCCAAGTTTTCTAGATTTGAAAGAGAAATGTTCTTCCGAGTACACAATGTAAGTTTCTTTGAATATATTTCATTTTCTTGTATCATACCACAAATATTCTGTATTTGAAAGAGAAATGTTCTTCAGAGTACATGATGTTATTTTCTTTGAATATATTTCATGTCCTCGCATTATACCCAAAGTATTCTTAGACAAAGTGTCTTAGCATCAAGATGATACTTAGTAGGTAAAACTAAGGGTAATGAAAGGTAAGAGCTGTAAATAAAACAATTAGAATTTATTTTTTAATTGAAAAAACGTAATATGCAGATGCTCCAGCTTAATCATAATCATGTCCTGTTTGAGTACTCTAAGGTCATGTTGGTAAAAGTTGAAGGTATTTGAGAGGAGGTATTGTTTGTTGTCTAATGAGGAAGTTGTCAGCATCCCTGAAACCCAAGCCTTTTATCGCAGCAGCAGCAGCAGCCGTAGCGCAGATAAGGGGGAGAAGTTATTATCTGATCTAGGAGATATATGAGACTGAGCCTCAGCAGGCAGCAAAAACAGAAACCACACAAACAAATGAAGAGTAAGGATAGGTGTTGGCACTCGATCGAGTTGGAAAAATTATTGTACTGAAAAAGTTAAGTATAATCTTATCATATAGATTTGAAATATATACAAAATTAATTTAATTGCTACCTAATGTCTCCGTGCAAAGGGAGTTTCCTAAAACAAAATTGCTAAATTTAACAAAATATTAGGTCTCTGGGAGGCAGGCAGTATCATTAAAAATATCATTAAGGTTAAGTATTGATGAGGATATATCAATAATGTACCGTATCATGAAAATTTTAAAGGTGCAGTCGTAAATGGAGAGATGCTTATCAAAATGATAGATAAGTCCCCTCGACAAACCTAATAACTAAAGCTTTTCAAAAACGATATCATCTATCAAGACAATCAATAATTAGCAATGTGTCCACTTGTTTGTGGTTTCTGTTTTGCAGTTTGTTATGGGATTTTAATTATCATTGTTGTTGTTGTTACCCTGAGTATTGTTCTCAGTGGTAGCCATGGCGACAGTGTCAGCCATATTGTCGGCCATATTGCCGTTCCCCACGGTCGCGAACTGGCGCGCCACAGACCGCACATTGCCAAGTTTGATCAAATTCAGTTCATAGAGACTCCCTGTGGTCATCTGAAGGCAACAGTAGCCCGCTGAAACACAACCACCGCAAAACACAGTGAGAAACAACATAAAATACAACAAAAACAGGGCTGGAAATAAAGTTTTCTCCCATGGTTTTCTCCCTACTCTCTACTATAGGCCAAAACAGGGCTTGAAATAAAATTAAAGGTAAGTAGAAATTGGAACCAAAAACAGGGTTTACAATAAAGCTTTCTCCTATTGGCAAAGTCAGTAGAAAATAGAACAGAAACAGGGCTGAAATAAAGGCTTTTTCTATGTTCTAAGTCAGGTAGAAAATAGAACAAAAACAGGGCTTGAAATAAAGGTTTATCCCATGGTTAAAGGCAGTAGAAATATAAAACTGAAAGAGGGCTCAGAATAAAGGCTTCTCCCATGGTCAAAGTCAATAGAAAATAGAACAGGAACAGGGTTTGAAATAAAGGTTTATCCCATTTTCAAAGTCAAGTAGAAAATAGAACAACAACAGGACTTGAAATAAAGGTTTCTCAGATATATTTACCCATGAAAGCAACTCTTTAATCTTAACTTTGAAAGTGAATAAACTACAAGCATAAGGTGAATAGGAGGAAAAAAAGCCTATGTATACATAGAAATAAAACATCTAACTATGATGTTGATATAAAAAGAAGTGAGAGTGATACCTTTTACACGTATAGCTATTAAAGTGAGAAAAAGAGTACTTGTCAAAGTCAGTGAAAAATGGAAATGTAGGTGTAAATCACTTAACCCTAATGCTGCTGGTGGCTAATTTGGCCAATACAAAAATCTAAAATATGACCGAAACCTTGAAATATGGGTATTCATCTGAGAGTACTCAGCAATAGCTATCCAATGAATACCAACATGACAGGGTTTGATTGGTTTTCTAAAATCTTTGCGCCCTCGTGCCATGGACGAAAGTAGCCTCAGCATACGAGGGGTTAAACTTACAAAAGGTCAATACTAACTTAACCAAACTGGATCCCATTCAATAAGGGCTTGGTTGCAAAATGAACTTAATTTCAAGATATCTAAGGTAGATTTTCCTAATGGTATTAAAAAATTTGGGCATATTTCATTACATGTCAGAGCAATTGAGGCTGATGCAGAAAAAATGTAGACTTTATTAAAATGATCAAGTTCATTTGCAGAAAGAATAAATATACATAAATCAATTTGTTACATTCAGAATCAGAAATAAAACAGTACATATCCTAAGAGAGGCACACAGAACATTAACAACAGGACATGGCACACTTTGCATATTAACCCATTCGTGCCTGGAGCTCTAATTGGCCAATGTCGTCTGGATCTGTCAAACTTTTGAAAATAACTTTGGAATGAAGCATACATTTACAAAATATTTGAAAGAGAGTTGTAGAAAGAGTTCTGATGGACAATTCTCCTTCAAATATTTTCTACATATTGCTTTTGTTAGAGAGATATCACCAAAATTGTCAGTAGGTTTTGGCCACTACAGGCATGAAAGGGTTAAACACTGTAGTGAATATATACAAGGCAACACAACTGGTGCAATAATTATAATTACTGACACATGATATCAAATATTTAGCATACAAAATGTGCATTAAAGTGAATATGCCAATATGAAAAAATACAGAAGTATCACAATCAAATAAATGTAAGAGAAAGACCGCAGACTTACCCAGTGCTCGCTTTCTATCTAATAATGGACTTGGTTTCTTTTTGAGTATTGGTTCAGGTTGAAGGAGCTTCCTAGCACCAGGAGAAGAACCTGCCGGGGACATAAAAAAAGTTTTGGTTCCAAAACCAGACATACACAGTAGCTATGGTGACAACAATGGGATCAAAAATATCAACAATGGTTTAGGATGATAATAATAATAATGATAATAATAATAATGATAATAATAATGATAATAATAATAATAATAATGATAATAATAATGATAATAATAATAATAATAATAATAATAATAATAATAACAATAATAATAATAATAATAATACTATTAATAATAGTAATAATAATAATAATAATATTAATAAAAATGATAATGATAATAATAATAATAATAATAATAATAATAATAATAATAATAATAATAATAATGATAATAATAATAGTAATAATAATAATAATTGGTATTTAATATATTTGAGATAACACGTATGGTTACAACGAAGAAGATGATGACAACAATGAGTGTAAAAAAGATGAAAATATACCCCTACCCCTCTGAAGTAACTGGGTTGACCCTTGCAACCCTCTGTAAAACAATTCTTAACTTACACACTTTCCTCAAGTTTGGAAAACAAGAATATACACTGGAACCTTTTCAAACCCTACTCGACAAGCCTAATTTTTTTGTGAAATTTCTGTTTTGAACCTTCTCCTGACCTACCTGTTTTCAGTGAGTTTTGTACCCGCGGTGAACCCTGCACCCGTCTCTTGACCCTCTCTTCCCAACTTTTTCATGACTTATCCAAGTTTTGTACCCAAACCCAACCCTTTTTTGAACCATCTCTTGACGTACCTGTTTTTGGTGAGTTTTGTACCCGCGGTGAACCCTGCACCCCCGCCTCGTCCTTGCCGCCCTTGTTGCTCTGGAAGAACCAATCAGCGCAGACCAGGCTGGGCGCGGGGATGGAGTGAAGCTTGGCCTCACACTGGCCCGCGATGTCCACCGACTCCAGCTGCAGTAACGTGGCCTTCACTTGGTCCACATAGAACGGATCCGGCGTGGGATTACCCTCAGCCCTGAAACACACAATGGGGAGACATTAGGGTTAGGTTAGATACTGTTTAGAGGTGCCATTCTGATATAACCAAGATACAGATAAGAGGTACTCAAATATGGAGGGGGAGGGGGTGATGCGTTAAATTAATGTATAACTGATACCAGAGCTTAGCATCTCCGGCAGTGAACACCTGCATCATTTTGTATTATATCTAATATGGCACTTTTATATTTTTCCATTTGTAAATCCAACAATTATTTGGAAAGTTTTGAAAAATTTATCCAATGACTATTGTTTGATCTAGTGCTTATGTTCTTTCTATTGCATAAATGCCATAAATCCCATTGATCCAAATTGTCTCCTCTCAACAGAAGCCAAGCTTGAGGTATGTAACAAAGTTGCCAATGACTTCATTTAGGGCAGATTTTCTACACCATTAACAACAAGCTAGTCAGGATTTAGCTTTGAAATGTCAGAAAAACGTTGATATATTGAAATTCCGAATTTCCATGAAATATGCACTTACCAGGCTGCACATCCACCTGCTTCTAGTAACACTCCCAACAGGTGATTTTTCTGAAAAGAAATAAATGAAAATAAAACATTAAAATTTATCATACAGCAATTTCTGATACATGCAAACCCTGGCACATGGGTACTCATCTGAGAATACTCTATGAGAGCTTTCCAATGAATACCAACATGACAGGGTTTAGATGGTTTTCAACAATGCATCCTTGTGCTTTGGATGAAAGTAGCCTCAGCACTGGAAAAGTTAACAGTGTTTAGTATCGTTTAGAGCACCTTTAAGGAATAAAACGGGACGATACGGTACATTTTGAAATGATACCGATACCGATACCACTACCTCTTAACGGTATCCAACCCTACTCAGATGTTGCCCATTAGTTTTATTGTATCAACAATCTTACTCACCAGTCCCACTATGAGTATGAACCACCTGGCATCGGGCTCAGTGTACCCCGGTATAAGTGGGTCCACCTGTTCCCGGCAGCGGCGGTGCGGGAACACCTCCTTCCACACGACGAGCTGCCCGAGCTGCTGCTCCGAGGCAGACAGAGCCAGGAGGCAGTAGTACCTCAGGTAGAGGCTGATGTCGTAGAGGTCCTCCTTGTGCAGGTGGCTGGCCAGCAGGTAGCCCTTGTAGAACAGCGTGGACCCCAGCATGGTGTAGCTACGCCGCAGGTCATAGTAGTCATCAGACTGCAATGAAATGATGTTTTCATTTCTTTTGTAATTTATTCATAAGTGAACTGTTTTTATTCATATTTCTATATCATAGTTTACAAGAAAAAGATTGTTTTCTTATCAACTGGATAGTACCCGGATCATCCACCAATAAAGATTTCTCTCCAAAAATTTAACATAGTTACAGGTGGAGTTTGTAATTTGTACTGTTTTTGTCACTTTTATGTCATGTTAAGGCTAAAGCCTGAACTTAAATTTATTTTCATTTCAAAAAACAATAATTCCAAGTAGTGGGATACTTTCATCAGTTATCTATAACATACAACATCACATTTTTAGAATAAAAAGTTGCTTAAATCTGAATATGACTTACCATTTCTGCAAAGTCTGATGCTTCAAGCTCACTAAGACAGTTGTTCACATTAACCTGAGAAATAAAATGAAATATAGATTAAGATAAGTAGGACCATCAATAGAAAAATAAAATTTCAAACCAAAACGGCACCATTTTGAATCTCCAGAACCAATCTTGAACCATGCATTATTTTGCGCTTTTGTTGTATCTTAAGAAACTTATGTGACAGCAGATGGCAGCACAAGCCTTCTGAATACGCTCTATCCTCTGCAACACAACCACATCACCCGTAATCTCTTCTGAGCTGAAAATCTATACTTTTTGCTTAGATGACCCATACCCGAACAAATACAAATGCAAACAAATTACTAAGCACAAGAAATGTAGTCAACTGACAAGCCTGAGACACTCTTTAGCAGTTAGAACTGAAGGAGCATTTAGTTTATCAATAGATGGCAGCACAAGTGACACTGGCAAATTCAGTTCAGAGGATCTTGTTTACAAATAAGAACAGTTCAAAATTCATATCACAATTGGCTGTTTACAATGTCATATCTCTGAGGTGTTAATTTTTTACAAAATGAAGTGTCTATATTTCTATGGTGTTTATAATAAAAAGTGTTCACATCTCTTAGGTGTTTCCAATAGTAGTTCACACTTCTGAGGTTTTCTCAATAGGTATTCACATCTCTGAGCAATCTACAATTAACGTCACATCCTGGGGCTGTTCACATAAAATGAAGTGTTTAATTTCTGAGGTGTTTACAATACAAAGTGTTCACATCTCAGGTGTTCAAAATAGGTGTTCACACCTCTTAGGTGTTCCCACTAGGTGTTTACATCTCTGACGTGTTCCCAATAAGTGTTCACATCTCTGAGGTGTCCCGTCTTGGTGTTCACACCTCTAAAGTCTTCCAAATAGGTATTTACTCTTTGCATTTTTTTTCTGTAGACGTACCTTTGTGTCCTGAGGTAGAGTGATACACCTCACACCATGTAGAGCATCCAGGAAAGCCTCCATAGGGTCCTCGACCTGTAATCCTGCCTTCCTGAGCTCTTCGTAGAGCAGCACACGCTGGAACGTCAGAGAGAACAGGTGGTCCAGCTTCCCGTGGTTACCACTATTGCTAAACGCCCTGAAACGTAACAACAAAAATCAGCATCATGATCAGTGAATGTGATACCATAAATACCCATGTATAGGACCCATTGATTTATAATGACAGCTGTGTGTACTAAGGCGTTGCCACTGACTACTACACTTTTCTCACCAGTCACCAGTATCTATGTATAGAACCCACCTATTTACAATTACAGCTGGTCAAAGGCGTTGCCACTGACTACTCACTGCTCTCACCACTGCCCAGGATAGAATCATGTCAAGGGCATGTGAGTAAGTTACCAGTCACTTTGTCTCCATCACTCTCACTTGTCACGACTAGAGGTCAGACTCGCCGCTAAAAAACGGCTCGAGCAATCGCTGAAACCGCTGAGCGATTAATCGACATATTTCGAGCCCTAACTACCCATTGCATGTGCAATGAAATCAACAGCTGAGCAAAGTGAATTGCTGTCAATCACGCTAATAAGAACCGCCCCATGCCTGCCTGTGTTACGAGCGCAAGCTCAAGCTTTCGATTAATCGTAAAAGCACTAGTCATGACTAAGCGACAATATTTGAAAATGTGACGATAAGGAAGTCAGTGCTGAAAACAGTTTGTTAAGCCTTGGTGGTCTAACGGTCCATCAAAATGAATATCTCAGTGGTACACCAGAAAAATAAGCAGTCCATATCACTTTGATAACCAAAGTGGTAGCCAACATCCATTTCATAACTGAACATTCATGGTTAATTGTGCTAGATTTATGAATTGTGACAGTAATAATCTAATGTACAAGAAATGTGAAATTGGATTTGATGCTTACTAAATCAATGTGGTCAGAATATTTAGTAGACATCTGGGCAAGTAAACATAGACTTTTACTAGCCCATTCAATTTTTTGGTAGAAACGGACCGGTGGGATACTGTCTATTTTCACCACTGGGAAGTAACGAATACCAAATGTATCTTAACTTAACAGGAAACGCACTGCATGAGCCCAAAACTTTGAAATCAAACATAGAAGTAATTCTTAAATCTTGGTAACACTTAATTTGGTTGTAAACTTACCTTCCTAATGATCCATAGGAATACTTGAGCATCCTGTCTATATCCTTCATTAAATAGTTGAGCTGCACCAACGGGACCCTGGAAGCAACAAAGTAGAGCTAAACATTTTCACATTAGATGATAAGAGAGTAACACTACATGGAAAGGAGACCCTAAAATGCACAAGAGTTTGAACATGGTCAGAGAGCTTTCATTAAGGGATGTGTGTTTTGAACTATGAAACTGCTATAAATTAAACACCCTCATGTTTGAAAATGACCTGCAAGATGAAAAAATATCAATGTGTATTGATAGCTTAATTCAGTTCATTTGAGTTCTGTGTTCTCCTCGACCCATTCATGCCTGCAGCGGCCAATAACAGCCTGCCTATTTTAGTAATATCCTTTTCATGAAAACAATGCTATATTAACTTATTCTGATGGAGTCATCTAAAGAAAGGGATTGGCACCTTTAACATTTTCACAATAGGATACAACATCAATATTTCGGATTCCCGCTGTGATACAATATCTTAACAATATATCAAAACAATAGTGCCTACCTCCAAGGTACCAAATTTTGTTAAATATACCACTGTCAGGAAATTTTGCTAATAAATGGTGAACTGCCTTTGTGCAGAGACAGCCTGTTAGCAGAAGTAACATTTATGTATATCTTTATCTTAAATTATTTAATACAATACTCAACTTTTTCCATACGATACTTTTTCAATATTAATATCGGTATTTGGTATTGTATTGAGTACTGGTACCTATCTCTATCTCTAGGTTGATCTAGAGGGAGACAGCTAACTTATCAGAGACAAGGAGCCTGGTGTAGTGACCTACCTGCTTGCAGGAACAGCTATCACCAATACTTCATGTACCTCTTTGGAGTAGGTCACATGAATCAGCTGCTCATCCACTAATAACGTAGAACTGAAATAGATGGGTAAAAACATAAATATAAAGTCGGATGGTGAAACTAGTCTCACAAGCCTCAGATATTTTTACTTTTAATAAGGTAATTACAACCTTAATCAATTCATCCCTACACCTCAAAAATGCACAACTATTTTCTGGACATTGTATCCTGAAAGTATCAATAAGAAATGATGCATACGGTCGATTGGTGCATGAATTAAATATCTGTACTGTAGGACAGCTTTGTGAAACAGTTTGGGGCTCTGTGCTCTATATGTACTCACTTTTTGGCAGTGTTATTGGTGACATCCTGTAACATGTGTGCCAGGGTGATGAATAAACCTCTGATCTCCATCAGCTTGCTCTGGCGACGGGGAAAATAATACACAACATCCTCCTGAAATAAAAACAATGATAACCATAGAAATAAACATCATCCTTCTAAAATACACATCAACAATTACTATTTCATTTATCTATTTTTTTTTAATTTCAAAGTGTACAAATGTGCAATCATATTTTTTTTATTGCTCTTCAGGTGTATAAAAAGTGTTTAAACATTTGTATTGCAGATAACACTGGTAGACAATTCTAAAATATTCCAAATAAATTTCACAGATTATCAAGTTCATTCATATATGTTTGGTTAAATTTGTCTATTTCCATGTTCATCTCAGCAGTATATTGTCAGGTCTATTTTCATTTGCTTAAACACCTTACATTGAATGTCTTTCAGTGAACTTATTTGCAATATGGCAGAAAAAGTGACGAAAAACAAAATTCCAAATCCCAACTCTTACATTTTCTCTCTCGCTGTCTGAGCTTGCCTCCAGTGTAAGGTACATGGCCACATGGGGGATGTTCTCCACGGACGGTATATAGTCGTTCAGTCTCTCCCCCTGGAGTAGTTTCACCAGCTTTTCGTTGTTAGGGTCGGGCTTCCGCGACACTGGGCTGATCACCTGGGCATCCACGGACAACTTTTGGAATGTAATCTTCACCTGTAATCAAACATGTAAAAATATAAATAGTGGGCATATTGTACAAATATTTGTAAACCTGACTAACGTATCATGACGCAATACTCACTTTCAAATTGCAATTAAATATGCAAATGAAACATAAAAGTACTATAAGGCTTTAACCCTTTCAATGCCGAAGCTACTTTTGTCCAAAGCACAAGGATGCAAAGATTTTTGAAAACCATCCAAACCCAATCATGTTGGTATTCATTGGATAGCTCTTGTTGAGCTCTCTCAGATGACTACCCATGTGGCAGGGGCTCAGTCATTTTTCAGCTTTTTTGCATCCTTTTGTACTTAAAAAATTAGCCACCACCAGCATAAGTGTTAATGTTCAAGCATCCATACACCTGAAAAACAAACAGCATGAAGACACACATTTTACCTGCAATTGAACATCTTAATAATGAATATGAGACTCACATGACTGACTCACTTATTTCAAAACCCTTTTACCCCAGTGACCACAATAAGCACTTCCACAGATAGTGTCACCTACAATTTATCATGTAAAACCAAAGGTTTATGAGATATGTCTTATCCATGGTCTTAGCCAGCGGGGCGTCTGGGTGCTTTTTTGGACACCCAAACCCTTAAAAAGAACCCCTCAGGACACCCAAATATTTTTGTGTGGAATTTCTAAAAATCCCAATCTCAAGCTTATAATTGAATTTTTTCATCTCCTTATGATTCCTATAACATTGTTTAATGATATCATGCCTTATTTTGATAAATTTAAACATGTTTATGGTTGAAATACGACTATATTTTGATCCCACTTAAAAATTTGGACGCCCAAAAATTTTACAACTGCCAATTTTTGGCACCCAGTTTCTGAATCCTGGCTAAGACACTGGACTCTTATCCACCTTTGGTAAAACTGAATGGATACCCACAAGTAAACACCTTGTTTCAAAACCCACTCAGTTGAGTGATCACAAGTAACATTTTGACAGATAGTTTTCCCTGCAATTAAACATGAAAATAATGAAGTAAAAGTAAGCTTAGTAAGCTTCCTGTTTCAAAATCACTACACATGATTTACCCTAAATAGCATCTAAACACAGTCAGATAGTTTTCCCTGCAATTAAATCTGAGAGAGTACTGAACTCAATGATAGGAAGCACGCATGAGTGAGCCAATTGTTTTAAAATCACTACACCTGAGTTACCCCAAATAGCACCTAAATAGATAGTTTTACCTGTAATAAAACATGCAAATTATGTTAATTGGTTGGGAAATCTCCTCCTGAGTAGGGTAATTGATTGCAGATCAAACGTAGCATATACCAAACTGAACTGTCTTTAGAAGAACACCTTTAACCAGGGTCTTAGCCAGGATTTTGAAAATGCCTGTCAAAAACGGTGTTCACAAAATTTCTACCCTTTTGTTCAGACTTAGCTATTCAGCTTCTTCAAATCCTTACACCAACTACATTTGATAGCCTATTGTGTCAAAAAGGGCAATTTACACTTCAGTCGTAAATATCATACATGTAAAACACATAAATATCACTTGGCAACTTACAATTGAAATAAGCTAGCCAAAAAAACTACTACGGTAAATTATTGTACTTATTTGTTTATGTACTTTGTATTTTGCAGAGAAAATTGCCAATGACAGAAATTAGCAAAACAAAAGCACTGCATATTCATATTGTAAAAGGATATTAATTTCAAAGCAAATAAAAAGTTGAAAGGGTCACTGAAACTGATACACTGGTAGCCCATTGTGCCAAACAGTCATCAGAAATTTCTGAATTATAGTATGTTTTTTGAGATAACTGACTTGTTTGACAGATCATCTGGGAATAGTATGGAACCTTAGGTACCAACTGGCTATTGTGGTGTCCATAACCATAGATGTTATATCATAGTCTTAGCCAGGAGGGTGTCTGGGCATAATTTTGTCCATCAATACCCTCAAAAATCACCCCTCAGGACACCAAAAATATCTTGCGAGTAATTTCTCAAAATGTCATTTTTAAGCATATAATTGATTTTTTTTCACCCCAATACAATTTCTATGTAATGACATTGTATAAGGATAAGACTGTATACTATTTCGATAAAAAGTAAATAAATGTTTATGGTTGTGATCTGAGTATTTTGCAGTCTCCCTCGAATAGGACACACCCCAAAAATAGGCTCCCAGTTACTAAATCCTGGCATCGAATGTAAAGTAGGAGCTTCCCTAACATGAGACCTTCCTTCACAGCAGGGGTCTGATCAAAGATCCCGCTCACACTCACAAACATTGTTGTTTGCTATATGTTAGTGTTTGTATCGCCTACTTTAGTCACAAAGAAAGGGGCTTTAAAAAGGCACTGGTTACTCTTGTATCCCTTCTCAATGTATTAATGTCTCTATTCTGGGGGTTGGCCATTTTCTATACCACTGCTATGATGAGCTTTAGTGGAATGGCTTTTTGTATACTATGATGCTTGACGGTAAAGATTTAGATAGTATGAACATTGTACACTGACTGGAAAATTGATATTCCAGATGAATTGAGGAGCAGAATAACATGTAACAATGTCATTTGGATGGGAAATATGGGAGTTATTGTACATACTGAGGGATGTCATATGCAGTGCCAGGGTCTTAGCCAGGATTTAGAAACTAGGTGCCCAGAATTGGGAAATGTAAAATTTTGGTGTGCCTATTTTTCAAGGGAGACTAAAAAATACTCAAATTATGACCATAAACATATTAATGAAATCATGCATAATGTCCATATTCAATGCCATGGGAATTATTTTGAGATGAAAGTAATTCAATTATACACTTGAAATTGACCTTTTAAGAAATTTCCTTACAATTTTTTCTGGGTGTCCTGAAGGGTGATGTTTGCGGGTTTGGGTTTCAAAATGATGCCCATACGCCCTGCTAGCTATGACTATGTCCATTACAGCTGATCGAGTTACTGTGGATGCAACCAGGAGTGAAATTGACTTCTGTATGGACTATTAACAAATGCATAATCAAGTATGTAATCAATAATCTGACATTTATACACTAAAAAAGTGTAAAAAATGTACATTTGATATTTATGAATATCATTTTGTAATAAAGCTCTATTAAGAAAATATTTGAAAGAATGATGTTGGTTGTTTTCACACAATAAATATCAAACCTGAAAATATTTTCCAAGCGATGCTTTCATTTTAAAAATATCCTACACAGATCAGCATGCCATTTTGCACACTATGAATGGGTTAAAAGTATCAATAACAAAACCACAATATAGGTACTTACTTTCTCAAGATCAACCTTCTCCCTTTTAAACCCAAAATAAAGCTTTGTTAGATCCTTTTCTGTTTCTTTGATTGACTTTGTAGTATCATCTGCACACAGGTCTTCCATTGTAAATAATTCGCAATCACATCCCAACTGATGCTTTATGTCGTTATCCATAACTCAAAGCTCAAAGTTGATCATTGAGAAAATACAAGAAAAGTGTTGTGCACTAAGTGACGCCAACAGACACCAAACCAGTTCACAAGTACAACACTAGAGGTTGAACATTTCTGTAGGTGTACAACTTCTGATGATATTTTTTAACACCAGCATGTTATGAAGACTTCTTCTTCGCCCATAGGTGATCAATATTTCTATGCTTCCTTATACAGCCATATCAGCTTTTCTGTTCAGAACTCCAGTTATCTTGGAAGGTTATATTTTAGCAGGACTTAGATCTCCCAATCCTTGACAGTATATATATAGTATTCCACCTATGTTCCTATCTAGAGAGCACTGCAGCAGTATATGTGTGTGTTGACCTCTGTGTAGCACGCCTAGAATATTTAATCTTCCAATACTCCGCAGCATCTCAACAGCTCCATACAAACAACAATAAGGACACAGTAAAAAATCATATGTTTCTGGATTTCTTTTGTTTTTTCTTACTTTTTCTGACATACAGAGACTAAATCATGGCTAACCAGTAGCATGTGGTTGACCATAGTCTTAGCTAGCGATGCATATGGGCATCATTTTGGACAACCAAACCCTTGAAAAAAACATCCCTTAGGACACCCAATTTTTTATTGTAAGGATTTTTTAGAATGTCAATTTCAAGCACATGAGACAGAACCAGTAATCACATTCCCTTACCCTCACCTAAGCTGTAATATTTCAGTGTAAAAATAAAGTCTAATCTTAGCCCAAGGATGTTCACCCTTTATGACCTCAGATAAATCCCACAATACAGGAAACAGTGCAGAAAATATCCCATATGATTTCTATAGATGTAATGCCATTCTTAAAGTTACCCCTTCACACTCTCTCCCTCCCAGACATACCGAGATAGGTCTGTGACCTTCGCAAATCCCTAACCACAGGGCTTACTTAAAAGTTATTCATCTTACGATTTCTATAGAAGAGAGAGAGAGAGGGAGAGAGAGAGAGAGAGAGAGAGAGAGAGAGAGAGAGAGAGAGAAGAGAGAGAGAGAGAGAGAGAGAGAGAGAGAGAGAGAGAGAGAGAGAGAGAGAGAGAGAGAGAGAGAGAGAGAGAGAGAGAGAGAGAGAGAGAGAGAGAGAGAGAGAGAGAGAGAGAGAAGAGGAGAGAGAGAGAGAGAGAGAGAGAGAGAGAGAGAGAGAGAGAGAGAGACGAGAGAGAGAGAGAGAGAGAGGAGAGAGAGAGAGAGAGAGAGAGAGAGAGAGAGAGGAGAGAGAGAGAGAGACAGAGAGACAGACAGACAGAGAGAGAGACCGAGAGACAGCGACAGTGAAAAAGAGACAGACAGAGTCAGAGACAGAGACAGAGAGAGAAGAGAAGAGAGAGAGAGAGAGGGAGACAGATGGATTGATAGATGGATAATCACACATACAAATACATGATTATATATTCCTACATTCGAAAAAACACTTGCTATTTTTCCATGGCCTC
>OZ012688.1:29826025-29897462 GCA_963942565.1 Maea johnstoni | reverse complement strand
TCATGAGGAAGCTCGGCCCATGCTGTGTAAGCTTTTGAACTTCCAGGCCAGCAAGCAAAGAAGGGGTATTGTACTCTATGGTTTTGTTACTCTCAATACTGGAATACTTCCCACTCACGCCTTATTTTCTTCTTTACAAGTACATACTTGGCATGTGTAGTCAGGGCTCGACGCTAAGGGTGAACCTATGGCCCCAGGCCAGTAAAAATTCCCAAAAACAGCTTCGGGCCAGTAAAAGCAGACCTCAACTGGTCCTACAGGCCCAGTAAACATTTGGAGACATTCTTGTTAAAAAGTTTTCCCCCAACAATGTCCCCAAATGATTTTGAAATAAATGAAGAGAAAATCTATAAAGATAATTGTTGTGGTGAATTTTATGCAATGTTCTTTCTTGTTATGTTAAAGAAAAAATGTAGGACCAGTAAAGATTTTGCAGGACCAGCAGATGCTAGGTGTTACTGGTCCTACAGGGCCAGTATCGTTTTGAGTTAGAGTTGAGGCCTGGTAGTGCCAAGATTGTTAATACTCAAGGCTTGCTTGATTTCTCAACGACTTATTCAACATCTCTACCTCTGACAGAGGCAGAGATATCATTTCTACGTGAGAAAGCAAGGAGTGCAGGATTTAGAAACTGAGTGCCCAAAATAGCACTAAGCTTTTGGGGCATCCTAGTTTTCAAGGGAGACCAAAATATACTCTGATTAAAACCACAAACATATATCTATTTGTTGCATTAATGCATATCCTTTTACTAAGGATATGCATTAGTGTTGAAGGAGGTACAGGCCTCAACGCTAACTCAAAATGATACTGGCCCTGCAGGACCAGTAACACCTAGTATCTACTGGTCCTGCAAAATGTTTACTGGTCCTACATTTTTCTTTAACATAACAAGAAAGAACATTGCATAAGATTCACTACAACATTTATCTTTATAAATTTTATCTTCATTTATTTCAAAAACAATTGGGGACATTCTCAGGGGGAAACTTTTTAACAAGAATGTCTCCAAATGTTTACTGGCCCTGTAGGACCAGTTGAGGTCTTTTTTTACTGGCCCGAAGCTGTTTTGGGGAATTTTTACTGGCCTGGGGCCATAGGTTCACCCTTAGCGTCGAGCCCTGAGGTAATAGTTAGTGTTTCCAAAGCCTAGCGAAAGGCGAAAGCCTATAAGGAAAACCATTTTTTCATGCTTTCAGATTTTCAAAATAATGGATTCTTAATGAGAAGCTACTTAAGGTCTGACCCAAAACTCCATTTTATCAGTGCAAAACCAGTAAATTTTCCCAGGGATAGATACATGTAACAGAATCAATATAGAAGTTTACTGTGATTTAGGATAAACAATTTATACACTAGCAAAAGTGCAGGTAATTATGGTAAGAAATCTCATGATTTTTTATCAGTTATGTCTCAATTTGAGTTCCTGGCACCTTTGGATATTTAGAATGTACTGTTTTTGCCAACTGTATATGACTCCTATATAGGAAATGAACACCCATTTTTATTTCTATTTGTATTTCTATAGCAGTTGGGCGTCCAATCCAATAGGTTGTTTTTTAACACCCAAGCCACGGCTACGTTTTCAAAACACCCCATTGGCATTTCCCTCAGGAATGATCTTTCTACACACAAAAACCACCATTTGAATAAACAGCACAAGAGTAAAGGAGAAACACCTCTTGGCATTTCTCCAATTGTGCGTCAAATATTGTCATTCCACAAATGATCTTTCAACTCAGATGCAAACGTTTGAGTAAACATAACACAAACAGAAAAGACACACCTCCACCTTTGTATAGTTTCAAATGTTGCACCCCTTGACTTGTTCTTTTTCCTTCTCCCTGAGTGCACATGAACAGTCCACAGACCAGCATGCCTCAATGAACCCAATCCAGCCTCTTAACCAATTCATGCAATTGTCATCTGGACTTGTCATACTTTTGAAAATAACTTTGGAATAAAGCATAAATTTACAAAATATTTGAAGGAGAGTTGTAGATAGACTTCAGATGAACAACTCTCCTTCAAATATTTTCTAAATATTGCTTTTGTTAGAGAGATATCATCAAAATTGTCAGGTGGTTTTAGCTGCTACAGGCATGAATGGGTTAACATGTACCTAGCTTTAACTCGCCTCATTAAAACTAGCAATGTTTTCTGCTGCATTGTGGGAACCACAACATCAGCCCGAAGCCTTCTTTTCATACCCAGCCCACACTTGAAAAGAGCATGTTCTTAGGAAGAGCTTACTGGAGCCTCATAGTAAGTACACTCAGGTTATAACAACATCATCTTTATTCAGAAGGCGACAAGAAAATCATTATGCTACAAGAAAGATTTCAGATAGCATTTTAGAAATGCCTGTCCAAAACAGCATTCACAAAATATATGCCCGTCCAGATTTAGCTACTCAGCTTCCTCAAATACTTATACCAACTACACGTGATAGCCTAGCATTCAAAAAGGAAAATTTAAACTTCAGCCATGTCTTATATTGTATATACAATATCCTATAGTGTGTAAAACAGACAGTGTTCATACAGAAGGAGGTGTTCAGGGACTTAGCCAGGACCCATCTTGCCTTTCTTTTGGACAGGTAGTTTCCTAAAAAATCACCTATTCGGACAGGTAAAAACTTCTATGGAGATTTTTCAATTTTTGACTTTTGGGGGGTAATAACCAAATATTTTCCTAACAAACCATTTTCAAGAGTAAATTGCCCTTTTTGACACACTAGGCTATTAAATGTAGCTGGTATAAGGATTTGAAGTAGATTAGTAGCGGCTGATTAGTAGACAAATCTGGACGGGCAGAATGTTTGATATTGCAGTTTTGGACAGGCTGTTTTGAAATCCTGGCTAGGACCCTGGAGGTGTTCACACCTGATGGTTCAAGACACCTTCATAGAGAGAATATATGTTCTGTAACAATAAATTAGGCTAAATATTTGACATGTAAACTGTTACTTACATATTTAGGGCTGGTTATGGCTGATATGATGCTGTCTATGTTATCAAAATTCACTTCCAGGTCATTCACTGACATCAGCCAATCACCTAAAAAAAAAAAAGGTAATAAGAGAAAGTCAAATATTGTACATTTAAAAGAACACAGGATATTACAATCATTCCAATTTCAAGGTTCCAGATAATTTCATAGTTGCATTTCAATGTGGATATTTTGACACAATCTAGATACTAAACGTCAATTTTCTTTTTTTATCCAAACTTTTTATTGTTTCTTCTTATTTTTCTTAAACAAATAGATGCTTATGACTGATCTACGTCTGATATCTCATATCTGAATACCATCATGCTAATTCTTGCAAATGAAAAACAATGGTAACTTGATGATTTTCTCTGCTAAACTGCACTACAGAATATAAAATTTTATTGGGCAAAAGACAAGTCTGAGTAAAAGCTAGCCTACTGTGTAGATCTAGTGGGAGTAAGAAAAGGAATAAGCAATTATGCTAAGTACTGCCACCTAGTGAGCTTTGACACAATTAAACATCTAAGCCTTGGTAAAGTTTCATATCTGCACTGGACACCTCTATTTTTCTTAGGGTTGGTTGCAGTCTTATTCAGCTGACTTAGTCACCATGAAGCTGCCTGAGAGTACAAAGTAAACTGCTACCAGTCTGCCAATACTTCACACAATACAGTATGCATACAGTCTAATTCATAGTCAGGCCTTGACATTAACTTTTTGAGGCACTTGCCCTGCGGGCAAGTGCCATGAGCAGGGTCTTAGCCAGGATTTAGAAACTGGGTGCCCCAAATTGGCAGTTTTGAAATTTTTGGGCGTCCAAATTTTTAAGTTGGACCACAATATACTCAGATTTCAACCATAAACATGTATAAATTTATCAAAATAAGGCATGATATCCTTATACAATGTCATGGGAATCATATGAAGATGAAAAAAATCAATTATATACTTGAGATTAACATTTTAAGAAATTCTTCACCAAAATAATTGGGTGTCCTGAGGGGTGCTTTTTAAGGGTTTGGGTGTCTGAAAAGACACCCAGACGCCCTGCTGGCTAAGACTATGTCCATGAGGTTTTCACTTGCCCAAGCTAAGTTTCACTTGTCCGCCGGGCAAGTAGCCAGAAGGTTTCACTTGCCCGGAGAAAATTTCACTTGCCCGGAGAAAATTGTTGTTGGGGGTATAAGTAATTGTATAAACCATTTTGAAGAACATACTTCTCTATTTAATTCCAGATGTTTTTTGTATGATTTGTCTGTCTAATAATACACTTGTGTACTCAAGGCCTCCAGAAGCTAGAGGGTATAAATGGTCTGAGATGCATTCTCAGGCCAATCCTGCAAGCAAAATTAATGATTTGGGAGGTTCACTTGATGTATCTTATTGTTCATATAATCAGCTGCATATAATAACAAAGAATTAGAACTTTTCGTTTTTAGAATATATCATTGAAGGAAACTTCTAAGGATCAATACAGGCAACCCATTATATTTGCTCTAATATTAGAAGTGTTTAAATTAAGGGTATAGCATAATGCATGGCAGTGTTTATCCATGAATACAAATAATACAAATAACAGCAGAGATAGAATCATATTAAATCATTTAATATAAAGATTGTGCAAGGGCCATTAAATTGTTTATTATCCACTTCACCATATAGTTGAAATGGGATTCGAGGAAACACTTATTTTTTTCACAACAAATTTACTATTAGTAACTGCATGTGGTGTGGTAGTTTTGTTTGTGATTTGTGCCCTAGACATGAAGACGGCTCTCAGTCTCCATGTCTCTGAATGTACTATAGAATGGAACTATAAGTACACTATTGTCTCTATGTAGTCTTTGATATGCTCATTCTGCACTCAGTGTATACAAAGCAGCATTATTCTTAGAGCAGCTATGAAGAAGTTGCCATCCAGCGGTGAAACATCTCATTTCACTCGCTGTACGCTGACGACGCAATTAGCGCTCTAGCGGCTCCTAGCGGCCATGTGGAGAGGCTTGTATTGTTGGGAGATTTCCGGTGGTCGGTAGAAGCGTGATAATGGGCTGCAGAAGCAGCGGGAGGGAAGGGAGGGGTGGGAATGTATATACCCTGTGGAGCTGACGTGCTGCACGGGGAGTTGAAACCACCACCGGCAGCAAGCGTGAATAGTGAGTAGTGCTGGCTCACTTCCAGTCACTTGCCCGAATTTACCAGACTCATTATGCCACTGTTCAGTCGGAACAGTGGCTGAACAAAAGCACTTGTCCGGAGGTCAAGTCCACTCGTCTCGGACGAGCGGACAGTGCTTAATGTCGAGCCCTGATAGTCTTAGCCAGCAAGGCGTCTGCGTGTCGTTTGGACACCGAAACACTCAAAAATCACCCCTCAGGACAGTTAAATTATTTTGTGAGGAATTATTGTGAGAAATATATTATGCCTTATTTCATTAAGTAAATACATGTTCATGGTTGTAATCTGAGCATATTGTAGTCTCCCTAGAAAAGTAAGATGCCCAAAAAATTTACAAAATTTTCATATGGGCCCCCAGTTTCCAAGTCCTGGCTGAGGCCCTGGTCTTATTTTTAATCAAAAACATCAACTCAATTCAGTCCTGTCCAGAATTGATATTGGGGTGAAAAAATTTAGATGTTTGAAAATGTCATTTCAAGAAATTACTAATTTCTGCGGGTTTGGGTGTCCAAATGATGCCAAGACGCACTGCTGGCTAAGACTTTGTATCCACCTATGAAATTTCCACATTAGTTGGTTGACAAAATAGACATGTGTCTCACCTATTTTGATTTCTCCAGTTTTGATGGCCTCCCCCTCAGGCGTGAGTCCATGGACCATGATCCTGGTATCTCTATTTGGCACTCCTCCATTCCTAAAGTCTCCTCCATGACTACTATCTACATATGGCTTACTGCTGAAATGTCCCGGGATGATCCCAAATAGCGTCTCACACAGTGTGGCCCTGCGGCCATAGTTATGGCGATTAGGATCCACAAACAGTTTCACATCCTTAAGGATACCCGTGGGAATATCCTGGAATGTCACCTTCGGTCCATTACTACTTGTATGGTTCGAGTTTGTGATGATTTTCGGGTCATGTTTTTTATTGGCGAGTAATCCCTTGAGTTTCTTGATCCCTTTATTGTTCTTTTTTGCATTGTTGAGTTCTTTGTTGTTTTCGGTCCTGCCATTGTTGTTGTGACTAGGTGTGTGTTGGATTATGCTGCCCTCTGGTGGCTCCACGTAGAATAGATCTCCTTTCTCTCCGACAGAGGCCGCCCACGCTGGCTCATAGCTGCAGAAAAAAGAGAACAAGTATGTGAGCTAAACAGACCTAACAATGAAAATATTGATTAAACGTAGATATCAAAAGGTGCATACTACTTTTCCCTTATGCCGCTGGTGGCTAATTTGGCCAATACAAAACAATTTGCAAAGAAAAACTCAAAATGACTGAAACCCTGACATATGGGTACTCATCTGACAGTGCTAAGCGAGCCTTTTCCAATGAATACCGACATGACAGGGTTTAGATAGTTTTCAAAAAGTTACTCCATTGTGCTTTGGATGAAAGTAGCCCCAGCATTGGAAGGCTTAAGAATTTGTAACTTGTGTTGTTTAGATTTTGGAATGTGAGCTGAAATAGGACTACAGAAGTTACCGACAATATTTCAGAAAAAACAAAGAGACAAAGTAGCAAAAGATAGTCACAGTGTGTAAGTGTGAGTTGATTATTTATAAATCTTGTCACAGGCTTAGAAAAGTTGTAGAGATATCTACATCACACTTGCTGGCCATCTTCCTGTGAAAGAATGTTCATTAGCAACTAAAGTCTTAGCCAGAATTTAGACGATGGGTGCCAGAATGGTAATATTTTGGCCATCCTATTTGTATGTAGGAAGGCCAAAGATTTTTTCAAAAAACAACTAAAAACTTAAATTTATGTTGGGAAAAGGCACAACATTATCCTGTCATGCCGTTTTGCGGATCTAATATTTAGGTGAAAATATTTGTTCATTTCCTTGAAAATGACATTTTTCATAATTTCTCACAAAAAAATTGGGAATATCAAAAAGTGTGATTTCTTCAGGTTTAGATGTCCAAATGATGCCAAGGCACCATGTTGGCTAAGACTCTGCCTGGCCCAGCCATCAGGGACTTAGCCAGGACCCGTCCTGCCTGTTTTTTAGGTAGTTTTCTGAAAAATTCCTTTTTGGACAGGCAAAAATTTCTATGGAGAATTTTCAATTTTGAGATTTGGGGGTAGTATTAAACCAAGTTCTTTCCTAACAAACCATCTTCTAGGACATAGCCTTGAAGTGTAAATTTCTCTTTTTGACAAAATAGCCTATTAATTAATTGTGGTTGGTATAAGGATTTGAAGTGGATTAGTACCTAATTCTAGACTGGCAACTCCCTAAGGGAGACCTACCAAGGATTTTGCCCTCAGTTCTTTACACCATGGCCTTTTTGTCTTTTGGAGTTGACAATCTAAAATTAATGATATTAAACCATAATCACTTTGAGGAGCCTGGGCAGTGACTAGAAGTATGATTGGGCAGCAGGGACCTAGCCAGGACCCGTCCTACCTACATCTTTTGGACAGGTAGCTTCCTAAAAACCTCCTATTTGGCCAGGCAAAATTTTCTATGATTATTATTTTTTTTGACTTATGGGGTGTAAAAACCAAAAATATATTTTCCTAACAAACCATCTTCTAGGACATAGATGACAGGGGTCGACGTTAACATTTGAAACCACCTGCCCTGCAGGGCAGGTGACCTGGAACTTTTGTCTGCCCTGAAAATTTTTCACATGCCCTGCAAAAAAAACTCCCTCGCAGACTTTTTGGGTTTTGTCTGTAATATATTTTCTATTTCATATTTATTCATATGTTCATTTCTGCTAAAAAATAAAATATTTTCAATAATAAACCTCATCTTAATGAAAGGGTTACAATTCCTGCCGATACAGTTCTGCACAAGCCGGTAAAACATCTTTATTTACATATAGTGAAATAGTTTTGCAAACGCTTGCTAAATTTCAAATGCTCTAAATGGATCAAGACATCTGAAATAGCATGTGTTTGCCTTCCTGAGCAATACCAGTATATATGGGCAGGAGCGTGGTAGCATATATTTGGTGGTGTTGCCTCAGTTGTTTACATGGCCAGCTAGAGAGAACATCACTGGCAGTGAGTTTTACTGTTTTGTGAGTGATTGTTGGTGGGTTTTTCGCGACCGAGTACCGATCACACTGCAAATGTTTACCTTCCCTGTCGGGCAGGTACAATGTCAAAATCACCTGCCCGAACTGAGTTTTTGAAATTTTTACCTGCCCCGGGCAGGCCTTAACATCCAGCCCTGGTATATCCTTTTTATCTCATATTTTCAGGGGTATATCCTTTTTAAGGCGGGCAGGCCTTAACGTTGATCCCTGGATGATGTATATAAATTGCCCTTTTTGACATGTGCACTAGGCTACCAAATGTAGATGGTATATAAGGATTTTAAGTAGATAAGTAGCTAAATCTGGACGGGTAAAAAATTTGAAATTGCTGTTTTGGACAGGCATTTTTGAAATCCTGTCTAAGCCCCTGTTGGGCAGTGACCTTAGATCTCTGGGTTGGGTCAATTGAGTGACAGACCCGGCAGTGAGTCTTGATAGTCACTGCTTCCCAATTGTAAAATCAATGGTGGAATGCTCAGATGATTGGCTTATATAGACAGCCCAGAAAGATAGTCCTGAACACTTGCCTTTCTTTTGGGATGTATCATATATTTACATATGCATAATTGACAATCTTGCACAGGTTTTAAAAACCTCTCTATAGGGGCTTCCATGAATGCTATTCTTTTGGAACATATGGCAATATACAGAATAGCACATATAGAAATGTAAGCCAGTAGAAAAGCAATAAGACTGTTTCTCTTTCCTTCACTAGCTTAACACGATGGATGTGTTTTTATTTGTAAACTTAGTTAATTAAGAGAAACTTACTCCTCACTGAAGTAGGACCCCTCACTTCCACTCTCTGGATCTTCTTCATAGTATGTTTCTCCATTCGCACCTTCGGCACGTATTGTTCTATTGTCGTTAATTCTACCATAGGTGTTATTTTTGTGAGCCATGATCCATACATGAATGAGATTTAGATCACAATTTGGTGGCTTTCCAACAGGTTTCACTAACTTATAATGGCCACCATCTTGTTTTCATCCGGGTACTTTGTGGGCAAGCACTGGGGGAGCAGTTGTTATTTGCTAACCTGGGGCCATTTGTGACATATAGGTGACGCCACTAGCTACTGGAGGACAAGTGGCAGCTAATCAGTCACGACTTGAAATAGAATTGAATGAAAAAAATAAATACAAAGTACACGTTTAGAATTCATACCAATTCATTCCAAACATTGTATTTCCAATCTTATCACAAATATGCTTAATTTACTCAGCTAGATTCCACTGAGTTTGGAAAGTTTGTAAAACTTAACTCCTATATATTGATTTGGTGTGTGTATCTGTGTTCCTTGATGTGTAAACATGCAAGGGTGCGTAAGTATTTAAATACATGTACAAACTTAAGCAACTATGCTGTTGCATGTCTGTTTCTCTCGAAATTAAGAAAATAAATGTATTTCATCCTGGGTCGACACAGACCATTGTGTTAGGTCCATCAACTTAATCAAGGAAATCCATGAAGTCCACACAAAATGTATATTACTTGAAAGGTCCTCTGATGAATAGAGTAAGCATTACAAAAGTATCCTTCTAGCAGGGTATGGGATTCTTTTTTTTTTGGGGGGGGGGGGGGGGGGGGGGGTAAACAATGGAAAAAACGTAATGACATGTAACGGACTGGAGCTCCTACGCACAATTGTAGATTTCAGAAATATAGAGGAAGGATCAATGCTGAGGGAATTGTATTACATTTTTTCTAATGTTTTACTCACTACGCATTTTATAACCATTTCTCCAGGAAACTTTGCGATTTCTAAAATCTACGTATTGCCACACCAACTCTGAAACTATTGAAATGTAATTATGTCGTCTTTATTCAAAACCAACTGGACTGTTGTCACTCACCCCATCGCTTAAAATGTTGACCTATAGCCTTAAACACTTAACACGCTTCAGGTACGGTCACATCAACTTGACTTTTATAACTATCCCGTTTGGCGGCTCATTTGATCAAAACCATGAAGTCACCAATTTGCCTGTAACTTTGGAAAGGGTGATATCTCAGTGACACCTTTGAGATGCGAACAACTTGTAACCATGGCAAAAGTGGTAGGTCCAACAAGAGGTAGTTCGCACGGTGGAAACTTCCAACAAATGAATGTAATTGTATTTGGACAAAGTGGGGTAAAGTAACTGGGTACAGGAAACGTGACCTGGCCAGGAGGTTAGACATAAATCACATACTTTCTAGGAAATGTTTTCTACTTACGTATGTACTCCTTTTTATACAGTGAGACCCCTGAGATGTGAACACCTATGGACCAGTGCAAAAGTGGTCACATTAATATGTGTTCGCTGAGCTCTGCAGGCAATCGTATTATCTCGATATATCCGGAACAAATGGTGCTCCGACATCGTCACGGTGTTCATAATCAAAGGTGCTTAGATTTTAAAGGTGTTCCTATTAAAACTTAATTATTGCTTGGAAATACATGGCAGGATAGCCCTAAACGAATTGAGAATAACATTTCTTTCTTACTTTACGCGACATGTATGTAAGTGAGATAGTTGCATTTGACTGTCTATAACCAGTCAACCATGCAACCATTATAACACCCGATACCACTGACCAACTGCCCACAAACACCCTTCAACAATTGGCCGGAGAGACCCATGGTATGAAATTAACCCATGTCTTCTTAACCCTTATGCTGCTGGTGGCTAATTTGTCCAATAAAATGATACAAAAACCTGGAAAATGACCGAACCCCATAAACTCCCCTGAGAGTACTCGACGAGAGCTATCCAATGAATACCAACTAGACAGGGTTCTTGTGCTCTGGACAAAAGTAGCCTCAGCATTGGAAGGGTTTAAGAGTTTCCAACATATATTACGTCTGTATGCTAGGATACACTTTTAAGATATTTTGTTAGTAAGGCATGGTTTTGATGTTAGAATTGAAATTTACACCCCCTTCAAAAAAATTTCCAAATAGCGATTTCATAACATACATGTACACGTAAAATGCGAAGAGGCGTTTCTCCATTATTATTATTATTATTATTTTTTTTTTTTTGGGGGGGGGGGTGGGGAGGGGTCTTGCTCTGGGAATAAAAGGGTTAAATTGACTTGAACTCTGTATTACCCCTAGTGGACAAGGCTTGCATTCGGCTTGGCTCCACACGAACTAAAGAATTTTCGCAGTGGATAATCTGTGTATTGTCTATTGACCGATCTTGCCAGTCTACCACCAAAACTGACCGCAAATGCTTAACTCATTCATGCCCAGATTACCCAGAGAGATTTTTTTCTGGTGCTATTCTAAATTTTTCCGGGAATAAAGCACAAGTATGTACAAAGATGATAGTAACATATTCTTCAAAAATGAAGAACTGCTGTTGTTCATATTGAGATCAACATTTCTCGTTCTAATATTGTTAAAGCTTAAGCGGCCTTATGGGTATTGTATTGTATTGTATATTTATTGACTGTAACGGCATATCACGAAAATTATACATATACAAACGTATAAGGTGCGACCATGAAGGTTCGCGAAAAGTGAGAACAAATACAAAATCAAGGAAAACAAAACATAAATCAACGGTAAGCTGACTAGTGAATGTGGATTGGTGACTCAGAGTATCACATAAATAGCTATGGATTGTGCGCCATCTAGCAGGTAAAAAAGTACCCAGTCAAAAGTGAAACTAGTCTATGGGAACTAGTTTGAGTTCAACCAACGTAAAAAAGAACAGCACTGTTTTGTTGCTGTCTGGTCCCTGTAGATCACTAGAACACTAGTGCAAAACGAAACTAGAGAGAAACGGTGAAAAAAGAAGTAACATCCATATCTGTTCTAGTGATACATAGACTAGCTTCTAACTATATACGCCTGATTGGAGACCT
Source organism: Maea johnstoni (assembly GCA_963942565.1). Taxonomy (NCBI): domain Eukaryota; kingdom Metazoa; phylum Annelida; class Polychaeta; order Spionida; family Magelonidae; genus Maea; species Maea johnstoni. The sequence goes on along the minus strand of OZ012688.1, from coordinate 29,885,381 downwards.
GCTGCTGGAACATGGGTTTTGATCTTATGGGTATTGACAGACCCTTTTGATATAAACCGAGTCGCTATGTGGACAACCTGTCACGCTCATGGCGGCCAAATTAACCTGACACTATTGATAACATTTTTCCGGCAAAAGCAACGTTAGGAAAAAACCTAAAGGAGAAATGTTATTCAGAACAACATTACCAAGAACTCTCCCTCAAATATTTTGTTATACCATTCTTTATTCCAAAGCTATTGCCAAAAGTATCATTGATCCAGACGACAGTATCTCGAGGAGCTCAAGCATGAATGAGTCAGGTTGTACCATAAGCGCATTCTATGTGCTATGGTTACCATTGGCATCGAGTGGCGGTATCTGTCTGCTTGGAAAAGCCCATTATAAGACTAAGTACTTAATCCATTTGCATCTGAAGTGCACAGCATATATAGCTTAGCTTGAGAACATGGCCATGACTCACCAAATAAAGAAAAATCTCAAAAAATATTTGTTGAGGGACTGTTAAAGCCAACAAGAAAAACACATTGGGATTGAAAACTTCGAGCAAATCTCGCCCAAATAAGAGAAATCTCAAAAGAATATTGGTAAACGATTCGTAAAACATGGCTAAATATCTCGTGCTCTATGTGTGTCCAGCAAAACCCCCTGTCTGGTGTTCAAATTGGGTTAGATTAAGTATGATGTTGGTGAAAACAAACTGTAGGTGGGGGCACCGTGCAGAAGATCTACTGCAGCCCTTGTGGCTCCCCCTTAAGTATCAAAGTGTAACTAATCATTGGCTGAGTATAGGGCAGATCGAGGAGAAGGGTATATTGCCCATTTGCATCCAGTGCACACAAATGGTATAATAATTTTGAAATATCGCCTCAAATAGAATATCCGTTGACTACTATTTAGAGTAGTATTGTTGTTAAAAGCAACAAGAACAAGAACTTAGAATATCTAAAAATATCGCTTTGTTATCAAGATACATCAATATTCATCAGGCCACAAATTCCACCAAATGAGAATGGTTTAAGCATATTTGAGGCAAGTTTACAACTCTCTCTCTCTCTCTCTCTCTCTCTCTCTCTCTCTCTCTCTCTCTCTCTCTCTCTCTCTCTCTCTCTCTCTCTCTCTCTCTCTCTCGGGGTAAGGGTGGGGGCTGGGGTAAGGATTATGTAGAGACTGGTGCCACAGATGTGTCGTAAGTGGCGTCACCAGCCACCAGGGTACAATAAGAACCCCCAGTCGTTTCGACTAACATGTTGTTGATGTAGCGCTGTAATATACTTCAATTACTTAAATACCAACAAGCATACAATGAAGTCGTAACTTTTAATTTGACCTGCTTGATAATTTGTTAGGCTGAGTTATACAGCCACAGAGGGACACTTTTCACACATTTTCTCCCTGTTGATGTAACTATCATGTAATTACGGATTGCTCATTTAGCCGCCCTATGTGTGTGATCCCTCAAGTGTAACATATAAAGGAATCGCTACATTGGGCATTGCCTAGCCTAGCCACTGGGCGTTATTGCGTTTACCATATCATATATACATATATGCATGCATCTATACTACATAAGGGCTTGTGGTTTACTGTTGGTCATTTAGTTCAAAATAATGCCACACGAGAGGGTAGTACTGGCATTACCACATTTCCAACTGCCCTCCTAGCATACCGCAATGTTATCTATCCACACGGCATGACATCTAAATATGGCCTGAGAGGAAGGCTAGGCATATACTTGACTAATTACTTAGAACCTGAAGATTTTCCCCCTGAGTTGACCATTCATATCTTTGTACTGTCAATGACCTACAGTTGGCACCATATGGCTAGCTAGCTAACTGATTATCCTTCTTTCGTGAAACCGGCACAAGGTGAATGAAGTAGGCGCAAAACTCTCACTGTGGTTAGTTGCTTTTTTAATATGATTATGCATATAAAGGTATTCGGTTTATAGTCTTGTATCCACCGAAATGTTCACACGACCTTCCTTCTCTAGCAGGCCTGTACACACGGAATCCATTTCAATCCCCCGAGGGATATTCTAGATCAGCTGGCAGCATATAGCGCACAAGCTCCAAGCACTGTCTTATTTATGCTAGGTACCCATTTTTCAGCTGGGTAGACTGAGGCCATATGAAATAAACTGTCTTGCCAGCGACCTACTGATTACTAGTCTGACACCTAACCAACTGAGCTACTTTGTTACACCATGCATGGAGTGCAGTGTCAATAGTGTTGGCACATGCAATTTTGCATGAATAAATAAACGAACGAATGAACAAAAGACGAAGGAAGGAATGAATGATAAATATGACATGCTCATATAAGCTCCCAGTTATATTTCTCCATTAGAAAATTATCCGTTTTGGGTGTTCTTTAAATACGAGTAACTGTTGTCTTACTTATGAATACAGGCATTCAGATTCAGCTGACCTGAAACGAAAGCGCACCATGATTGCCATTTGATTTCAACCCATATGCTGTTGGTTGCTAATTTGGTCACTACAAAATGATGCATAATGCCTGGAAATGACTGGCACCCTAGAACATGGTTACTCATATGACCGTACTCAGAGGGAGCTATCCAATGAATACCAACATGACAAGGTTAAGATGGTTTCCAAAAATCTTTACGTTTTGTGCTTTGGACAAAATTAGGCTCAGCATTGGAAGGGTTAAATAGAAGTGACGTAATAGATTCTCAACGTCTCTTACAAAATGAATAGGCCGCGTGTTATGCAGTATAACACATGCATCCTCTCACCACGTGTGTTACATGACGCGAAAGGTGAGGACAGGTGAATAAATCAAGACGAGTTAAACCTTTATGGTCGGTGGTTCAAAGAAAAGTCCGTTCAGGTTACGATCAAAAACCCTTCGCGGGTTGTCATGCAACCGCGGGTTCTCACTATTGGGTTAACCCATTCATGCCTGAAGCCGAAAAGGTATTTTAGTGATATGTCTATTAAGAAAGTATTTTCTGGAAAATACACGAATGAGAAATTGCAATCCCAACAAAATCTGCACCTCTCCTTGAGTTAAGTTGTGATATGATTCATATTTATAGAGAACACCCTCATTGCGAACGCCTCGGGTATGTGAACACCTCATGTTGTAAACACAACTTCATGGTCCCAGTGGTATCTTTTATATTATGAAATGAAATCTGAGATATGAACACCATCTATTGTATGTATGTATCCTTATTGAAGTTTATAATAACATATGCAATAAAAACTAATACTAAAAACATCTAAACAAGTTAAATAACGTACATAATAAACCAGAAATCAAAGATGAAATGGAGGAAATACGAGCATTATTATAAGCCCTGGTCCCATGGTGTGCCTATCTATAAGGTTTTATTGTAATCCGTTTTATAAACTATCATGCATATTGTCAATACTTATACAAACGGAACTCTCAAGTACAATTAGACACTCAGGTAATACTAATTGCAGAACCTAGTAATTCGAAAGACGACTGGCAGGATGCCTAAATAAAAGTCTATATAGTTCTTTGATCTTTACTCGCCGGTGACAAATAAAGTATCATTCATACAGGGGACTTACGGTACAGGTCATTATAGACAGGTGGTCACAAACAAGTGTGGCTGTTAGCCCACTGAATATTCTTTTGCTGACATTAGCTACGTTCCATCTCTGGAAACATCAACATCTATGTTGACTGCTATTTTACATCACACCGAACCAGAAATATCCCTCCCCTTAACCCATTTGCACCTAAAGTGAACAAACGGTCTGATTACTTTGGACGTAATTCAACAAATAATATTCAAAATAATATGAAGAAGAATTGTATAAACCAACAGGATTCACAACGTTCGTTTAAATATTTCCTGAAATATTACTTTGTAATCAGGATGTAAGGGTCTTTCAGTTGCAAAGATACCAAGGCAGGTGCTTCAGAACGCCACATATTTATATAACGACCAGGCGAACCCCCTTATGAGGATACAGAGGAGATTGGAGCCCACGTCCATTTGTTTGGTTCAGGCTCGCGGCCAAACCACCAGGCCATGGCGAATCGTTCCTTAGTAGTTGAGTGTGTCGAAAATGCAAAGAACGAGAGAAAGACACGCCATTACAAAGCATGGTCGCTATCGAGAAAAGTTTCCAGTACTTAAGAGTTAGTAAACAATAAAACATTTGTGATCCTAATTTCTAAGCTTTGTTTTTGAGTTACACAAACTTACAGCTTAATGCAATAACCGAGGGTGCAATAACTTGTAACTAGTGGGACCAAATAAAGGGACTTAGCATCAACTAAGGAGATCAGAATTATATAATGTGGAAATGTCTCAACGACCTATATAGCGTGTTTATGTAGAGAACAGGTGTGATAAGATGGAGTGTACAGCACTAAATAGCTCGGGGGTCGAAATATGATCAAGAACAAATCCACACATATTTCCCCATCTAACTAATATTAGTACAGCCAGGGGTAATGTAAAGTACCGGTAAGTGAATGTATGGTTTAGTGGCTGTAAATACCAATACAATTATATGAAAATATCAACCAAAGCATTGACGCATTATACTTGTACGTAAGAACCAAAAATAAACAAAAGCATTACATCAAAACTAGAATAAATATAAAAAATCATTAAAAATATATAGAAGAATTGAGGCCACAGAACGTCGCGACCCATTTTAGATTCATATTTTCAGTGGAGTAAATTCCATGCGATGGTTTACGCGAGCTGGCTTATATATGTACATTTCATTTCACCAGATGAGTGGTATATGTCTGTTACACTCACTCACGTGCGATATGCTTTCGCTCCATCGTCTTGGCAGGTGGTATTTCCAATTACCGATATCAGCTGGAGAAATATTTACCTTTCATTACCGCTGCAGGTGAATCTTAATTAAGCTCACCATTCACGCGTGTATGTGAACAAGCTAAAATAATGATTTCTGTACCTGTTTGACCCATTTGTAACTGATCCGCTCATGCTGCTTAGCAACATTTTTTTCATTTTTCATATCTCATCAACTAGAGTAATATTTGAAACATCAAACGCGATATGTTTAATCCAACGTGAACACCAACTTCAAGTCAGAAAGTTGTCAAAATATTATTTTTATAAAACTATTTCCATATAGGTCAGAGCTCGTCTTTGCTCGGGATTAGCCTAGATTTAAGGCTGTCATGTGCACTTTTTCTGTCTTCAAGTTTTTCTGTCAACAGACACCAAGCAGTCAAGGTGGCCTAAGTGACCAAATTGATTTGTATTCATCTCACCAGGTGAATAGAGGAATCAGTTTGAGAAAACATTTGCGAAAGGAGGACCAGGTGGTGCCAGCTATCTGCCATTGCAAGTACTAAACCACACTAGTTGGTCAACCCAGAAGAAAATGTTAACTTTTCAGGAACTAGGAGCCTAGTCTAGCTCGGAATGTAACTTGGTTAAATAGCATACCCCCTCGAGTGAATGAGGATTTAAAGGCACATCGGCACTTACCTTCTAAATACGTAAATAAAGATACAATACACTACAACCAGTATATAATTTGAATCAATGAAATGGAAATTTTCTGTAGATTTTGATAATTAGTAATAACGCAATAATAACGCAATAATAACGCCACCTGGTGATGTGTTAGTGTACCAATCTCTCCGGGGCGATAGTTATTTTCCAGTACGGATACTTGTGAATCAATAGGATTACATGCTCGCACGCTGCGAAGTAATTGCTAGAGTCTCTGGATCAGTTAATAATTAACTGGAACTCTAAATCGATCGCTTTGAAAGGAGTGAATAGGTGTTCCATTAATACAAGAAGAGATTTTATGGTAGTAGCACTTTCGTAACGCAGTACATCTATATCGAGTTGAAAATGTGAAGATGCGCCCGCTGTTCCCGCTATGAAGAAGTAGCAGCAGTATGAAGAAGTAGTTGAAACTGCTGTTCCCGCTATGAAGAAGTAGCAGCAGTATGAAGAAGTAGTTGAAACTGCTGTTCCCGCTATGAAGAAGTAGCAGCAGTATGAAGAAGTAGTTGAAACTGCTGTTCCCGCTATGAAGAAGTAGCAGCAGTATGAAGAAGTAGTTGAAACTGCTGTTCCCGCTATGAAGAAGTAGCAGCAGTATGAAGAAGTAGTTGAAACTGCTGTTCCCGCTATGAAGAAGTAGCAGCAGTTTGAAGAAGTAGTTGAAACTGCTGTTCCCGCTATGAAGAAGTAGCAGCAGTATGAAGAAGTAGTTGAAACTGCTGTTCCCGCTATGAAGAAGTAGCAGCAGTATGAAGAAGTAGTTGAAACTGCTGTACCCGCTATGAAGAAGAACAGGAAGAAGAGAAGGAAGAGGAGGAGGGCGAACAAGAAGAACAACAGAAATTCCACCCATATTTAAAACAAAACTTTATTTTGCTTTTTGCAAGCTACTTCGTGTGATTTAGACGGGTTTCATTTCCTATTGTTTAATAGTTTTCATTTTCTGTTATTTCAGAGAGTATATCTCCAGCTTTTTGTGTGCTTTTTTATTTTTCATTTGTTCCTTAGTTCTTATCTTCTACTGTAATGCAATAAACTGATAAATGTATATCGATTTTAAAATTTGAAAATGCACGGAAATTCCATCCATATTCAAAACAAAACTGTATTTTCCTTTTTTGCATGCTATTTTCTGTGATTTTGACAGGTTTCTTTTCCGTTTTAGCGTTTTCACTTTTTTTGTTATTTGAGAAAATATTCAGCTTTTCGTTCTTTTTAATTTTCAGTTTCGATTATTTTTTAATTTCATGTGTTCCTACGTGATACACTTTTCGTCAGTAATCATTTACTGCGTACACCAATGTAATTTTAGTTACTATCGTATCATCTTGTTTAAGAGATAAAGCTCCAGATAAATACGAATGCTTTAAGTATTGTAACGATTTATAATGACACCACTTAGTAGGTACTTTCACAATCTCCTTTCAGTCTTCCCTTTTAGTTAAAAAAAATTCTCGCATTTGTATAGTTTTGTATCTTGACGATATAGACAATATACATACAATACGATACCATTCCATTCGATACCATACAATATAATACAATCGCTGTTTTATTCTGATGAGAAAAGGGATGACGTTTCAAATCAAGATCCCAATGTTGTACCGTCAAATTTGTCGAGTCTAGTATGGTTAATGAAACAACTACAGGATGTAGAAACCTTATAGAATATGACTCCTTTCTAGCCAAGGATTCCACATGTACTGATACATTTGTAGTTGTGAAGGCTTGCTGTATGTATTCACTCAGATTGTTGTGACTACCTACCAACACCAACAATACATGCATATTGAATGGGCCAATATCGCTTACTTGATCGTATTGTTCGGTCAGATCGGTCATCAATACTTCAGGAAGCAATGGGTAATTACACTAATGTCAAAATCGAGAGTGGTCACTTCACTAAGAGTTCGAATTGTTTCCAAAGATGGCTATATGTTGCTCTGCAGTTAACAATGTACCAGCTATGTAATAGCAGAAGCATCAGTAATAACGGTAGTAGTAGTAGTAGTAGTAGTAGTAGTAGTAGTAGTAGTAGTAGTAGTAGTAGTAGCAGCAGCAGCAGCAGAGGCAGCAGCAGCAGTTGCCAAAGCAGCAACAACCGTAGTAGTAGTAGTAGTAGTAGTAGTAGTAGTAGTAGTAGTAGTAGTAGTAGTAGTAGTAGTAGTAGTAGTAGTAGTAGTAGTAGTAGCAGAAGCAGCAGCAGAAGAAGAAGAAGAAGAAGAAGAAGATGAAGAAAAAGAAGATGAGGAAGAAGAAGGAGAAGCACTATGAGGTATTAGCATTCTCAACTGCAAAAGAAAACGTTGCAACCGCTAGGAAGAAGAACAGGAAGAAGAACAGGAAGAAGAGAAGGAAGTGGAAGACGAACAAGGAGAACAAACGGTTTGGCAAAGGAGAGGTCTGCTTTCCCCACATAGAGATACAGTCAAGTGGAGTGCCTATGACACAATTAAGTCAGAAACTCATTCATACCAGAAATAGCCAAACATGAATGCTTCCCATTCTATTCGGGTAAAAGCAATGTTTGAACAACTATTTGAGAGAGGAAGGAAAATCACAACTCAAGCGATAATCCTCTAACCTTAGATGAATAAAAATAAGTGGATGTGAAACCAACCGGTCAACCTAAACAACCAGGCTTCGTCGAATAGCCCAAAAGTTACGTTGTGTGCATGTTGGTGCGCAACTTTCTCCGTAATGTAAACGATACGAGTGCCCTCATTGGTCTTTGTCTCCTAGTGACGTCACACTGGGGACAGCTTCGAGACCCCCGGGATAGCCAGGTCTTCACTATAGCGAATATAGTGATTGGTCTCTCGCTATATATCCATTCTTTTATTCATCTAAGGTATTAGTATTATAGCGTGCAGACGATAGGGGAAATCTGGTCGAGAAAGGGTTAAGATACCCCGGGGTGATATTCGCCCTAGTAAGCATGACCCAGCCAAGGTCGTAGGGTATTAGCTCAGGTTGGCGACAGAATGACCAAAACACTAATCCCTGACTATCCTTATCCTTGCACCTTATGCAGAGAGAGAGAGAGAGAGAGAGAGAGAGAGAGAGAGAGAGAGAGAGAGAGAGAGAGAGAGAGAGAGAGAGAGAGAGAGAGAGAGAGTCAGAGAGAGAGAGAGAGAGAGAGAGAGAGAGAGAGAGAGAGAGAGAGAGAGAGAGAGAGAGAGCACTTTCAAAACCTGCCCTGTTCCTCTTAGCAATGGCTCTTTTGCAACAAATAGTACGGATAAAATGTCGAAATCTATCCAGCAACTCTTCTTCAACCCTTTCAATGCTATGGCTACTATCGTCCACAGCACAAGGATGCAAAGATTTTTGATAACTTCCTTATCTCTGCCATGTTGGTATGTAGTAGGTAGCTCTCATTGGGTACTCTCAGAGAAGTCCCCACGTGCCAGGGGTTCAGGCAATTATCAGCTTTTATGCATCATTTTGTACTGGTCAAATTAGCCACCACCATCATAAAGGTTTAATACTTTTGACACAGAGATAGATTTTTACGTTATCACAGATCTAGACGACAATCAACAAGTACGTTTTAATATTAAAATTCCATATATGGAGTGAACACATACACAACATATGGAAATATCGTAATGACAAAACACAATTTTGAGAAATATTTAAGGGAAAGTTGTTTATTCCTTTGAGTTAAACAATTCCTCTTCAAATATTTCTCCAATATTTCTATATTTGGCAAGTTAAATTCAAAGTTGTCAGATTATACGTGCACTGCGGGTGTGAATCAGTTAACTCGGCAGCTTTCTCTTCATGGCATTGATGCTCCTAGCACGTGTAACAAGGATTTTTAAGCCTTAAACAGGTTAACACTTTCACATATGAAACGAACCCAAAATCTAAAGTATATGAAAATATCGTAATAATAAAGCAAACATTTGTGAAAAAAATCAGCCAGAGCTGTTTCCAATATTTCTACATTTGACAAGTTATATTTAAAGTTGCCAGAACACACGTGACCTTTGTGTGTAAATGGGTTAATCCGACCGCTTTCTCTTCGTGGCCATTATATTCCTAGCACATTTAACGCACCGGGGGGGGGGGGGGGGGGGGGGGGGGGTGCCAGGGCTCATGGTCAAAGAAACCCTGGGTCAATATCCTCTTGAAGGTTTGACCACTTCACCCACTAATGCCCAGCCTGCCTTGAGGGTCTTCTACGCAATCAGCACAGGAAGCATTTTTGTGGACACAGTACTTGGATAAATGTTGTGTTTTAACTAGATCTATTATGGTGTAGTAATTGTTAGTTTGAAATGTTTTCACGTCTGCGGTAGATCACTTACAACGTTTCAAAGGAATAGATGACAACCGAATTTTGGATGTATGGTATTTTGCATAGTTAGATAAGACTTTTGTTATAAACATGCATAATTATAAATACGTGCATACATACACACATACACACAAACATGCATACATAAACACATACACACATACATAAACACGTGCGTACGTACGTACGCACTTACATATATACATACGTACTTACGTACACATATACATGTTAATACGTACGTAAGTACGTACGAACATGCATACATACGTATATACATACATACGTTCATATATACGTACGCACATACATACATACATACATGCATATATAAATACACAATTGCATGCATGCATGCACGCACGCACACATACATGAAAATATCTGGGAACAGTTTTATTAACTTTTCAATTATGCATTTACTGTTTACATACATACATACATTCATACATACATACATACATACATACATACATACATACATACATACATAAATACATACATACATACATACATACATACATACATACATACATACATACATACATACATACATACATACATACATACATACATACAGAGCACAACTGGGGCTTCTGGATGGGGCTCCACAATTATCAAAAGCATTTCTTTACCCCCTCCCACGTTTACCCAAATAAGCCCACCCAGCTGTAAAGGTGTAGGACAAGTCGACCTGAGGGGGTATTTGTGAAGGAGAAGCGGGGGCTTCCAATGTGTTATGTGTCAAACTCTCAATTTGGGAAAGGCTTGATCCGCGTAATAGTTGTTACATAAACTATGACCAAGTAGCATTGATCTGGTGTGTAACAACCTAAATATAGAGAATGTGTACATACATATATGAAGAGGCTGTTGATGTATGTAGGTAGTATTATTGTATGTCTAAGTAATATTATTGCATGAGCTTCGACCACACAAGAGATTCAGGAACTCAAGGGGCACACAGCTGTCAAGACATGATTGTGTGTACATGTAACTGACAGACGCGGGTAGGGAGAGAGAGCCTTTCCGTTACAACTTTCATTTTATCAAGGACTTATAATACGCGTGTATTACAAAGTGTATTTGTGTATTAAGATGCCGGTAGGGAGAGATATTTCCCGTTACAACCTGTTTTTTAACAAGGACTTATAATACACGTGTATGTAGCTCTCTTGGCTGAATAATAATAGGTTGAGGTTGGCAGAATAAGGAAATCCTTCACAGCAAACCTAGGCAGCGTGAACACTTTTGAGTTGGATACAACTATAATTCAAACACTTCAATAGGTTTAACATTTCTGATGGGCCACCGAAATATCGTATATTGTACAGTGTATGGTTATTGAAGTACACATGTAAAAAAACTTCTTTAATAAATGAAACACGTTAAAATAAAGTTGTTTCCAGGTCACAAATAGTCAATCTATACATGTTCCACCTAATATATACCTGGTGGGATTACACTATACGCAAAGGGCTTAAATAGTGCTAAGTCTCGACACCCTGGTTCCACTTCAACTTGTGTTAGGGGATTTATTCTATAATAAGATGACGAAGAAAGTGCTACTATAGTATTTAAGCATTCCACTCTGTAACATACACACGTCCTGACTCTTATGAAAATATCTTCATAATAATGCATTTTTTTGGAAATATATATACTTGAATCAATAGCGTTCTGGTTGGGTTTAACTTGTATTCCTGCTTTCATCGAGATATACATTTAATCAAGAAAGAATGTTCAATGTTGCTAGACCATATTTGCCTTCCTCAGGGTTAAGAGTAGTTGCATATCTGCTGTATTTCCGCACAATTTGTAACTGATATACTGATAAAAAATTACATTGACGAAAGGGGGAAATTCGTTTCCGCAAGATTCAGTTTTGTTAAATGACTTACCGTATCTTGATTCCACTCGCTTTTAATATGGAATTCACGTCATCAAATTCCTCAAAATTATTCCGTCTCCTTCGTCGCCTGGTAATCGGCTTTTTTAATCCAAACATATCCACACTCCTGCTATTTCAGACAGGATGGCGTGCCATTTTAGTGTAGTGTCTTAAACCACCACAAGCAAAAATGGAAACCTTCGATTCCAATACCGTCGATGTTGTATTCTTACATTCATCCTTTAAGGTGGAACCCTTATGACGTCACTCCGCAACCAGATGAATAATGTTTACGCGTTTCAGACACCATCGACCGTCGTGAATAAAATCATGATCCGATTGGTTAAAGCTATCATGTGACCAAAACTAACCAATGAAATTGCAGAGTTAATACTTGTTGACGCATTGAAACGGGGTTCTCATTTAAGGTTTCTGCATGAGAGGACTTATGTTTCAAATAGTATTACTGGTCTCCCATTCAGAGGTAATCCACTTACAACACCAGGCATTTCCTTTGTAGCCACTCGACAGAAAGGGATAAAGGACTTGGGCACAAAAACACAAAAAAGTATCCTGTTACTCGCCGACTGACCAGTCAAACCTTAGATGAATAAACCAATGGCTAGGTAGCGAGAGACCAATTACCATATGCACTATAGTGAATATCTAGCTATCCCAGGCGTCTTGAATCTCGCCGCACCTCCTCTCAGTGTGACGTCACCAGGAGACAAAGACCAATGACGGCTCTCGTATAGTTTACATTACAGAGAAAGTTGCGCACCAACTTGCGCAGAATGCAACTTTTGGGCTATTCGCCGCAGCTAGGTTGTTCATGGAGACCTGCCGGTTGCATATCCGGTGGATCGACATTCGTGGTCAAACGAACCTTTGGGTCAGCATTTTTTTCTGCGGCAGGTAGTTCCAATGTCCACCACATATTGTTCCATTCATCCCCCATTATTGACTGCTGGTTAGAAACATTTCGATTAAGCATAGCATGGCTGAGAAACTAGCGACAACAAACTTAAAGATAAAAAGTGAAAACAACTTGGACACAAACACGTTCAAAATGAAGATTTCTTAAATATAATCTGCATCGAATCGAATTTCACAAATTAGATTGGCTCAACAAGTTAAGGCCACCAGTGTTATTTTCCACCTGGCGGAACATCCTTCTTTGGTCCCGGTACAAAACGTCGCTTTGAGTAACACGAGTAAAGGGTGTGATTTGAAAGAGTCAAACCTTCTAGAATAGACCATGGGCAGTGTGACTCAAAAGAGGTCTTCATAGATATGTGGTCTTCGGTGAAAGATTTTAGATACAGGTTGCCCCTCAGAACGGGTTGTATCTGGCGCAACGCTCTCTCTCTCTCTCTCTCTCTCTCTCTCTCTCTCTCTCTCTCTCTCTCTCTCTCTCTCTCTCTCTCTCTCTCTCTCTCTCTCTCTCATTTTGACCTTTAGCCTTAACATTCACCCAGGATTAGAGATATATGACAAATAACTCCAACGAGAGGCCGTCAATTCCATAGAAATCTTAAGTTGAATAACTTTTAAGTAAGCCCTGTGGTTAGGGATTGGCGAATACCTGACACTGGCTGACCTATACAGGCTGCGGGGTGATGAAATGAGGAGGGGATAACCTTAAGAATAACATTACGTTTCATATATGCTATCAGTATATTTTTAAGATTTCCATATTTGATTGGGACATAGGTACAATGGATCATTTTGAGAGCTATTAGCTTTCCATCTGGACAAAGCCAAAAATGAGTGGCCTGTTGTATGTATTTGCCCTGGCCAGCCTAATTGAAATGCTATGGTTTAACCCTTTTACTCATACAGTCCAAATTTTGATATGAATTTCTTTCTGGATATTTGCCACCGCTTGAAAACAAAAATGGTATTAAACCACACAGTGTTTTTTTATTATTAGAATAAGATATCACTTTAACTATAACATATCATTTTTCTGCCACTATCTTCTAAAAGGACATGGTTATGAAAACGTGACGTTGGAATATTTTTTTGAACGGAATGCATTTCTTTGATTTACCACCTGACCTACACGTAGTGACTTGCACATCTAGGCCTTAATATATGGTCATAACTTCTTAGGGTAAATACAAAAATGGCGAAGAAGGGTTGTCTTCCTAAAGAAAAGCTCGTGGCCGAAAATAAGTAGCATTTTCTAAAGGTAATATGTGCTAATTACAGGAGTAAAAGGAGAATTTGTAGGAGTTAAATACATTACTTAAAGGAGGCAAAGAGGTCTTAGGAGATTAAGGATTTTAAAAAGCCTTATTTTTGTCTAGAACTCTCCAGTTAGAGGAGAACAATGGTCTAAGCATGGATGAGTGTTTACGTGTAGATATAGGATTTTCAATTCGCAACCTATAGGAAGAAAGATATGAAATTTATTGTATTATTTTCGACTTTAGGTACTAGCCTCGGCTCTTTCCAAAAGCCCGAAAAACAAACCTCCCTTATGTCAGAAGTTTCGTTCCTATAGATCGCTCATTTGAGAACCTCTGAGTCTTTCCTGTTCAAACAGGCATCGTGCATGTAAAATACAAGTCTACATAAACCCGAGAGAGACCTACATGTAGACATGCTAGATTACAGAAAAAGAATGTGATGCAATGTTCAACGTCTTTTCTGAAAAATACCAAGACATACGATACACTCTTTCATCATTCAACATGCAATATGATATTTTGAACGCTATACCGGAAAACCATGGAGGTAGCACCAAACTTGTGAATACTATTGAATTATGAATGTGCTCTTTCCCTTTCGATGAAGGTGCGAATAAATAATATATATTCTTTTCGTTAGATCTTTCCCTTTACAAGTGACATTTAATCATCCGAATTCGCTATCTCAAAGTTTGATCGAACGCCTATGCATATATAGTAGATGCACTTTCTAATACGAACGCTAGTTTTGCTGCACCGTACAATATCGGTATGAGGTACTGATTAAAGCAAAGTGCCAGTGACTAGGTTTTATTTGGCGTCCATTCATTCTGAAAATTATTAATAATCTTATTGATGAGTAGGTTATTGAAACAAATAGAGGAACAAGGACAAGGAACTCATCCTTCGTTTGGGCTGTTCCATTAGAAAAATCAGGAGGGGGGGGGGTAATTCGGAGGAAATCCCCCCGCCCCACATTCTGAATAGCCAGGAACCCCCCCCCCCCTTATACTGAACTAAATTTTTCTTTTTTCTTTACGACCCCGACCCTTCCCCGAATTACGAATACCTAGGACCACCCCCCCAAATTATGAAGTATCATTACTTGGTGTAGTACCCCCCCCCCCCCCCCGAATTCTGAATTGTTTTCCGGTCCCCCATCATTCTTTTAAACTGAACAGCCCTTTAAGAAACATTGCTCATGTATATTTGAGAACCATGTGTGCTGTACAATGGATGAGTACACTATAATGTTACCCAAACTCCCAATATGAATGCAGTATGTCTTTTAGGTTATTTGTTGACCTCGATAATTTTTTCTTTGGATCTTGAAAGTTGAAGCATATCAACCTTCCTGTGGCAGCCCTTGTATAGCTTCTCCTTCATTAAGCACATATTTACCTTCCCATGTAAAGCAAGTATATAAAGCAAGCATGTAAACCAAGTATGTGTTAGTAACAACTGTCAAAAACACAATTGGTTGGGTGCCCCCTCATCTCAATCGTGATTAATTGTTGTGTAAATATCGCACGTTTGCAAGGCTTCGGTCAAGGACGAGGGTCACTGTGCCACTCTTGGGGTCAGAAAATCACACTCTGCTCCCACCCCCGGGGCAGAACTAACGCGAGATAATCCTACTTGACCAATAGCATGGTCATCCATGTGGGTATTGTTAGTTTGGCAGATCAGGGCTTCTCTCCTGAAATATCAAATACCCCTTAGGCACGATCAGCTGACGAATGCCCTCTCAGACTCGACTCCTAGGTCCTGAAAAGTTACCATTCCCATCTGAGTTTGGGGTAGTACCAGATATGACAGATAGATGGCACCATATGGTCCTCAAATATCTAGACATTTCAAGTCATAGTCAAATAGAGTCCCCTATTCCCTTGGTGAGATAAATGCAAACTGAATTTGACACTATGACCACCTTAAATATGTTGTGCCTGGTGAAAGAAAACCTGACAAAAATATACATGACAGCCTGTTCACCCATGCCAAACTGTGTTGAGAGAGAGAGAGAGAGAGAGAGAGAGAGAGAGAGAGAGAGAGAGAGAGAGAGAGAGAGAGAGAGAGAGAGAGAGAGAGAGACTCCTTACTTTGACATCTATGCTATAGTGAATTAGTTTGCTAATCCATACCCCCTTTTAGCATGTTCTAACACTCTCTTTGACAAATCGTGTAGCAGATCAAGTCCTCCATAGACCAGATAACTTGCCAAATCACGGGGTGTTTACTAGTATCTCACACATCCCTTTGGCAAGTTCAGGTGGTGAATTATCTGCTTAGACCAATCATCTTCTCAGCAAAGCTATGATGTATAAGGTTGGCTTATATTTTACACCCCTTTGGCACGTTCTGTTGTTGTATACCCCCAAGATATCCACCACTTGGCTCTTCATGCCTTAGTGAATTAGCTTATGTTAACAATTCCAATGCTTAGGCTACTTTCGTCACATGGATCATGGATGCAAAGACTTTCGAAAACAATGTAAACCCTGTCGTGTTGGTGTTCATTAGATAGCTCTGGATGAGTACTCTCAGACGAGTACCCATATGCCAGGGTTTCAGTCATTTCCAAGTTTTTGCGTCATTTTGTATTGTACAAATTAGCCACTAGCATCATAAGGGTTAAAACCATTTGACACGTCTTTCTCACTTGCCAATACATGCCATATGCCAAATGTTTGGTGAATCTCACACAGCCTTTTGTACGTCTTGAATTTTAGAACCTAAACAGACCCATCATCCGTCCATCCATGTGTAAGCTTAACGAATTGTTCACCTCTTTGGCACGTCTTAATGGTGAAAGTCTTTCTTAAACCATTCACTTCACGATCCATTCCATATTGCGTTAGGTAAGCGAATCTTACACCCCTTTAACGATACATTGTTGGCAAATACCTCCTAAGACCCATTACTTGGTCACCCATGCCATGCTACTAGTCAGGGTGACAGATTTCCCACCCCTGTGTACGCCTTGCTGTAAAGTTTCATCCATAGACCCACCACTTGGAAATTACTGCTATGCTAAGTCAGGCTGACAGATTCAACACCCTTTTAGAGCTTCTTGCTGTAAGGAATCGTCCATAGACCCTCCACTTTGACGTAACTGTCATGTTGTGCTAGAGTGACTAATCTTACGCCCTTCTGGTATGCCCTGTTAATAATAATGTTATATGCTCTCCACACATCCACCATATGGCCATCCACGCCATATTGTATATGTTTGGCAACAGTGTGGTTTAGTACCAACGATGGAAGATAGATAGCGCCATACGATTCTACTCGCAAATGGCGGTTAGAGAGTAATAAAGTCCGTATTCGTATTCGTATTCGTATCTCCAGTGGTTTTATTATCAAAGAGAGTCTTCTATTTAAGGTAAACCAGTTTGACCCCTCTGGCCACCTTGACCACTTGGTGCCTGGAAACAGAAAAATCTGAAGACCAAAAAAATGCACTTGACAGTCTGAAAATCTAAACATATAGGCTACCCTGCTTCAGACACACGTCACATTTCTACGGGGAATCTAGCTATACCCGTTTCAGAATCCCACGCTCCAGACCTTCATGATACCTTAGATAAATAAAAACAAGTGGATATGAAACCAGCCGGTCAAGCTGAACAGGCTAGCCCAAACCATTAGCCAAAATGTCGTGCTCTTTGCATGCTCAGATGATGCTGGTGCACAGTTTTCTCTGTAATGTAAATGATACGAGAGCCCTGATTGGACCTTGTTAACTCGTGACTTGACGCTGATGCCAGATCAGAAAGCCCTGCCGTGTCCAGCCCTTCACTATAATAGCGCATATAGTAATTTGTCTCTCGCTATCCATTCTTTTCTTCATCTAAGATTATATCTAGATCTAGTATCTCGATTATTAACTGCACCATTGCAGGTGTGTTTTTGATTCTCTCCCAGTTGTTATTGTAGCAAATGGAGGTATTCGTGTAAAGCTTTAGGGTAAACACTCGAGGGAATTCTATCGTAGGAATGTAAATATTGGCTAGATCGATAGGAGAAATAGAAAGTGTCCAGTCATTCGTAATGCCATTATTAATGCAGTAGCTGCAGTTTCATGTACTAGCTAACAAAGCGTATGCTAAACTGAGAGTGTTTCATGTAGTATATACACTTACACCCAAGAACAAGATAAAGAAGAAGAAGAAGAAGAAGTAGTAGTAGTAGTAGTAGTAGTAGTAGTAGTAGTAGTAGTAGTAGTAGTAGTAGTAGGAATAGTAGTAGTAGTAGCAGCGGTACCGGCTGAAAAGGACAAAGCAGCAGCAGCAGCAGCAGCAACAGCAGCAGCAGTAGCAGTAGCAGTAGTAGTAGTAGTAGTAGTAGTAGTAGTAGTAGTAGTAGCGGTACCTCCTGCTGAAAAGGCAGGTAGTAGTAGTAGTAGTAGTAGTAGTAGAAGTAGTAGTAGTAGTAGTAGTAGTAGTAGTAGTAGTAGTAGTAGTAGTAGTAGTAGTAGTAGTAGTAGTAGTAGTAGCAGCAGCAGCAGCGGTACCGGCTGAAAAGGACAAAGCAGTAGTAGTAGTAGTAGTAGTAGTAGTAGTAGTAGTAGTAGTAGTAGTAGTAGTAGTAGAAGTAGTAGTAGTAGTAGAAGTAGTAGTAGTAGTAGTAGTAGTAGTAGTAGTAGTAGTAGTAGTAGTAGTAGTAGTAGTAGTAGTAGTAGTAGTAGTAGTAGAAGCAGCAGCATCGGTAGATGAAGAGGATAAGTTTAAATGGTTTCAACTATAAGAATAAATGGAAATTTTCGGGGGTTGTGCATGTATGCGTAATATAGTTAGGAATGATTTCCTTTAATATTCACATTCTTTTTCTTATGCGTATTCGTCTTCATTATTACAGGAGTGTCCTGGAGCATAGACAAATGTTTCTGGGGCACAGCAATATTTGGTTGGTACTGTGAGACTATCAGTTTAAATACTCTCACCAGGTGACACTACTATAGATGCCTTCTTTGCAATAGTAGACACCTAGATCAATCATATACTAATAGGTGGTATCAATAAATGGAGTTTAATACAATCTCTATCTGAAAGAAAAACACGACAACGTGCACGATTGCAGATAATTGTTTGTGTTTTGCATTTTATTCGGTATAATAAAACAGATATGACATCCCTGTGGGGTATTCACCAGGAATAACTTCCCCTCGAGAGGACTGTCGCCCTCGGGCTACGCCCTCGAGCGACAATCCTGGTGTACACCCCACAGGGATGTCATATTTGTATAATAATAACCAGCTCTGCGAAGCGGCGATTACATTCTCCCCCCCCCCTGATGATAATATGTTAACAAACTGATAGTAGAGGAAATCTGTATTATTTTACATGCTTTTGACTTCCTAATAGAATAATCAAAATAAAATGGAAAATATGTCAGTGAAAAAGTCGGGTTGTTCATTTGTTATTTTCCAAATCTGAATGTTGTGACAAAAGTCGTCAGCTCAGTCTGGAGCAGTTGGCTGTTCCAGGCCACCCCCTCCGAATTTGGCAGCAGCATTTCAATATGTAATTTGAGTATGATTTGCTCAATTCGTTAGTGAATTTGTTTGTGTTTTGGCAAGTGATAGAATGGGAATTGTGGCCATACAGTACGCTCCTAGTCAGCAGCCAATACCTTGCCCTACGTGCTCGGTTTGTCGACTGGGCTGGGCACTGTATGGCCACAATCACCTACCATCCGTGATCAATTCCTAGAGTGTATTTCTTATCTCTGAATGCGAACCTCACACTCCGATTCGATGTGCCAAGGAAAGAAGTGGACAACTATCCGTCACGGCTCTCGTACATTTGCCTCTCTGCTGATGTTACCACCAAATCTCAGAAATAGCCGCATGGTGCTGCCATCTATACACCATAGTCGAACTAAAATTCTTGACAAAAGCCTCTACCTCGAGTAGTTCCAAAGTGGGCCGTAAATACGGAAGGATCCCTCAGCACATGCTATTGTTAACAGTACAATTCAGGTGCAGCCAGGTGCAATTCACTCCTGCTCCAGTATTATGTCAGTCAATGTAACTTTCTGCTTTGTGTACTGAATAGGAATTCTAACCATGCATAATACATATAAACACCTGGATTAACACTTTCTGTGTTGGACTACAATTCTCAAAGGGGCAATATCAACGAAAATCTTTGCAAACAAACTAAACCCTGTCATATCGGTATTCATACGAAATCTCTTGTAGAGTACTATCAGATGAGTCTCAATTTTGCCAGGGTTTCAGCCAAATTTCAGCTTTTTCGCATCATTTTGATTTGGCCAAGTTGGCCACCATTAGTGAACCGGTTAAACCAAAGCGTATCGTCTGGATGCAAACTACTTTAGTAAATAACCCTGGAATAACTATACTAGTTTACTAGCCAGACCTGTATGCCAAGTATGTGAACCTTGCAATGTTGATTCGTGCATGGTTTTATGTTGGAAATGCAATGTACATACACTAAGAACACTAAAACTGCCGGATGCTAATTTCCAAGTGTTGGGCATTTTTTTTAACAACCTAAATACTATTTGGTGCAAATGACCTCTCAGGATTGCAAAATTATTCAAATACTTATAGGATAGCTGTTGCTAGTGATCTGTTCTAGGTTTCTCATTCGTGGAATTTCTAAAGTGATACTTGAGAATGAAATCCCAACACAAAAACGTCTCGGTTGGTGAATAGGTTAAAAGCTACGCTTGCGGTTTTTTACTTGATGAATTAGGTCAACTTTAGAAAATTTGCATAACCTGTATAACCAGCCAACGTGAATATCCCTATTATGCCTATATGCTTAGTTCTTTTGTCATGCCAGTCAATGAGTCAATTTCTGTGTTTTCGACAACTCATGCCTAGTAGTAGTAGTAGTAGTAGTAGTAGTAGTAGTAGTAGTAACAGTAGTAAGTAGTAGTAGTAGTAGTAGTAGTAGTAGTAGTAGTAGTAGTAGTAGTAGTAGTAGTAGTAGTATCAGCAGCAGCATATCGGAACTAAGTGGTAGCTAACATTCATTTATTCTGATAACCATTGTTTTCTTCATTCAGAAGTTGTTATCTTAGGCACCATAGATGACTTTATTCAAACGCTTAAGGGAGACACCGATAGAAAATGCGGTATTCATTTGCATTTTATAAAGCCAAGCGGCTATTAAATGAAATGCTTAAATTTCTTAGGTTGAATTAGTAACATATCCTATAGTCTCTTTTTTAAAGACTCTTCTACCCTAAACCGAAAATATGCAAAATGTAATGGACCCAGAGGTAAGTAGGTGAAACATTTTATTGCATATCATACCAGGAAAACATGTACATCATTTATCCGTTTTCACATCAACCGGCCAATGTCTCAGAAATATATCAGGAAGATCCCATTATTGGCTCATTCTAGTTTTTGATTAGGTCGTGCCTTCATTTTCTTTGAATTTGAGCATATTCAGCAGTTCATCTATCCTGTGCACAATTTGCTGTGCAGTCGGCCGCGCGCATGCGTCCACCTGAGTACAATCTTTCAACAGGAAGTCCAGATTGCAGAGGTAGAATTGACTTGCCTCCATGATATGTGTCAATATCCTACCCAAACTGTACACATCCGACATGCGCGATGTACTTCCACCTGAAAGCACTTCCGGTGCTAGGTACTTATGGGTAATTTGTTCTTTTTCACTCAAAATGAATTTGACGTCACTTTTGTATGAGGCGTGTCCAAAATCGCACAGCACAGGCTCCAGTGTTTTCCCAACACGTTGTATCAACACATTGTCTTCTTTAAAGTCATTATAAAGAACTTCTTTTTGATGGAAAAACTCCAGAGATGCAGCCAGCCTCCTACAGATGAGTATCCATTGTTGTATGGGCAATTCTGGCTTTTGCTGGAGGAGTTTGTGTAAGGTTAAACCATCCCCTACACACTCACTGACTATACCAAGGCGTTTGACTCCGTCTACCTCTTCGGAAACCAGGCCGAAAAACCTGGGTACAAATTCGCTTTGGAGATAGTTCATGAGCCTTGCTTCCCGGACAACGTCATTGACCAATACAGAGGGCAAAAATACCTTGACCGCCACAGGGTTAATGTCACCATTATTGTCCATATACCACGCCTTGACCACGTGGCCAAAACTGCCACAGCCAAACGTTGCGATTTCTCCAGTACAAGGATGTTGGAAGGTGATCTGAAAAGGAAGAAAGATACAGAACTCAAAACATGTACTTGATATAATGAAGATGCTATATGAAAACACGTAAGGGCCGTTCCATTTAAAAGTGTGGTGGGGGGGAGGAACGGAAGGTAATTAAAAATTCGACACCCCCTCCCCCTCCGGCCAGAAATCATATATACTCTAATGGTATAAACGAATTCAGAATTCGGCCCCTCCCCCCCCCCCCCCTTCAAAACACCTTCCGTTCCTCCCCCACCCCACACTTTTAAATGGAACAGCCCTAATTGGAAAAGACTGTAAATTGAAAATGACTATGCCATTATCAGATTAGGAAAGTGGCAATCTAAAAACCACCAATATTCACCGCTTGTGGATTATGGCATATGCTAATATGGCAAATTGCTTTGGGATAAAATATGTTTTGGAGTTAGTGTGTGCAGTTGTTGAACTCAAGCATGTGCCAGGTCTATACAAATAAAGGTAATTTCTATCAAATACATACTTGACCTATGATTGCAATTAATATATTGAAGGCGCTAACTGACAAATATTGTTTTCTTATTAAGGGCAGTTCTTAACAAGGGCAAAAAGATAATAACGAGTGCAACCAATTTGCAAACGTCTTGCATTGCCCACTTACAATATACAATAAGCATAGCAAATATTTTCTAAAAAAACATAATTATCACTGTGCTGCATCCAACATGCTTTTCGTGAAATACAAGGTTGTTTTAAGGTTAATTTCAAATACATCTCACCACAAACCCACCTCTGATTTCGATTCTTCATTTATAAACTTTCAGCATTATCTGAATATAATGAGATCACTTACTCATTTTTACCCGTAATACCTTAATAAAATGCCTAAATATTTTAAGTATATTATCTAAACGAATGCATCTAGAAAAAATGTATGACGGATTAATTCTTTTGGCACGAAAATCCACAACCTTCTTCCACTTAATATTTTGACAATATATTCTTATGTGTAGAAATACCCTTCCATCCAGGCAACATTTCTAAGGCTGACCCAAGACATTGAAAGGTTAATAAAAGGAAACTAGATCTAGTAATGCAATACTTATCATACCAGTTTCGGATCAATCCAAAGGCCACTCTTGGGTATTTGCAAAGGAGATCTGATTGATGGACTCTCTTGAGGACTGATCAAGGCTGCCGCTGTACAGTACAAACTAATATCAGATGATGACTTCTTGGCCACCATCCTGGCGGTAGAGTATGGTGTACTAATGAACGCACCAAGGATGTCCATCCCAGAGGAGGATTTGAGTACGTTTGGTGATTCTTTGTCAGGAGGTGTAGTGTAATTTCCACATTCAACGACTGTATCAAGACTTTCATTACCTGATGAGCTAGTACTAAAGCAAGGCGATGGAAGACGATTTTGGTTTCCTCTATAAACACTATTCATTGTGGTATCCAATACTGAAAGACTTGAGCCACGTAGATATAAGTTCGAGAGCCGCTTTTTCACTATTTGTTCTGTGGTTTCATCCGTCATAAGATCATCCATTTCTTTAAGATAACTTATCTTCGGATCCACTGGGATGTTCATATCACTTTCGATTTTCCCATAGAAATAAGATGAGGGCGAGCGAAGCTGTTCTAGAATTACCTCCATTCTTATTAATTGATCAAAAGAGTAGCATGATAAGTTTTCGCCCCTTTCTAGTTGTTTCTGCAACTGCTCCGCGTTACGACCACCCTTTTTGAAGAGATCACATGCCAGGAGTTTCTTGAGGAATTTAGTTCGTTGTTTTAACCGCTGGTGGCGCTGTCGGCGAGGGCTCGGGCGCGTGAGGTTGGAGTCTGACATGCGCGCTGAGGCCCAGGCCTCTGTGTACAGTTGCCATAGCTGCTCCTCATGAGTCTGATTCTGGTCCCCAGAACCCGAGGTCTGAGACAGAGACACCGCCTCCTCTAGAGACTTGATGAAATCTGAAACGGGAAACATTTGTGATCTTGAATATATGGCAAAGGATGCCAATGGAAGTCCTTGGTATGTCAATTAGGAACCAAAGGATCCCGTTGGAAAGAATAGTTATACAAAACAGTTACTTACTGTTGAGAGTATTTTATTCTTATTCTATTTAGTTGTTTATGTATCCAACATTAAATTTGAAAAGATAATGAATAGAAATGCAAATTTCTGAACCCAGTATACAAAGAACGATATCACGCTCTATGTCTCTGTAGAGCTTTAACGCTGGATAATACAGGGGGTCAAACAAACTCAAGTAAATGCATTAGATATAGACAGATCTTTACAGACTCAAAAGTATAAAAGGAAAGAAATTTAGATGTAAACTTATTTATTAATAAACTTTGCCCAGAATTTCCAGTAAACAAAAAGATCATGAATTACTTTGTTTGTAAGATATTAAAAAAAATACAAGTGTATATAAAACTTGAGTTCGTTTCAATCAATTGAGAAGAAGCTAGAATAACTGAGAAAGTGAAATACTTGAAGGTGACTAGTTTCATTATAAGGGCTTTCCCCATAAATGGGGGTGCCTATGGCGCAGCCTTTGACAGGTCGCGGTACCTCATCACTGCCTAGGTTCACCATGGACTAGGGGTAAAGCATGTTTCCCCGTATTTTCCGGATAGTCATGATTTAGTTTTAACATTGCAATACGGGCATTTGGACCTTGAAATTTGGGTTTTCGTCACTTGTTCTGCTATATTGCGAAGGAATACCCGGTGAAATACACTGTCAAACCCAAAAGTCACTGGTATCTTTCCCATACCAGGACCATCATGTGTGGCAAATATGTATGGCAAATGTATGGCAGCGATTGAGTTAACACTAGTCAGTGTCGCCCCTTATCTTGGGTCTTGATGAGTGAAGTCAACAAGCAGGCACTCGTCTGTATCAATCACAATTTACCCGGCAAGTCTCTTCTATCCCTAATTTAGAATGTAATACATGTGTCTAGTGTGTGCATTGTGTTCTAGCCCCTAGCTTTGAGAACAGGGCAGATGTTTGGTTTGCCCATTTAAGGGGTGAATTTGCCATTTATCAAACCAGGTCTAGTTTGAATATCTGTCGGCAGATGGAGCTTTTTGAGATGGTTCACACCCTAATATTACGATTCGCTAATATGGAGAAATGGATCAATTCGCTTAATTTAAGCACGCCAATATTTCGAACTTTACAGTATGCCACACCTGAATTTAGATTCCGGGCAATGGTGAGAGACAGCTAGCAGTCAGTGGCAACGCCTCAGACAAAACGGCCATTAGGGCAGGCCCCCAAAAGGCAACGATAAACGAAATTTCAAATACACGATATAGGATGGTTGAAGCTAGATAAGGGACGTGCAAAGTACGGGGGCGGGGCTTATTGCGTCACGTGGTTCTGACATCACGTCTTTAGAAAAGTGGCGCCAAATACAAAACTCGCGCCAAGCACTGCCAAGCGGCATCTGTATTTTAGATAGTTGCGATGAAGCTTGTGTGTGTTGCTATAAATTCGAAAACTAAAGAATAATTAATAAAAAACACGCACGAATATGTAGATAATTTTAGTCTTAGATACGTTCAGCTAGTGCCAGCATAGCACTTGGAAACGACATAATGAAAAGAGCTACCGAGTCGTGCCAGCTTTTCCCAGTGTGTATACTAGCCGTGCAACTCTATAGCAATAACTTTTTCTAGTATTTATAAATAACTTTCTAATATCTATATAAATGACTGTATTTACAAATACTAGAGAATGATTTTAAATACAAGAAAATGATTTATCAAGTATTTATGAATCATTTCCTAATTTTTATAATTGATTGTATTGTATTCATAAGTCATTACTTGTATTTATAATTCATTTTCTAATACCTGTAATTTGAAATACTTAATAAAATCTCAAAGTGCTTCCCATAAAAATAGGTACTACAAATAGTGTATTTTCTGGTATTAATAAATCATTTTCTTGTATTTATAAATGACTCCCTAATATTTAAAGATGCGGCCATTAGTAAATACTAGAAAAGGCTTTAAAAATATAAGAATATCACATATAAATACAAAAAATAGTATTAAAAAACATGCATATTCATAAATACACATCAATCATTTCCTAGTATTCATAAATGATTTTCTTGTATTTAGAAATGATTTTTCCAGTACCTGTAAATAATTTTCTAGAATGTATTATTTATTTTCTTATATTTGTAAATACTGCATTTACAAATATGCGAAAATGAATTATAAATACCAGGAAATGGCTTATGGATACAATACAATAAATTATAAAAACTAGGAAATGATTCATAAATACTTGAAAATGATAAATCATTTTCTTGTATTTAAAATCATTCTCTAGTATTTATAAATGCAGTCATTTAAATAGATATTAGAAAGTTATTTATAAATACTAGAAAATGATTTATTAGTTTTTGAAATGCTCAATAGACTTGTGTTTATACTTATTTTCTAATATTTTTAAATCATTTATCAATATTTGTAATTATTTATAGACAACAAATATTTTCAAATGTTAAAAAAATGCTTAACACACTCTCAAAATGCTTGCCATACATATATTGATATTATTTGTCTTTAGAAATGCGCATGGTTCTCTAATACTCATGAATCATTTTTTAGTATTGATAAATGATTTTCTAGTATTTATAAATGATTTTCTAGTATGAATAATTTGCCGTAATTACAAATAATAATAAATGTTTTATGAATACTAGAAAATGAATAATGCTTTTTCTGGTATTAATGAATCAGTATTTAGTATTCATAAATGATTTTCTAGTATTTATAAATGATTTTCTAGTATGTATAATTTGCCGCAATTACAAATACTAATAAATGATTTATAAATACTAGAAAATAAATAATGTATTTTCTGGTATTGATAAATCATTTCCTAAAAATAATAAAAAATAATTTATTAGTATTTGAAAATATTTAACAATTTTAAGTAGGTATATATAATTCATTTTCTAGTATGTATATATCAGTATTTGGAATGCTTAATAAACTCTCTACTTGTCATATATCATACTATCTATCTGTGTGTGTGTGTGTAATTCTGGGTTGTGATCGTTTTTGTTTATTTCAATGGTTAAGTTTAGGGTTCGTGAAAATAGCAAGTTTCATTTCTTCTCCCCAAAAAACTGTCGCGAAAATAATGTGTTTTTTTATTTGCTCTTTGCACTTGCTCTATCGTATGCGGGGATTCGTTCATCCCCACTATATGTATGAATGAAATCGCGCGTAGTAGTACCGTGGAATTAGAAACATTGTCCTATTTGAAACATTGTATCATGATATTCTACGCGGCACATTTCTAAAGACGTGATGTCAGAACCACGTGACGCAATAAGCCCCGCCCCCGTACTTTGCACGTCCCTTATCTAGCTTCAACCATATAGGATGGCCTACAAGACCACGTGACCACTTACATGACCACGTGAGTGTATCAAGACTCCTCTGCGCACGCCTGTAGTCGACGGGTGTTTCCTCCACTATGTCATACCAGGGTACGCTACTCTGGGGGCGCTTCTCCAGCCGAACCAGTCTAGGGTAGAGATATCCTTCTGGCGTAAGGCACAGCTGGTAAAGGTAGATACAGTTGACGATGACAGCATGGTAATCTAAACAAGCCTGGAAAAGAACAATCATAAGTGAGGAACGCATTTAGGATCATATATAGATGTAGTTCTGAGGTCAACGTATTCTTTTCGGATAGGGGGTTTGCTTTGAAGACAGTACAATAGAATGAGAATTATTTCATAGATTGCATCACAATGCAAATGAAACGATGAAATAGATCCCCTCGGGAGGATGGTTTCCCTCGAACGAAAACCATCCTCCCTAGGGGATACATTCCATCATGTTACCCCACCTGGGGTGTCATATTTGTAGAATGTTACCCTCGCTGCCATGTCGTTTTGTTTTATTATAGCGAACAACCTCCACCGTCACTCCAATGATAACAGGAACGCACTCTGGGCGTGTTTATCCGAAGACTGAACCAGCCCAATACTAGATATCGTTACAAACGCACTTGGATCTATATATTTACTGATAAAATACATCATTGAGATGAGCATATTGAGTACAATATTGGTATTTTTTTTATATCAGCAGCTGTTTGGATAATACTAGCAGGTATGCCCTATATCAGGGTTCACTGCTACCGACGCGGACGCCAAGAGACTGGGAGAACGAAACAGGGAGTAGAAACCAGAGCTGTCAACATAAGAAGTTCTATGTTTCGAACCCTGGCCATGCGCGTAATAACCAGGCCGACGTCTCTAGTTGCAACTGCAGCATTACACTGGCGCTATCACAGCCCCATGCACTTCTCCTAAGATTGGGAAAATCAGACATGTTGCCATGGCATTTGTGCAATTCATTTTTATAAGGTAAAAACTGAACTTAACCCTGGATTCAACATCAAAGTCGAGATCTAAAATATAAATACTGAACGTTTTATTTTTATTTTTAACAATCGTTTTGTTTATTCATCTTCACGTCAACAAAATACAGTACGTATTACAAAAGTATAGAGATGTTTGAATATCAAATAACCATATATACTCGCAGACTTATCAACATAAATCAGTACAGTAGTTGAGGACATACATGTACAAACAAACAAACACAAAACATACTATCATGTAAAACATACCATCATGTATACCTATTGTTTGTAAACTTTATAATATTCCAAAGGTTGTGTAATAGAGACCAATCCTTTTCTAGGTTCACCACTTCGTTTTTTACTATTGATTTGTATTTCTCCTGATTGAAATCCTTGTGTGTTTGCCTGCTGTTTTTGCTTTAAAAATGCAAACTTTACCAAACAAAATTATTTGGTTGACAGATTTTCTAATTTCCAAATCACCCACAATGATTCTATTTTTGCTTAGATTATAATCTGAAGCAGTTATCCATTTCTCTAAATTTTGCCAGAAGGACTGAAGCCTTCGAGCCGGCACTTATTTCTCTAGTCTGGTGCACCAAAGATTTGTGTGACTTGAGCATTGTACATTCACTTCCGCCATACATGTAAATGATTAATTAGTTTCCAAGAAAGTAGTACTAGACCTAGTTCCACTTTCGATTATTCAGATTGAGGCTATTCTTATGATTGTCAAATCAACTTGGCCTTGTTACGTCATCTACCTCCCGTGACGTCATAAACAATAAGCGTAGCCAATCACATTTATACTCTCACGTATCTATATATTTGTTTATCTATTTATCTTTGTGTTTCAGACATCCGAAATACTTTTGCAGATATATCCCAAAGACGTGTTTTTGGCATTCTCAGTTGCTTTTCTTCATGAATAAATAAAAGAAATATGTTTGGATATCTAAGCTATAGTTTCATCAAATATATTGGGCTCTGCAGCTGTAAAAGGAACATTTTCACAGGGTCAGAAAATAAAAGTCCCATAGCGACAGAAAAGGAAAATGGAGTTTCCCCCATTTCAAAGTTTAAGGGTATCGTCAAACATAATAACGTTTGAATAAGTATCTTTGTCGGTTCTGGATTTAATCTATTTATACGAAGTGTCGTACTACCCGTATGTAGAATGGGTTACCCCCTTTGTCGAGCGGTCTACCTTTTTAGAATTCTCTGTAAAACATGTTTCTTTCCTGTTAGGTCACTCAGTATCATCATATATCCTTACAATGAGAATCTTGTATAGATAATATGCCTTGATGTATACAAGCAGGTCTCTAGTATATACTGGCATATATGTGATGGAACAAATTACCATGAAAGCATTATGTATTATAGAAATATGTGGATGTCAAATTGAATACACTTTCATAAAGCATTGGCAATCCTTCCACTTTTCCTAAAAATATATCCATTCCATTTGCCAGAAGCGACGAATACTTCTCCGAACGCTTTTTAACTTGTAAAAAGCTTAGTGGTCCACCAGTCGCACGCTTCTTAGTCGAGTGGTCTAACTTATTAGGCAGCGACTGCTCGCTGTGTCTCACCATGGCACAAGATACATCAGGGAGTAGAATACTGTCGTTTACGACTAAGTGTTCAAAGGTGTTTCTCCTGGGTACTCCAGTTTTAACCTAGTTGAGAATAATTTACAAAATGAAATGATGTTTGAAAACTATTTGAACAGGGAATTTCTAAACCCACCAGTGACAATATCATTCATTCAAATATGTTTTTAAATCTTGTTCTTTTATCAGTATATCCATTTTTGCAAGCCTACCTGTATGCTTAAGATGTGAATGGAGTCATAGGTTAAATATTGGCTAGTCACATTTTATCGTGATATGGCAGAACACAGACTCTCAATTGCATTGTATTGTTTCCGTGCTTCATGTTCAACCCACCTCATGCTATTTTTTTATATTCCCTTTTCAATTATGTGTGAACTATTCGTATGATTCTACTTTGCAACTACGTTACAGTCAATAAAGGTGCATCTCACCACTGCCCGGGTTCGATTCCTGACCTGGGCATGTGAGAAGGTTGCCAGTGACTTGGTGTTAGGCGGTGGTTTTCACCGGGTACTCCGGTTTCTTCCACTGATTACAACTGGCTAGTCACGAGTTAGCCATAGTCTGGCATAAATATGTCGATAAACGAAATTCCAAATTCGAAAAATCAATAAAGATACATACATACATTCCAATACAGACTGTCATATACAGAACAGGTGTACACACATTCTGTTACATACTTTCCACACTTGTGGAGTGTTATTCCAGACTGTATAACCTGCATGCATACAGCTCCCAGGGGCCCCGCCGTGTTACAATATTTATTGATTCCAACATGTCCCAGTATTCACTGACGTGTGAATTAGATAACGAGCGTGAACTTTATGAAATGCTATACAAGTAAATAGTCGAGCAGACAGGGAATTATTTCGATTTGACCGACATTTATAGATTAATAAAAAGATAAAACAAGTAAGTAAAAATATGAGCTATTCATATAAATTATCGATAAAGGGGAAGCAGTATATAGTGAACGGTTTTTATTGTAACTGGATGATGAAATGCTAAACACGGCATTTGATTATCTTTCATATATAATTTGTAGATCCATGCTCAATGTGGTATGTGCATTAATTTGGTTGAAATATGATTAAGGATAAAACGTATTCTCCTAGGATTTGCAATCGGTGAATATATCAAAATTTTACAAACTATCAAATAAACACATGACACACTTGCATTATCGAATTATTTATGATTACAACAATAATGACCCTATTACTTTATATCAATTTCATAATCATCTGAAGCTCAAAGTCACTTGTTGTTTTTGTTTAAAACTTCTCAAGACCACCTGTACACTTTGTCTGAAAATGACATATTCATGAGTTTATGTTATACTCACTCGGCCTAAGTATAGTTTCCCGGACCCACCCTATAAAGGAAGAAAGACCCCATATATATACTCATTGACCCTATAATCTAGCCCCGCAGGCCCCTATAACACTATAATATGTATAAGGAGCTTATCATAATCGATGTGTATATGCATGTGTACCAATGATACCTTGTGCTCAATTCTACGTATATAGTGCAGGAGAAGCACACAGTAAGCCATCACCCGAACTTACCACTACATCACCAATACCTATTGCACATCGCCTTAGCTTTGTTTGTATCTGCCCCAGCATAGTGAGATGTTTCTTCCATCCATCTCCCTCCTCGCCACCACTCAACAACCCTGGCCCGCTCATGGCGACAGCTGCTGCAACAATACGCTACTCATCACAGTTGCCATGGCAACACACGCGAAAACGAGGCAAAAACGTCACGTCACGTGACCGTGTTGGAAAACGATTATGATGAAACTATTGTTGAAACAATTATAGTTCGTATTGTTGTCCGTAGCTTCTGCAACAATACCCTCGTCATCACGGTTGCCATGGCGACAGCGAGACAAAAACGTCACGTCACGTGACCGTGACGAGGAAAGATTATGATGAAAAAGTATTGTTGGAACAATTTTAGCTCGTTTTGTTGGCTTTTTGCATTAAATTGTTGTAATTATTCGTTGTTCATGTGATTGTTAATTGTTGGGTTTGCCTATTGTTGTTCACACGAGAAAAGCAACAGGAGTACTCGGAGTACTCACGTTATCTATTGTATCCAGTATATCATCCCTCATCCATCCATTTGTAGATGTTTTTCTGTTGCCATCTTTACATAATTTTCGTTAATGTTATATTTCGATATATGCTATTCTGTATGTCATTTGGATCATTTACTGGCAGTATACTAACATTTAACTTTTGAACGGTGAAGTCTGAACATGGGCGGATGCATACACGAATAGAACTATCTTGATAACAAAGCACTATTTTCAGAACCAATTGATTGGGAGTTAGAGATTATGTAAGTCTTAATGAGCCCTCTTCATTTTTTTCGGAATATTACTCTAGCGGGCCATGTTCAAAATTATCAAACCTAAGATCACGTGGAAACAGACCATTCAACTCTACACGGATGTTGAAATTATAAATACACAATAAATGTTTGTTTTAGCTATCAGGTGTTTCCTCTTATGGCTTCTGGCTAAGTTATACTTTAATGCGTCCTGTCTGTTGATTAAAGTGTGTTATGTGTATAAATGTTTATTTCAAAAATGTTCTTTTATCTAATTGAATTTTTTATGTTCATGACATGGCAAATAAATATACTACTACTAATTATGCACCTCTGGTGCAAGTGCCACTTCAAGTGGGTTGTGCTGGGCGATTTAGTTTTGTTCTATTCTCAACAAATAGATGGCGCTGTCAACGCACTGTGATTGCAGACACGTGATTGCCCCATGCGCAACCCCCAGGTACACGAAACGAAGGACGAGGCTTGACATCAGAGGACTCCAGCCGGGCCATAAATCATATATGACATATTAAATACTTTTTGATGGTTTTGAATATCTCTAAGGCCTATTTAAAGTTATATTTGCGAAGACATTAAGATGAATTGAAAGCTGTGAGTGGAAGATGGTGTTAGAACTAATTTACAATATTGCTCAGTCGGCATTTTCCAACAATTGAATTTCAAAACATGTATGATTTTAACAAAGAAACCCCTCTTATTAAACATTTTCCCTAGTTCTTAGCTTTTTTCACAAAATGTCAGTCCTAACAAACATTTGATAACATTCGTGATGGGATTTGGATTATTTATGTGCATATGCGCATATTAGTTTTATGATGTTCGCTCAATCTACCAACGTTTGGTTTTCTTTAATGAATACATGAATACATCTTACTTTTGAAACTTGATAATGACAGTTCTCCATGCCGACCACGAGACTGGATGGGAAACAATTGCATGCACATTAAGCTTAAGAAATAACATTATCTTCTAAGCCTTGCAGAAAAAGAGGTTTGCCTTAAACAACATTGACTTATATAACATTGAAAACAGTTTGCACATAAATCGTGTATTGATGGAATCATAAAGATATTTTCATGAAAAAAATGAAAGATAAAACGTAGAAGAGACAAAAATAGTTAATTATGAAAACTGATGACAAGCTAACAGAAAAGGACCTGCTTCAGTGTCCAACGAAATAATGAAATAAATGCGGCTGTACATCATTCGAGACTCGATAGAAAATCATCAACATATTGATATGTATCAGCTACAATCGGATGGATCTTTATCTTTTTAAAGATAAAAGTGATGTTGATAAAAAGCTTAACCCTTCCAATCCTGAGGCTAAATTCTTCCAAAGCGCTATAACGCAAAGAGTCTTAAAATCTATCTAAACCCTGTCATGTTGGTATTCATTAGAAAGCTCTCACTGAGTACTCTCAGATATGTACCCGGTACCCACATGCCAGGGCTTCATACATTTCTCTTGATTTTTGCATCATTTTCTATTGGTCAAATTGGTCACCAGCAGCATGAGGTTTAAAGAAACTCCTTAAAGTGTAATCCCCCAAATCACTAAAGCCTTTGCTTCTGTTGTTTTATCCGGTCTAGGAATGTAATGTGGGTACCAACGTAAGCGTGTACATGTTCTCAACGTGTCCGGGTTTTTAAGGGTTTTCCTACTAAGCAAATATGTACACATACCCATGCCCCTCCACTTAGGCATCTAGGGTATTTCCGCTCCCACCTTCTACCAGTTAACTAACCCACTTTCCATAGATCCATCACAGATACTATACTACCTGGGATTGGAGGGTGAACATTGCAGATGTATGACCGTTACGGATATCAATGGTTTAATCAAAGATGCCGCTTACGACCACTGTTTTGATCCATTCGTGCCCGGAAATCTTCTCTCAAAGTGTCTTCTTCTCTCAAAGTGACTTCTTAAGTTCGAATAGTGTAGGAAAAATAAAACTTAGGAACTAAACATTAATTTACAAAAGATTGGAAGATGAGTTATGAGTTTGGTTCTAAACAACATTCCCCCTGAATTTTTTTTATCAAATTAGTAGTATCAGAAGCATGTTTATTTGCTGGCAATATAAATACTAGTATGCCTAGGTCAAAACGTAATTATCAAAATTGTCAAGGTATATTGGCTGCTACATGGACTAGTGGGTTATAGCCCTTTAGTGCAAGTACTCAGCAGATTGGATGCAAGCAACCAAGTCATAAAATGTTGTGTTCACCAGTCAGCCGAACGCTTCGTTTGCTGGTCAATCTATTATCATTGTATTGTATGTCCATTGACTACTGTATAATAGGAATTTATAGCTAGTGTTCAATTATAGCGATTTTTAGCGAGGGACACACATTAGCTAGAATCAAACTTCGCTATATAAATGCAATTAGCAGTGTCATCCACGTCTTTTCAAAAGACGGCGCCACCAGTTTCCACTCTCCTTCATTACCGTACATCGTAAAATGCAGCAAAGATATTGTTTTACAAATGTTTTACTTTAAAATCCAAACCAATAAAACATATTCAGATCTCATACACATATATCGTTAACTAAATCATGGCTATGCAGCTTCCTGTGCCGTGAATTTTACTCGTTCAGTATACTAAGATGTACTGATATCAAACATATCAATATATTACACAAACAGAACAGAAAATTCTATATTATAAATCAAACTAGAACATGATAAAACTATACCTTTGAAAAGTATACGTAAGATGTTATTAGTTTGTATGGGCTGAATTTCTAGTCTTTCCAGTAATGGGTAAAGGTTGTATTCACCTGAAATTAGTATGTGTGAGCTGCATGTAAGAAAGTTCACAGTGACTATGGGTTAGGCGGTGGTTTTCGCCGGGTTACCCGGTTTCCTCCACCACTTACAACTGTCTAGTCACGACCTAGCCGCAATATGGCAGACAAAGTGACGAAAAACGAAATTCCAAATATATGGAGGCCGACTTTCTAATCCTTCCAGTATTGGTTATAGGTTGTATTTACCATTAAATTTCACCGCACTTCCAGTCTTCCACCCACACACCCACAAGGAAGTGAACGCACGCTAGCTGGCATTTCTTGCACTAGCTTTGCATTTTCCCAGGTGAAGTAGGGTATGCTGAGAACAATAGCACACAGTGTTTATACACGACCAGTTCTTCTGAATACCTCACCACGCAGATCACCAGAGTTCGTCGGAAACCGGGTCACGTAAATATAAATAAGGGGGTTCAAATGAGGCAGTGGATCGGAACAGGGAGAGGGGTAGATTTAAAAAGACGATAACTTGATAACAGCTGTTCTTAAAACTATCTCTTTTACACTCGATCCCTAGTATGGTTGATACCACAGCTAACTAACTGATAGATGTCTATCACCACTGCCCAGGGTGGAATCCTGGCCGGGGTTGTGAGTGGTTGTCACTTGTGATTAGGCGGTGGTTTTGCCTGGGCACTCCGGTTTCCTCCACTATCTACAGTTGTCTAGTGACAAGTCTAGAGGGAAAATACGACAGAAAAAGTGTCGATAACATTGTATCATCCTCAGCTCCACACAAAAGTTCAAATTAAGGTAGACCTTCATTCTCCCGCGAGCATATACACTTATATTGTCCTCCGTTCTGATTAAAGTATTTAGTTTTGATATATGTTAAACTTTAGAAACCATACCCTTCCTAGACATGATATGGCTGAGGCCTTCATACTCATCATCATCTGAACGACAGAGAAAAATGCCTCCGTCTAAATCCACGGATAAATACTATAATAACAATAACAACAACAATAATAATAATAATAATAATAATAATAATAATAATAATAATGATAATAATGATAATGATAATAATAACAATGATAATAATAATAATAATAATAATAGCAATAATAATAATAATGATAACAATAATAATAATAATAATAATAATAATAATAATAATAATAATAATAATAATGATGGTAATAATTATAATAGTCTCAATCAGTATGGATAAACATATTACAAATAAGTAAGAACATATACATGCTCAATATACCGACCACTCTAGAAAGAGTTATGAGAGACATTAAAGCAAATTATTAGTACACACCATACAGAGATGTTAATTCATTGACACATTATCAAAAACTATACCATTATCTTTACGTGCTGCAGAGAGAAAACATATCCTCGTTTAACCATAGAAAAGTTTACCATGCCCTCTCCTGTATCTGGAGATAATACATACCTCATCCTATCGAGACAAAACTAAAGCCTCATCTATATCTGGAGAGATAGAAACCATATCCTCGCCTACATATGGAGAGATAACAACATTATGGCTAGACTAGCTCCGACTCGATGATTTTTTTTTATCAAATTATGCGTTTCTCTATTCTGGTCTCTATCTTTTACTTTGTCTAGGTGTTAGTTCCTGTGGCTGGTGACGGATGGCACCAAGGGTGGCCGCACTAGTCAGTTAGAATCATATAAACTGGAAAGCTCTCATTGCGGGCCATCTAGCTGG
Organism: Maea johnstoni; assembly: GCA_963942565.1. Taxonomy (NCBI): domain Eukaryota; kingdom Metazoa; phylum Annelida; class Polychaeta; order Spionida; family Magelonidae; genus Maea; species Maea johnstoni. Next base: position 29,848,423 of record OZ012688.1, on the reverse strand, counting down.
TGGGCAATTTAAGAACTAAATCAGGGTAGACACAGTTCAGATTTGATCTAGTTTTCATGTGAAATATATAGAGATGAAACATCTTGTCGTAGGAATGGGCTATATTATGCCCTGATATACGCCAGAACAGATACATCCATATACCCACGGTTGTTTACTTCTATAGAGGTAAGGCTACCATACTCACTGTCTCTGTACAGCCTACATGTAATGTACTATCATCACAAACAATTGTGTTTACCTATTCTATAGGCTATAGGCTACATGTATGATTTCGGGGTGCTGAGTTCATTAACCCGTTTGACAAAAGTCCAACCTAGGACCATGCAGATTGTAGTTTTGATTTGTTGAACAAAGACCATTTCTGATATCACAATTAAGGTTTACACATCGAAATGCCATTTCCGTTGATATTTTAATATGGGAACTTATCCTATCCAGCTATTAAAGCCCCCCCCCCCCCCCCCCCCCCATCTGATACAGGTCAAAACGACAGGGTAAACTCATTTGCATTTGGTGTGCTCACAAGGTCTGACAACTTCCAAAATAACTCATAAAATAGGGAAATACTTGGAAAAGGTTTGAAGAGGCAAGGAGATATAAATTTTGCTTTGTTTTCAAGTCCTTTACCAAAGTATAGGATCATGTCCACGGGACAAATATGATCGGATTTACTTAGAAGCCTCTACGTGTATGTGTCCAAACATCTCGAATTTCGTTTCCTCTGTTACTCTATGTATACAGCCCTAGCCCCTTCGTATACAATGAAACCTCTGAGATACGAACACTTTGGAACCAGGGAAAGCGTTCATATTTATATGAGGTGTTCATATCTCCGGGGTGTTCATAATGAGAGGTTTGACTGTATTACATTGGACCTTATCGCCAAGTTTGGAATAGGGGTAGGTCGCTGCAACCCCGAGTAGACTGCGGAAGTGGACAATCAAGAAGTCCCCCTAGTTTCTACATTCTAATCTTCTGCCTGACTCCGCATGGTTAACTAGAGTAAAGAGGTCAGAGCCCTTTCATCGCTAGCGAAGACCCACAATTACGGTGCATAAGGGACAGGTCAAGGTATGGGGAACCTTTAAGGATGCACCTGTATTCTAGACTGGCGCGCAGTCCTTCCTGCTGGCGGCTGCAGCGAACCTTTAGCCCATTCGTGCCTGTAGTGCCAAAAAACGGCCTTACTATTTTGGTAATATCTTTGTTACTCAACATATTTCAGTCATTATCTGAAAATGAAATGTTGAACAGAACCATACCCTTACATCCACTTCAAATATTTTGAGATTTTTTGCTTGATTCCAAAGTTATTTGTGAAAGTATCATATGTCCAGACGACATTTGAAGAGGCATTTGGATTTAAGATTCCATTTATCGTCACTGTATCTGCCAAATTGTGGCTTAGTCGTCACTAGCCAGTTGTGAGTGATGGAGGAAACCGAAGTGCTTAGTTAAAACCACCGCCTAACCCTAAGTCACTGCCAACTTTCTTACTATTAATCCGTTCTCCTATTAAATGCATTTGCCTTTACCTTCATCGTGATCCTTCAGGGCAGAGATTATCCATCTAAGATATATCAACAAAATGCTTTAGTTTGAGAAAATGTTATGGTATTTAATAATTTTGTCCGTGGTAATTGATTTAACTTCCTGAATGTCATTAGCTGAGCATTGACACGGATCTTTTCCAGATGACCGAATGCCAACAATCGATTTGATCAGACTTCCTTGTAGATCCCTGAGGCTGTGTTATATCTCTCTGACTTTGTGTCTCAGCCTATAGACTTGAATCGTGCGAGCTAGACATTGGTTCTGGGAGACATTCCAATCCTGATTACATACAGTCATGAGAGAGAGAGAGAGAGAGAGAGAGAGAGAGAGAGAGAGAGAGAGAGAGAGAGAGAGAGAGAGAGAGAGAGAGAGAGAGAGAGAGAGAGAGAGAGAGAGAGAGCAATCAGTGACAACGTGCTAGATCACTCGGCTATTGGGATGGGCCCTCTGTGAAGTTGTTCAACGTATAATTCTGTTCAGGTATATATCTCTATGTCTGCGTCTCTGTAGATTTCAAACCTGGGTGTGGTTATAGGTTTTGTAAGACATTACACTCCCTGATTATATAATAGTCCTGATGGGGTGGTTAGAGAGATAGAATTAGTAATTTCGTTTTTCGTCACTTTTTCTGCGATAGTGTGGTTAAGTCGTGTATAGCCAGTAAAACCACCGCCTAACCCCAAGTCACTGGCAACCTTCTCATATGCCCCAGGTGGGATTCGAACCCGGACAGTGGTGGGAGATAGCTAGCAGTCAGTGGCAACGCCTTAGACCACACGGACATAGAGAGAGAGCAAGCAATCAATAGCAACGTCCTAGACCACTCGCACATCGAGGTCTGCCCTCTGTGAAGTTTTCAATTTGTAATTGTGTTCAGGCTGACAAGTCCTTCATCTCATGCCTCGTATCTTCATTCTGAAATTTGTATAAATAAAGTCGCTGTCAGACATCCGCATCTTACATGAAATTCATATTTCAGACTAGCCGAATATCAGACAAGGCGAATACACAACTATGCCAGCTATGGGGCGTAAACTGTAAAATGAAATTCTTCTCAATTGGTTATTCCCGATGTTCTGCCCAGACTACAAACACAAACACGGTGTTTCCATCCAAAAACACGCGGATAAGGAGAACGGGTCGTACGATTGAGCGGAGATAATTGAATTGGAATCCCCCTAGCCGCACAGTTTTGCAATAAACAGGTGAACTATGCTCAGCGCGAATATTGCAATCTCAATCCAATCGACAAATATTGACTTGCTGAGAAGATAGGGAGAGAGCTAGGCGACTAGAGTCATTGCCGCGGGATATGCGTTTTTATCAGAGGCAAACATATTGGAAAAATCGGCCGTGCGTCGTTCAGGAAAAATCCCAATGTACTAGCCTGATCCTGTTGCATCCAAAAATAGGAAATATCCTGATCGATTTATACTTTTTTTCAGTAAATAACCTTTTCCGTCTATAACCAGGAACTATTTGGTGGGTCGCTAGGCTTATAAAAGACCCTCAACATCAAAAGAAGGGCTCCTTGTTGACAATTATTATGACTTATTATGTATTTTAATTCTGCATTGGACATGTAGCCAATAAAAGATACATCACAATACAATACATTACAATACTAACCTGATACTGTTGCTGTCAAATATAGAGAATATCATGATCGATTTCTTCTTTTTCAGTAAATAACCTTTCTCGTCAATAACCAATAAAGAAACTATTTGGTCGCTTAGGTTTAAAAAAGGACCATCAACATCAAGAGAAGAGCTCTTCGTGGGGCAATTGATATGAAAGTATGAAGGGTCTCCTGTTTCAACAATGTGACTATCAACATCCAGAGGATGGCTCTCGTGGAAGAAAGATATACTGCTTCGCCTTAATTTCAACAATATGACCATCAACACCAAGAGAGGGGCTCCTCATGCAGAAATAATGGAAAAAGTTGTCTGTCTCAACCACAAGACCACCAATTTGAAGAGAACGGCTCCCATAAGAGTAAACCAGATTCAGGTGCTTATGTAGACACAACATGACTTGCAACTTGAATCTCATTGGCTGAGCACCGACACTAGTCCTCTTCAGCACACTGGATGCAAGCTGGCTCTTCTTTGCAACTTATTCTGTTGCTAATCATAATGCTTGCATTTCTGTGAGTCTTGGACTGAGTTGACACTAGGAGTGTTTACTAATCTAACAACCATGCTCCGATCGATACATTCTTTATTGCATGTATGTTTCATGCTGGGGGAGTGATATCATGAAATGGTACACATTCCAGAGGCGTGCTCGCTGTGGCGTGCCGGAGCGACTGGCACCAGTCTATTTCTCCACCGCCCCATTGAGAGAGCGATAGAGGAGGACCTGTAGCCGAAGGTGCGAGCGAGAGAGGTGTGTTAGTTATGGGGAAGTAGGCCAGGTAGGGAAGACTTCTAGACGGTTGCCCCCCAACCCACCACAATCACGGTCACGACTGCAGTACCACAGCACCCCCACCCAAGGTGTAAGGGTGGGTGTTGATACCCCGGGTATGCCGTGACCAGGAGAGAAGTTCTGAACGAGGCGGGTACTTTACCATCACCCCAACAAGTAGTGGGAAGTTTGGAGAACAACTAGCCTGGGATTACTAGCTACCCAAATGAATTCGAACGATCAGATGGCTCGGAGTGTCAGTGTAGGAGACAGTCCCATCTCGGAGACGGGTTCGTGGTCCCTCGAGGGTCCGTTCCACAACAGCCCGTGGGAGGCCGGCTCGTCCCGGAGCAGTAGTGGGTCTACCCCGGGGTCCCCCCTCACTCCCGACCCCTTCACGGGGTTCCCACTAAGCAACAGCGCCCCAGGGAGCTTCACAATCACAGACATGACTTCTAGGATGTACCAGAGCAAGGATGTCCATATCTTCAACGTCGCGATCACCGGCTTCGTGGAAATGAAGAAATCCAAAAAGGACCGGCGTCGGTCCTCGGATTTTGCCTATGTCATACAAGTCCATTGGAGCGATGGCCGAATTACCTATGTGAAAAGGACCTATAGGGATTTCTTTGTGCTTCATTACACTCTATTAGAGGCGCATCCACCTCTTCATAACTCCCATGATGACAATCATAATATCAATGGATTTAGACATCATAATGGGTTACCCAATGGACGACAGTCTATACTTCCACTGTTACCAGGTAAGGGCAGAGCCAAGTTATTCTGGTACTAATAAAACTAATCGATGACTCTAAAGCTGTCATCGATTTTCTGTGTAGCAAGGGGTTTGTAATGCAAGAGGGTGTGGGCGTATATATCGAGGTGGGACCCAAGTCAGCTACCTCTCTCACCATGACAATCCGTCATGGCCAGGAATTCTGTAGATTTCTTTTTGTTAACCCATTCACGTCTGTAATGTACACATGTTGATTTTTTCTGTGTAGCAAAGGGTTTGTACAGCAAGATACTGTGGGCGTATATCGAGGTAGGACCTAAGTCGGTTACCTCTCTCACCATGGCAATCCGTAAAGGCCAAGAATTCTGTTGATTTCATTCCCTTAACCCATTAATGCTCACAGCGGCCAAAAATTAGCCTGACAATTTAGGTAAAATCTTTCAGGCAACGCATAGTTGGGGAAATATTTGAAGGGGAAATGTTCATCAGAACTCTACCAACAACTCTCTTCCAAATACTTTTTGAGATCACACTTTATTTCCAAGTCATTGTCAAAGGTATCAAAGATTCAGACGACAATTCTAAGAGTAAATCCTGACCGCATATGGGTTAACTCATTCACGACTGGAGTATACACATGGTCTGATTTTCTGTGTAACAAGGGGTTTGGGCACCAGAGGCTGGGAAGAAAGTGTGGGCGTATATCGAGGTGGGACTTAAGCTACCTCTCACACCATGGCAATACGTCATGGTCAGGAATTCTTTTGATTTCATTCTGTTAACCCACCCCTGCCAGGATACCTCTTTGCCACTATGTTGTTTGGGCATCTGAATATAACTTTTAGATCAATCATAGATTCACACATATTCGGAGGAGAATTCTCCTGTCCTTAAATTACAAACGGGGTCTTGCAAAAGTACATGTAGACTATACTAGAGATGTGAGTTGATTGATTTCAAAACATTTCCATTGAAAACGGTCATTCTATTTGAGAAGACACACACTAAAATCGATGAATACCTTTAATATGGTCAAAGCTGTGTCTGCATGGTCAAGATCTGTATCCGTATGTAAGCTGTCCCCACATGTCCGGTAACAGTAATTGTTAACTCATTAGCTACTAGCTAAGAAAATAGTGTATTTGAGAGATCCTGTTGTACCGGATCAATTCAACGTCAAGATATATATATATAACCCTTATGATGCTGGTGGTTAATTTTGCTATTACAAAATGATGCAAAAAAACTGAAAAATGATTGAGTCCCTGGCGCATGGATACTCATCTGAGAGTACTCGGCAAGAGCTATCCGACGAAGAACAACATGACAGAGTTTATATGGTTTTCAAGAAACTTTGCATCCTTGTGCTTTGGAGCGAAAGCAGCCTCAGCATGTTATGTGTGTATGAAACTACTTAACCCAATAATGATGCTCGCAGGGGCCGAAAGCAGTCTGACAATTTGGGCCAAAATAGTCAGGCGTAAGCTTAAACCGGGAAAATATTTGACGGAGAAATTTTAATAAGAACTCTACCAACAAATCTCTTTCAACATTCTGTAGAATTATTCTTTATTTCCTAGTTTTTTTGTCAAAAGTACAAAAGGTCCAGACGACAATCAATTGGAACTCTTAAAACTTCCACTTCTAAGGAGACAATGAGCGACTTGGAATTGCCTCCAGTCAGCCTCGGAGACAAGGTGCCTTCCATAAGCTCCCGGATTAAGGGTCCACTAATACCTACTTATTACCCATTGCAATTACTTGATAACGGCACTCCTGTGTTTTAGAATGAATATCACCACCGCCTTCATCTTATCCTATTACTGATTGGCTCACGGCACAACCTAACGGTGGTTAAGAATTGCTCTAGAGATATTCTTAATATACTTTATTCTAGTTTTTATGAAGTTCATTGAGAGAAAACGGAACAGAATAAAGTTTAGACCAGTCAGTTGTTTGGTTTTATAGGACCATAAATTCTCACATTGCAATACAGGTGACCGTTGATTATGATAACGATAATACATGCCAAGCTACTCTTAGAAATATCATGAGGCTGTGCAAACAAAAAGTATAAGGTATGCCCATTTCACTTATGGATTGTAATAGTATTGGAGCTGAGAAGAATAGAACCTTATCTCTACAGTAGTGTGTGTATGTATTTTATTGACTATAGCTACAGCTATAAAACTACGATACAACAAAATAGTGAAATAATAAGTATACAAAATAATAGCATAACATACGTAGAATATACATAAATATTAGGATGAGAACATAAATGAATTAACTCAACGGGTGTTATTAAATTATAGAAAAACAAATTAAAAATTACAGGCGAGTCAGACTGAGTGCTGTAATCTTAGGGATATGCTTGGGTCTGAAATCGTGGGGTCTATGTGGATTTAGACATCGGGCAGCTATCCGAGTACTTTTTTTCTTATACACGGTGCCTCCAAAATAAGCATAACGTAAAGAAGTATAAACATCGTGATATCATCTTTGTCACGACACCAATTATTAATTGATGAACATCACCTATATACTATATCATATGGGACACAATCTTTTATCAAATGTGAGAAAAATATCCTTTGTTGAAATGTTCAAAGAATGTATCAGTCTATTTGGGATCGACTGTATGGAACTTCCATCAGAGATATTTTCATTATTAGGTTACATTTGGGAGTGAACGGGGTGAAATCGACCCTCTTTTCCCATTGCTTAGATACCCTTTCATAAGTACCAATATCTTGTTTTGAATGAGTGTCCTGTTAGATAGTAAACGATATCTCTGAAAAGTATACAAAGAGTATTATGAAATTCGATGCTCGCACTAAAAGCTTGGGTCGTTTGAACATTCGGGACCAGCCGAGCATGAGAGACAACCATGGGTGAAGCGGTGTAGGTCGGTGTTGGATGTGGATGAAGTTAAATGTACCCTTGCACTGTTACGTAAAGCATTGGGTTCAAACATGCATGTACACTCAAGTTGTGACTCAACCATACATCTTCAAGTTTACCTTACTAGCAGAGAGCTAGATACGTGGGAGAATAAGATGAAGGGGGGCCAATTACCATACGGTTACATTAGGCCCTGTGCGCAGTGCGAGTGTTGCGGCTGGTCGTTCAGCACCGAAGTGTAATCAGAGCTACATATGAGTCATTAAGGACCGGGCTGAATATAATCGAGCTTGCGTATTGGCTGCAAGCAGCGTATATCAGTTGATCTCCTGCTGTGACAATGCGGATCACATAGCGACCGGGCATAGCGATTTCTGGTGGCTTCCTGTCCATCCGGATATATTTCTGTATGTTACTAGTGAGTTGGGAAACCCACGTAATGCCACAGACTTAATGAAAATAATGTGTCATTGTCCGGCACCGTATAATAGTTTGTGATTATTTGCCATACGTATTAACTTGGACGGGATGTCTAGGGTCACAGAACGGTCAACCGCCATCATTGCCAAATGGGATAAATTTTATCTGCCCGCATTATAAAGTTTGTCCCATATGGCGTATTGTCTTTCCTTCTGCATTTAACACATTCATAACCAAATTTGCATAGCATCCTCCCGATGATATGCAAATTTATGGACATAGCAGTTTGATAACTGAGCAGAATAGCGAAATGTGTGAATAAGAATAGCATTCCTTATCAGATATTTTCAAAAATCTCTTTCATCAGAGAGAGAGAGAGAGAGAGAGAGAGAGAGAGAGAGAGAGAGAGAGAGAATATATATGCGAGAGAGATAATATAGATGATAGAGAGAAAACATATATGCGAGAGAGAGAGAGAGAGAGAGAGAGAGAGAGAGAGAGAGAGAGAGAGAGAGAGAGAGAGAGGGGGGGGGGGGTGGAGGGGGTTAGTGAGAGATGCTACCCTCATTAAAACAGACTTGAGAACTTTAGGGGAAAATAGGGAACGAGTGAATTAATCACTTCTTTTGCCTATTCCGCACCGCTAAGTGAAACACTTAACTAAATGGACTTAATAATCATACACATTATCGTGAACTTTCATCAACCTGTATAACACATCTCATTAGTGTCACGCTGCACTCAACAACATCAGAGAGTAGTAACTTAATTAAAGCCAAATTTCAATATCCAATCTGTCATAGTTTGGTCGTATATTTTCCCAGGTTTTGATAAAACAATGCGACCATTGTGTCTTGCTAATTGTCGCCTGTCCGTCGACTAAGCGTGTGTATATAATTACGTTGGAGAGATTAATTATCTTGAGCGATGCAGGGTTAGTTTTCAGGCTACTCGAGTGACTAACAGGTGGATACCCTGTACTGGTTAATAATACACATCTGCCCGAATGGAAAATCATATTTTTACATACAGGCTATTCTAATGACTAACAGGTGGATTCTTCAAACTGATGAATACATACACATCTGTGCGAATGAAAAGTTACATTTTTCATGTTTTTCAAATACTTTTTCATGTTTTCAATTTATAAAGAAAAATGAAAAGAAAAACGTGTTCTTTTAATTTTTCAATACAAGAAAGAAAAACCAATTCGCGTTTTTATATATTTCAATTCACCGATTAAAGGTTTTCGGTTCATCAGTTAACAGGTGGATGCGTTATACTGATGGATACATACACATCTGTCCGGCATACTGCTGGCACTTATCATTCACTACACAAGGGGTGAAATCATGACCCTCATAAATCAAAATGCAAAGCGGTTAGTGAAATCATAGGCATGGATAAAGTGGATTACATTAAATGTTTGACTACCTTTAACACAGCTGTTGATTCTCCTGAACGAGAGGTTCGACCCTATGGTTTTCTAGCTAAAAGGATTCCTTTTTATACCTCTCAACTGTTCGCATCAGATAAATAGGAATATATATATATATATACATATATATATATATATATATATATATATATATATATATATATATATATATATATATATATATATACACATGTGTATTTGTATGTATGTATGTATGTGTGTTTCTTTTTTATATGACATACGATAAAATCATCAACATCACATGGATTGATGGAATACCATCTTTTAGGGCCATTCACATTTAAACCATTGCACACCTTGATGCACTGTAGCCGTGGAGGTTAGGGATCCTCGCAAGGGTGTTTATGCTGCTGCCCTGGAAAGTGTTCCTGCCGGATACTCTCGCCATTATACCACCTGTTGATCGTAGCTCATTAATTACAGGTGTGCTGCTATGTGGAACAGGTAACCAGGTGTACTGGGCCCCAGAGGTTAGTCGATATATGACCCAGAATGTTATGCACTACAAGTAGGCGGAGGCCTGCCTGTTTCTTCTGCTTCAAAACAACAACTATATATATATATATATATATATATATATATATATATATATATATATATATATATATATATATATATATATATATATATATATATATATATACATACAGTGAGAGAGAGAGAGAGAGAGAGAGAGAGAGAGAGAGAGAGAGATTTGCCTCTATATCGTGGACACGCAGGTGATGAGACCTGCGTTGTCTCAAATTTCTTAGTGAGACATTTTTAGACATTCATGTAGTAGAATACCTTGCAAACAGTGATCAGTGTCAGCTCTTTATATTCTGTATATCCAACAACAACAGTCATGTAGTTTCTTAGCACTTTCATGATCTGGATTTCATGAAAAGCTTACGCCTGAATGCCGTGTTACTTTTGAAACGGAAATGGAAATAGACACACTATACTTAGCCTTTCCCCTTTGAAAATATTGGCAGTAAGATGATTTCGTCAAAACATAATTGCAAAATGATTCGATCTTGCTGGACGTTGCAGTGATGAATGGGCTGAAAGAACTCAGCGTCTATTGTGTAGGCGTACTGGCTCTACAGTACCACTCCCGGCTATAGTTAGATCAAGATCTATTCCGCTAGATTTAGATCGCCATGGTCTGAGTATGTCGAGTGTTTGGAATGGGACGCAAGTAGGTCGGTCCACATAGACCACCTGTGGAACTGTCTCTCCAGGCTATATTCTGACTAGACCACTGACCTGCACTGGAGAGAGAGAGAGAGAGAGAGAGAGAGAGAGAGAGAGAGAGAGAGAGAGAGATGACCTTGAATTCAGAGCCCGCCAACTGGGCTGGCGTTTAATGGCAATTAAATATGTCACATCTTTTTTGTTTCTTCAATTTCATGGATGGATTCGTCAGCTGTGAAAGTGTTTCCCAAGGCTAGATACTGAATAAACCATTAACTTACACTGTATGGGAACAGCATGGAGAGGTTTGAGAGAGAGCGAGAGAGAATTCTTTATAGGCTTTAACCCTTTTGCTGCTGGTGGCTAATCTGGCCGATACAAATGATGCACAGATCATAAAAAAATGATTGATACACTGGCACATGGGTACTCATCTGAGTGTACCCAGCGAGCTCTAACTATAGAATACCAACATGACAGAGTTTGTATTGCATCCTTGTGCTTTGGACGAAAGTAGCCTCAGCATTGAAAGGGTCAAGATAAACCCAGGTTTGCATTAACACCTATGACTACATGAAAGTTCCCATAATTTGGCCACGCCACCTTTTCTTGTGTGTCTATCTCAAGCACAGGTTAAGGTAATTGAGAAATAACTTATTAATTGACTATGGCAACATAATATCTTTCTTTCGAACTTGGTGGGGCTTGTGCACGTAACAGCAGGCAGCGGTGAGATGTTCGTATTCATTTTTATTTTCATTTCACCACCGACCTGTGGACTACTGTATAAAACACCACCTTAATCACGGTCGCTGAGGCGAAGCCACTATACAGGTAGATAAGATGTGAGCTTTAAATAGAAGCTGTCCTTAGATATAAGTCAGAGTGCACTGCCTTGAAGCGTTTAAAAACAAATGCTACGTGTACAAGGGGCGCGCCAAGGCCATGATCACATAGGTTGATTTCTTCGTTTAGTTCTATATTCATCCACCAGGGGTTGGGAAATCTGGCTTGGAAAATAATCAAATTCATTTAAAGAAGAGTCGGTTTGCCAATCTAAACATGAAGAACCTTGTGCTGGATTAAGGCCAATAATTCCCCTTATAATTTGATATAAGACCTGTGAAAGGGATATTAACATTTGGATTCACAAGGTTAAAGAACCCGAACCCGTAATTCTCACTTTGCCCATCACAAGGAAATAACTGTTAGTTATCAATATGTTATAAATTAATACTGTTCTAGAAGTTGAATATAACCCTGCATCTACAATACTTCCTAAATCATTCCAGGCGATCGCTTGTGGTAATGCGGTGGTCTTCCCTGGGTACGATTAACGAAATTCCAAATTCCACACTCGTCAATGTCTGCTTTGTCGTTGCCCACGCGGAAAGTTATAATCTTCCGCACAGAAACAGCATTTATCGTACAATTGTACGACACATATAAAAAAAAACTAGTTTTTTTGCCTTTTCTTTTTTGTAATATCGATTTCACATATGTACCGATATGTCATTGGGCTTTCTAAACCCCTGATATATAATATATCAGGGGTTTAGAAAGCCCAATGACATATCGGTACAGACAGAATCCATATTGGATCACTGAAAATGACCATTATAAACTTGTCAAATAACGTGGTAATAAAGCTTACTATGGCAAAATATTTAAATGAGAGTTGTTGATTGAGTCAAGAATAATATTTTTCTCCGATATGTTTGGAAATGTAGCTTTCATTAGAAAGGTATGCCGAGAATGACCACATATTTAAAGGTCTATCGAGGAAATGGGCTGTGAACAAAACAGCATGTTTTGGGAGTAAAGGCTGTTTGCAGAGTTTATCGAACAATTAACCTTAGCTCGGGAAGTAAGTACTGGGCAAATATGTTTGGACTTGTGATTAGATGACGAAAGTTTGGCCAAACAATGCAATGCTTTTGTTATTTTAACTACCCAGGGATGGAGTCAAGCATATATAATACCTGCTTTAGTGGCAGCCGTTTCACGTGGGAATAATCTTAGCAATCTCTGTTTTGCCGTTAGGGATTGAGAATTTTGAGCCATGCTCAGGGGTAGCAAGACGTCTGATCAATTAAAGGGACCTCCACTGATTTTAACCCTTCCAATGCCACACACACATGTATGCGTATATGGTAACATAAACTATAGAACTATGCAAGCATATATGCGTGGGAGATAATCAAATACAATTAAAGAAGATCCTCGCTCATCAATCTAAAAAAAGATACATAACTCAAAAATTAGGAAATTGGCTGTCAGAATGTCAAGCTTGATTCAGTTTTCATTTTGATATGTCACATGACTATAGTGGACCAACATTGTATAAGGTCGTCAAACATGAAAAGCCTGGTACTTGATTGATAATCCCCATTGCGAGTTGGCATCTGCCATTTTCGCAGAAGTTACAATTTAGGATCACAAGGGCCCGGCACAAGGGTTAAAATTCTACTTCATTTTGTGAGATAATCTTTTCGCTTTGGAAACGGATAACGTACGAAAAGAGAAAGATTGTTATTAAAAAATGGATGCTCTCGGAAACCTGAGTATACTTTTGAGTTCTATAGATGTTTTGATATAACATAGATTTTGTTTGTGTTGAGAATGAAATGTGCTCAATGCGCAGTAGCAATAGCAATATCCTGTAGCAGGTTCGACCACGCTAACTTCAACCTCTCATGATATGTACATGGTATGTATGTGTAGAGGAAATGTATGTTTTTCACGCACCTCATGTCCCGCAGCCTGTGTGAAAAGAGGGCGTGATAATAAAACGGAAATATAAGGGCAATGTCAACTCTCTTTTTATGATCGACCTGATTTCCCATAACTCGATTGCCACTGCAGCCTGGGTACCCACATCCTGTCCCGCATTCTCGGCACGAGAGAGGAAGTAGTTATTGAACGCGCCGCCAGGGACGATCAACTGAAAAATGGCCACTTTTTAAGCATCCTGTCAATAGAATGATGGGCGTGATTTGCAAGCTCAAGCAGGAAATGGCAGAAATGTCAGGTCGATTAACAAGTCTACTGCAGCGCCTAGGCTCGATTATCCCCCTAGAACGAGTACCGAAAGGATATGGAGCATGTCTTTTTTCAATTGCATTCGCTTAGGGATCCGTCATCTCCTCTAGAACGAGCACCGAAAGGATATGAACCATGTCCTTTATTCAATTGCATTCGCTTAGGGATCCGTCATCTCCTCTAGAACAAGCACCGAAAGGATATGAAGCATGTCCTTTTTTTCATTGGTCTTCGCTTCCTAAGGGATTCATTATCCCCTCCAAAACGAGTACCAAAAGGATATGAAGCATGTCCTTTTTCAAATGGCATTCGCTTAAGGTATCCTTTATATGCTCTAAGACGAGCACCGAAAGGATACGAAGCATGTCCTTTTTTTAATGGCATTCACATAGGAATACTTTATCTCCTCTAGGTTGGATCCTCATTAGCGGGTTGGCATGGTCGCTACATAAATGGGTGTCGTTGTGGAGAGCTGTCTAGAGTACTTCTGCAACTAAATATGACCCCGCTGAACTATTCGCGAAGAGAAGGGAATTTGTTCCTGCGTGAAGGTTTCTATCTCGTAACGATATGACCTAAGCTGTTGAAAACAACATGAAATATTCCTTCCTTATATCTCCTCTAAAACGAATACCGATGACGCATGCCTGGCAAACTTCGGCATTGCCTTTGGGCTCATGGCAGCTATGTGGTTAAATGCATTTCCACCTTGGGTACACACATGGTCTGACAAATTTAAAATAACCCATCAAATTTCAGAAATAATTTGCGAATACTCGTAAAGGGATTGTTAATGCTAACGAGAATGATAACTTTCAGTCAAATACTTCTCAAAATGTTGCATTAATTTCAAGATATGTTAACGTACGAGACCATGTGTACGCTCTAGATGTGAAGAGAGTAAGATGCTGACGTGTGTACATGCCTTTAGCACTCCCAGCGCTACCTTTATTTATTATCGCCCACCTTGTGGGAGGAATGTGTACATTACTTCTCACTGTTAGTTAACCCTTTCTTTAAGGTCTGAATGGGTTAAATATTTTGGCAAAATCTCTCATGAGAAAACTTCTTTTGCAGAATATCAAAAGCTGAATTATTTTTCAAAACCGTAACAAACAACCCACGACCCCGGCCCTCTTCAATTATTTTGCCATCTCTATTTATTTCCAAAGTTATTTTAATATTTTTGTTGTTCCCAGACGACAATCTCAAAGGAAACTCTGGGCACGAATGGGTTAAGTGTACCTGTCGTGGGAGGATGTCACTAAGCCTCAATATGTAACCTAGCTCACTCATGTCTCTACTTGACCAGTGTCGTCTGGACCTGTCCTTATTTTGGAAACATCTTTGGAATTAAGCATCGAATTGCAAAATATTTGACGGAGAGTTGTAGATAGAATTCTAATGAACAATTCTCCTTCAAATAGTTTTTATATATTGGTTTTGTTAGACAGATATCACCAACATTGTCGGGCGGTTTTGGGTGCTACAGTGCTATAGTTGTAACAGTTGGGAATAATACAGAGATTAAGAATAATCATAATTGTTTTAGTTGGAAAATTGTTTTATGGTACATTTTTCCATATCATTTTCAACCAAGGTTCTTCTGTTTATTCTTGGTGGTTGCATAACTGGCCATTTAACGGAAGTTAAATCATCTGATAACGTTCTATATCAAAGTGTATCTCGCCTCTCAACCAGATAGACAGGGTTAATTTCACCAGTGCCAGTTACAGTGGAACCTGTCCAACTGATCGCCTACATGTAACACCTGTGGACATTGAACACCCTTTTCATTTCCCGGCAGCTTATTTCCACATTTTGAGTACATTGTGTACCGACTGCTTTCCCAATCTTACTACTGCACATAGTCCGTGTGGAAATCCCACTTGAGGTAATTGATAGCATTGCAAATAGTATTGGTCGATATTTTAGTCGTGGTTTCTCAACCTTTAACCTTGGATGAAGAAAAGAATGGATATGTAGCGAGAGACCAATTACTATATGGCCTATAGTTAAGTGCTGGACTCATGCCAGGAGTACCAGATAAGGCATCAGTGCTAGGTCACGTCGGAACAAGACCAATCAGGGCTCTCACATCGATTACATTACTGAGAAACCTTATCTCCACCACCAGCCGGTAGTGCCCAGAGCACCAATTTTGGCCTATCATAGTGGCCATTAGTTGACACTGGTTGAGGCTAGCATGTTCGGGTTGACCGACTGGTTTCGAATCCACTTGTGTTTGGTCATCTAAGCTTTAACCCATTAATGCTTAAGAGTTCCACTTGAAATTGTCGTCTGGATCCAAGATACTTTTGACGATAATTTCTAAATTAAGAATCATTTGGCAAAATATTTGAAGGAGAGTTGTTCTTAGTATTCCAAGTAACATTACTTATTCAATTATTGTCCTAATTATGCTTTTGTGTGAGAAAATTCATCAAAATTGTCAGTCCACTTTTGACTACCTTTAGCATTTAAGGGTTAACTACTTTCCAGTCAGAATTAACTCTAGAACTTGGTGTATGCTAATGTAGCTCTTATCACTGATCTAAAATGGCAGGAAGTGAATTAAACAACGTGCATTCCATTCCCACATCCGAAGCTGTAGACTAGTGATGTTCCCAGGCTGATTCTCGTGACAAGGTGAAAAAGAGTGAGAAATTGAACACCTCGTAATCTTGACTATCGCAGCACCCGCGCCGCGAGATTTGGCGCGAGAGCAAACGTTTCGAAAAGAAGCCAGAAAAGCCAGTACCTATGGTTGCCGCTCTCTCTCTCTCTCTCTCTCTCTCTCTCTCTCTCTCTCTCTCTCTCTCCTCTCTCTCTCTCTCTCTCTCTCTCTCTCTCTCTCTCTCTCTCTCTCTCTCTCTCTCTCTATATATATATATGTGTATATATATATATATATATATATATATATATATATATATGTATGTATGTATGTATGTATGTATGTATGTATGTATGTATGTATGTATGTATGTATGTATGTATGTATGTATGTATGTATATATATATATATATATATATATATATATATATATATATATATATATATATATATATATATATATATATATATATATATATAATATATATATATATATATATATATATATGCCCCAACACACCTAAGCATAATGCAGTTGTTCATACTATGTTTACGATGTACAGGTTCTACTCTATTTGAATCCTTGCATCCTTATAAATTTATCATAGCAAAACAAATTTCATGACCGTAAACTCTTATTGATCAAGACTACCATATGTCAAAAATACTCAATAACTTTCAGTACGAATGGGTTAACTCCGTAACACAAAATCCACTATTTTGTTAGAGGATTGTGCGGGTGCAGCCCACCACCAGGGCTAAATCATCAGAAACTAAGCCTGTTTGGCCCGAGTGTTCACGATAACTACCCTCGAGTCGCACCGCTAAGCCGCTCCGGTATGTGACTGGATACAATCTCTATGGACATACTGTCTATGAGGGGATTATCTTGGTGGGATCAAATTGATCTCAAACGCCCTAGCCGATACAGAGCCGAGGGGATTGGTCCGAGAGTGAGACATTGAACAGGGACAACATGCGTCACTCGAAATGAATCCGTACCCCCACCCTCCCCTCACAAGGGTGTGTGGGAGGGGGTGTTGAGATTCCTAACCGATACCCAGTTATCTAGATATATGTGTAGCTTTAGAAATACCTTCCGATTGGCCAAGATTAGGCTTGTGTGAAAGTTGCCGGTGACTTCCTAACCAGGTTATCTAGGGATGTGAAGCTTTAAAATACCGTCCAATTGACCAAGATAACGCTCGCCAGTCTAAAAGACACAACTCAAACATTTGTCATTTGGCTGTCGAAATGTTGTTCGATTCAATATTTATTTTGATATGTCACATGACTATGGTGGAACACAATTGTATAAGGTCGTCCACCACGAACAACCTGGCACTGGATTTTAGCCCTTAGTCCCCGTTACAATTTGACATTTGACATTTTGGGGGAATTTACAATTTGGATTCACAAGGGTTAAATTTATACTGATTTTACCAGAGGATCTTTTCGCTTTGGGGAACGGATAACCTACTAAACGAAATAGGTTGTTTAAAAATGGATGCTCTCGGGGATCTGAGTATACTCTTGAAGTCTATAAATGATTTGATGTAACATAGGTTTGGATCAGTGGTATACATCTGGGATTATAATCTGTCATTGAATCTCGAGAATTTCTGGGTGTACACAAAAAGAGTGATGAACCCTTGTCGATGTTTACTTATTCATGAAGTGTACAATGGTATTGGAGAAGCTCTGAAATGTCAACTCTCTTTCTATTGAGCCCACCACTCAATAGCCAATAGACCGGATGTGGGTATCTATGTGCCTATCTGTGATACTAACCCTTCCGATACTGATGCTACTTTCTTCCAAAACACAAGGATGCAAAGATTTTTGATAACCATCCAAACCCTGGCGTGTTGGTATTCATTAGATAGCTCTCATTGAGTACTCTCAGATGAGTACCCTTGTGCCAGGGTTTCAGTCATTTTCCAGTTTTTTTGCACCATTTTGTATTGGCAAAATTAGCCACCAGCAGATAAAGGGTTGATTGTGATGCCCTCCTAGCGCTAAACAAATGAGCACATCTTCATAATGAATCCCGTTGGGTCGTATTTGTGGGTTAGCCTGGGTCACCAGACAGGTCTCGGATTCGTCTATGTGATGCTTTTGCAGCTCTACTAGCTTAGGTAGTATATCGGAGGGATAGAAATAAGTGTCGAAAATAATTCCTCCTTCTATTCATTGAATGGTACTTAGTACTCTCTCAGTTGATAAGTAACATAAACGGCATCTCACGATACCATGCATTTATATAGCTACGATGCTAACCGATAATTCTCCTGTCAATCCTAACTCTCTATCCTAAAGGGGCATGTGAAAGAACCAACGCTCTTTATAGATTCAAACGACCATTCTTGAATATTCGTTTTACTCCCCCCCCCCCCTCCCCACCCCACTCCTCGAGACATATATTACATGTTTGGATTCTTGCTCTCACTCTGCCCTCTAGGTGAGATCTAAAGAACCAAAGTTGCTGATAGATTTAGACAACCAGTCTCCGTCTTTCTCCAGTTTACCCCTCTCCCCATTATTCTTGTAGGCAACATGTCCCAGTTGACTGCCTGCTTATGGGTTCGGACAATCAGTCTTATTTTTTCTCCACCCTCCAATCTCCCATTCAACAGCAACAGTCTGCTGCCTACCACACTGCCCCTAGGGACGAGCTGACGAACTAACATTTCTGATAGATGCGGACGATCAGTCATCAGTCTTCTATCCTCTCATCCTTTCTCCTTACAACATGTTCCCGCCTGAATGTCTCCTATTACTCTGCCCCCTAGGGACGAGCTGATGAACTAACATTTCTGATAGATGCTGACATCAGCAATGGCTTTTCTACCCCCTCTCATCCTCTTTTCTTACAACATGTTCCCGTCTGACCGTCTCCTATTACTCTGCCCTCTAGGGACGAAAATACTGGTAGGTTCAGATATATCGCTGGATTACTAGATCTAGTATCAGATTCAGACGAACATCCCGTCTGACTTTGTATATCTACCCCCCCCCCCCCCCAAAAAAAAAAAATAAAATAAAATAAGGAGTGGGCCCAGGATTATTTTTTAGGAAATTCGTTGTTCTATATGAGTGGGTTCGTTTTACAAGAGAAGAATCCCCTCGAGCTCATTGGTTATTATTATCTAGAAGTAAAGGAAAGTGACTATTCCTAGCAAGAAAATCAATGATTTAAAACTTAGGTCTCGTTGAACCCCCTTCATACCCGCATACCCCCTTCATACCCCCCCCCCCCCATTCAGCCTGACTGCATGCTACCACTCTGCCCCTAGTGACGAGCTGATAGCTTCATAAAAAGGTAGTCACTAAATCGTACGGACCTCAGGCCTGTGGTGTGCCCGTAGCATTCAGACAATCAGTCTTAG
This sequence comes from Maea johnstoni, assembly GCA_963942565.1. NCBI lineage: Eukaryota > Metazoa > Annelida > Polychaeta > Spionida > Magelonidae > Maea > Maea johnstoni. The sequence continues at coordinate 29,828,708 of OZ012688.1, read as the reverse complement.
TTTTTCTCCTACTCACTCTCCTCAATCTCCCAGACAAGGGCTGCAGTCTGACTGCCTGCTATCACTCTGCCCCCTGGGGAGGAGCTAATGAACCAATATTTGTCTTCCAGATTGAGACAATCAGCGTCAGTCGGATTTCCTCCTCTTTACCTCCTTAACCCTTCCAATGCTGAGGCTGCATTCGTCCAAAGCACTAGATCACAGAGATTTTTGAATTCTACTTATAGAGGCAACTCTGCTTAATCCAGACTGATGTGGACCCTAAATTTCTGTCCGGATTAGGCAAATTTTCCGGATTATGCGTATAGGAATTATATGTATAGGAAGGGACTGGGACTTTCCAATCTGTCCGGTTTAGACGAAAATCCGGATTACACATGTCCGGATTAAGCAGAGTTGCCTGAAGTCATAGGCATGATATCGTAACCCCTAGTTGAGGAATATAGAACTAAACAAAGAAATCAAACTGAAGCTAAGTACCCTAGACTCCATCCCCGAATAATTATAATAACGGTAGCACTGTCTGACCATACTTTCGTCGTCTAATCACGAGTACAAACATATTTACCAACTTCCCGAGCTAAGGTTAATTGTTCCTTGCACACGGCCTTTAATCCTAAAACATGCTATGTCCACAGCCCAGACCCTTAACCCAAATATTTTTAAAAAACACCTAAACCCTGTCTTGTGGGTATTCATTGGATCACTCTGACTGAGTACTCTCAGATGAGTACCCATATGCCAGGGGTACAGTCATTTTAAGGTGTTTTGCATCATTTTGTATTGGCAAAATTAGCCACCAGCAGCAGAAGGGTTAAGCATACCTTCTGCTTTGAAAACCATCTAAACCCTGTCATGTTGGTATTCATTGTATAGCTCTAGCTGAGTACTCTCAGATAAGAACCCTTCCCAATTAGCCACCAGTAGCATGATTAAGATATTTCCATATGTGTTAGACCACCTGCATACACGATGTGCTATGGGGTTAAGAAAATCGCTATCACAGGTAAACTTTTTTTTGCATTATTTTGTATTGGCCAAATTAGCCACCAGCATCATGAGGGTTAATCCTGCCTCTTGTTTCCTCCCAGCCTCCTCATCTCCCTGGTGACCGCTGCATTCTCTTATCCCGTCTCCATCACAGGGGAAACTAAAGAGATTACCCGCCAAAAGGGGGCGCTTCTCATCATCTTTTTTCCCCTGACCCAGACAATTGAGTGACACTCTTGTATCGATTTCCGTTATATTCATGACTAAGATCGAGTCTTAACGGTTCATCAATCTTCGCTTTTATCGCTTGCATCAGCATCTTGTCTGCTTGATAAGATTTACCATATAGATTTTTTTACAGCAGCTTGCATGTGCCTTGTATTCAGAGCGGGCACCTCTCTGGAGAGAAAAAATATAAAATACATCGCCATGTTGCACATTTGCGGTGAATTGTGAAGACAATGGGAACCTTTGGCATTCGTGGGATGGATAGTAATGATATTTACTGCTCTAACGAACCATCGATAATGGGAATATCACGAGGGTCTGCTGTATCATAATGTAGTTACTGGTTACTGCCTCGCCGCTGTGTTTTTTTAACATGATAGAGTTGTTTGTGTTATCCTCCAAACCTAATATGACTAAGATGCATTGAGAATTGACAATGCTTTTTGAAATAACTACAAACTTTTTATATATCGGATACATATCCAATATATCTAGCATGCGCAAAACTCTTGAACGAGAACCTTTTTGTGTAATCGGTATGCTTCTGATATTATTATTATTATTATTATTATTATTATTATTATTATCATCATTATTATTGTAATTATTATTATTATCATTATTATTAGCTTTTGTTGTTATTGTTGTTGTTGTTGTTGTTATTTTTATCCTTGTTTTTCTCTTTGTAATTCTAAGCATACTATAAAACGATTCCCTTCCCTATTGATTTCCTATCAACTAATCCTACCTTTACACACGATTAGATGTATTACTACACCCTCCTTTGGCCTTACAGCACCTTTAACCCTTATGCTGCTGGTAGCTAATTTTGCTAATACAAAATAATGCAAAAAAAGCTGAAAATGAGTGAAACCCTGGCACATAGGTACTTATCTGAGAGTACTCAATGAGAGCCTTCTAATGAATACCAACACAACAGGGTTTAGATGGATTTCAAAGATCTTTTGTGTCCTTGTGCTTTGGACGAAAGTAGCGTCAGCATTGGAAGGGTTAAGCTTGCTTCCCTATTCAGACACGTTTTTGTCGACACCGAGTCCTACAAATACCTTTCTCTATTTAACTACATCTTGGTTAAAGATTATCCTAAGCCTTCTGAGCATTATGCCATTCGCCTAAGCTTTGGATTGAGCGAAAATGTTTTTTTCTGATAATCTGGAAAGAGTCAACAGATTAGGGCTTTCTAGAAAGTGTGAGAAAAATCAAGAAGTAGAATTAAGCCATTTGACTAACTTTTGGATTGAGAGAATTTTTATTTCTGATACTCAAGGAAGAGTTTACAGATAGGGCTTTCTAGAAAGTGTGAAGAAAGAAATCGAGAACATCCTTTTATGGGGTTCCGATTAATAGTTAACCATACGTGGGTACTCATAACTAGAGAGTGTGATGAATTATTATTCCTCACAGGTTTAGCGGTATTGAATACACTACTATTTCTTGATATTGA
>OZ012688.1:29631025-29821025 GCA_963942565.1 Maea johnstoni | reverse complement strand
GTTACATTCAAAATTGTGAGACCGTGTATGCTCTGTAGGTGCACACAGGTAAAGGATTACTCCTAAGGAAGCAGTACAATGTATTATGCTCTACTTCCGTCCGTGCTTATAACACTGTCACACCATAACGTGTGCCAAATAAGGTACTCGGGTCACACTTTTAGAGGGTGCGAGCAGTAAGCACCGTACTTTACTGAGTAATATCCACGTCCCTTTTCGTGCAAGAATAGACATATGATGAGACTTGTAAGGAGGGCTCGCCTTTGTTAATCCATTTGCATCCGAGTGCACACACATCTGAGACCATAACTCATAAATTATAAAAATAGTATATATATATATATATATATATATATATATATATATATATATATATATATATATATATATATATATATATATATATATATATATATATAATATTCATTATATATATATATATATATATATATATATATATATATATATAATATATATTCATTATATATATATATATATATATATATATATATATATATATATATATATATATATATATACATATATATACATATATATACATATATATATATACATATATATATATATATATATATATATATACATAAATATATACATATATATATATATATATATATATATATATATATATATATATATATATATATATATATATATATATATATATATATATATATATATACTGTAAATCACTTAAGTAAAGCGGGAACAATAAGATAGCGATAATAGCGCTCTGCCCATATGCGCTATTATTAAATTCCCGTCTTTATTATATTCTTATTGAACTTGCTGCTGCTGTTCCCATTCACCGCTATACTTAGATCACGCTATTCACGACAGTACCGTATTTGCGCTGTATAATGTTCACGCCTTATTTAAGTGATTTACAGTATATATATATATATGTATATGAAGATGGATCATTAAATCCTAATGGAACAATCACTTTCAGTACTTCTCAAAATAGTGCTTTTTGCCAAGATATTTCCAGGTGTGTCAGACCACTTTTGTGGGCTTACTTATACCATGCCTTCTGAGTGCAGAACACATGTTACACATTCTAACTAGATCACACGCAAAAAGGATTTTCTATACCCTATCAATGAATATATAGTACAGCAAACAACATTGAGAATTAAGGAGCAATAGTGCAAGCTTAAAAAGGGTGAGATTTGAGCGCTCGGTCGATTTACCTTAAGCATTATGTTTGGTAATTCTTTTCATGTCTGAAGTTTTTTGAGGTGTTCTCAAAGAATATGTCCTTTCTTCGCTCCAAATACCAATCGCCTGAATGCTTCAGAAGCGATAAGGGCTACTCCTACACTGCATTGGATACATTGGATATTTAAAGGGACTGAAGTAAGGTAATTTGTGTAAGGATATTTTAGCATATCGCCACGCCTGTATATCAATAGTGCTAATAGGTTGTTATCGTACATGGTACTTCTATTTCTTCTTTTACTGCTGCTGCTGCTGCTATTACTACTACTACTTCTTCTTCTTCCACTGCTACATTCTACTTCTTCTTCCACTACTACTACTTCTACTACTACTACTACTTCTTTTTCTTCTTCTTCTTCCACTGCTACTACTACTACTACTACTACTACTACTACTACTACTACTACTACTACTACAATGACAGTAGTGTTAGTAATGATAATGATAAGACTACTACTCCTCCTCCTCCTCCTCCTGCTACTACTACTACTACTACTACTACTCCCTCTCCTCCTCCTCCTCCTACTACTACTACTACTACTACTACTACTACTACTACTACTACTACTACTTGAGGCGCGTGATCCAGGTGTTGCTCGCTGCGACTGTAAGTAGTGAGTATACCAGCACACAATGTTACATCACGTGTTACATGAGAATGTCACCTTTCCTTCCGGGTCATGAGATACCTGCTAGGTCATGTCAACGGTTCCCCTGGGCAAGATGCTCCATAGAGATCAACATTAAATCTTGATTTCCTAATCACTGTAGGGATGGTTGTCTTTAAGCTTCTTCTAGTCCATTCACATCTGGTCCTCCTGGGTTTCTTGGTGGCAATAATAACCTTTGAGGAAATCGATATTGAGAGTTACTTGTTGGACACAACAGTCCCTTTTGCAATATTATCCAAATACGTCTGTCTTTATATATATATATATATATATATATATATATATATATATATATATATATATATATATATATATATATATATATATATATATATATATATATATATATATATATATATATACATATATATATATATATATATATATATATATATATACATATATATATATATATATATATATATATATATATATATATATATATATATATATATATATATATATATATTATATATATATATATATATATATATATATATATATATATATATATATATATATATATATATATATATATATATATATATATATATATATATTTATAATATGTATATTATTCAAGCGTTATTGACCTCTATACTGTATGTGGAAAGGGCGCTATATCAGATACTAGTATCAATTATTGTTATATACATTTTACATTTACATGTTATATATATATATATATATATATATATATATATATATATATATATATATATATATATATATATATATATATATATATATATATGTATAAACAACATTTTAAATGTTTCCATAAGTGTTGGCCTTTCAGTACAGTGCCTCATGTGCGATGGGGCTACGCAATGGTCCTATTGCGCTGTATGCAGTCAACAGCAGTTGATGATAAATGTTCTAATAGGGATTTCAGGCCTACACAAACATGTGCCCTTAATTAAATAGTCCTGAAATGCTAAACCTTCAAGTAAGTCTCCAAGGCTTGGCAAAAATGGATAGCATTGAACAGTTGGCAAGAAAATACGTTACCGAGTTGATATGCAAAACACACAGAAGTGGGTGTCTTTGGCCCGGTATTCCAATGGTTGCTTGCGATTTAACCGACCCGAATTCACTGAAACGTATCATTCTTAACGTTAATGATACGTTGCTCGAGAAAAGTGGAAGAAAATTGTGTGGCTTGCGGCAAATCGACATAACGTTTAACCTTCTCTCTTTAACGCTAACATGTCTGTGAAGGAAATTAGATGTGCTTTTAGAGTATACATCAAAGAAAGGAATATTAGAAAGAGAGCATTCGGCATACATTGCGGTTTTCGTCTATTTGAGTTCAGCCACTGAAACGAGTTCAGCTTTAACCCTTTACTGATCGGCATATGTAGGTATTGTGGTGAAAATAAAAATACCTAGTGACTAACAGCTAAGTCTAATAGTATTTTTACGAAATTAATTTCCCTGCCATCTGAGAACACATTTTCCTTTGGGTAATATGTAGCTCTTATGCAGCTTTTATTGATGGGTTATGTTTAAAGTTGTAAGATCATATGTAAATTTCAGGTGCACCAACGTTAACGTCAAACGGCCAAAGAAAAAGTTTATATTTCCACAAAAAGTCATTCGATAAAAAAATAGATTCACAGGGTTATCAATTTATACAAACTTATGTTATGATTGATTTTCTACCCCATGGCAAATACACACAGTTGTATCATGACCTCCAAAAGTAGGACTTGTCAACTTGAGTTCCTTCAAAAATGAAAAGACCTCCATCAGTTGGCCATTTTATGTTTGCCAACCGAATATATAGTTTCACCAATTCGAGTACAAATGGAACTTCCATGATTTAGACACCCATATTTATTAACCGTGTTATAAATAGCACATGTGTCTAGCTTATGCAGGTTCCACTTGACATGTTATTTTAGATTGAAAAATTGTGTTATACTGATTAGACGACAATTACCAGCATATAAGCTGACACACTTGACACAAAAACAAACCTGCCACAATACCCACATGAAACCAGCTGACATTCGAGGACGTTTGCGACCTTGTTATTTAATTAAGCAGAAGTAATAACACTAGAAAACAGTTCTGTCTAATGCTCAAGGCCAACTATATGGGGTCCCGTTATTATCCGCAGCAAATACGTATAGCCTACCTCTAATGCAGGGCGCTGCCCCCACAGCCGATAGGTCTAGTGTATTGCGCAAAAATGTGTGTCCCTGTGTCGCCTCTTTAAACCATGCATGCCTGCGGTGCCTAAAAATGCCCTCCCAATTTTGTTGATATATTTGTGACCAGAGCATTTTTCAAAAGGTATTTAATGCTGTTTGGAACAAAACCCCTAAATCCCCTTCATCAATTCATGCCACATTCCTAAGTTATCTCCAAAACCAAAAAAGAATTCTCCAGAAAACACCCGCCAAGATGATTTCTGAGCATGAATGGAAAAGGGATTCCCACACCATCTTTTTCATCCGTAGACGTTTGGCATTTATTAAAGATGGTGGTGACTCGATGGTGGTTATCTGATACTCGGGTTTTTAGAACATCGTCGATAATTTGCCACTTATAAACCTCTATTGGAACAACAAGCTGCAGTAACAAAATGTAACTTTCAAATCTTCGTTCCATTCAATACAGCACCAAGTATGAGGTCTACAGGTGTATTTGCTTGGTCGACACGCTCCAGGTGGAAGGGTATTACCTGGCGAAGGATAAATATAGCATGCCGCCAGAAGGGTGCCCAATTACTTTCATCATGAAGAGGTCAGTTGATTGCCCTGGGAAGGGGTTCACAGGTAAATAAGCATTCCCAAGGCAATGGCCCCAGGTGGCAACCATATATCGATCATAGGTTGCCCCATTAGGGATCATGCTGTTACATAAGGTAACAATACGCGATTTGTCAATGTTGGATGCAAAGCCAGGCTACCCTTGGCGACTCACTAACAAAACCCACAAACTTCATCACTAGGAAAGTTAACTTGACAAATTCCCTCGACGAAAACCTTCCAAGTACTTATTTCAAATGCATCACTTGTTGCCTTTATCGATAGCATCAGTAACTTCATCTGATAAAGCAATCACGAAGAGGTCAAAAAATGGCCCTGGAAAGGGGTACATCATATAAACATGCCCTAGGCAGTGACCACAGGTGGATACGCTATATATATATATATATATATATATATATATATATATATATATATATATATATATATATATATATATATATATATATATATATATATATATATATATATATATATATACTATAGGGTGCCCCATTAGGGAGCCTGCAATAATATAAGGTAGCACTGTTAATCTTGCATTTGTTTGATATAAGGTAAGGCTTAATACTACGAGGGTATCATTTATGAACATCGTATCGAGATGAGTCACTTTGACCTTTCTCCTGCCTATGCCTTTTTCATGTCTGTCCCAAAAGTAGTGTAACTTAAAAAGCGTTTGTATGGATCGAATTGAATGACTCTCACAAATTTAAAAACATCGGCTTTGCAACGTATTAAAAAAAGATATTCCCTTGATGGAACACTTCCGCCTACCTATTGCGAATAGATCACTTGACGTCTTTGTCAAATTCAATCAATACTATTACTCAGCTTCAATACCCACGACTGATAAAACATTCAATAAAAGCGAAACGATTTATTAATATTATCACTCGCATTGCCAGTCACCATTCCTCTGGAATGCCCCGATATGTTCATTTCACCACGTGACCTGTGTACGTGACCTATTATTGGTCGGCCTGAGTAAGCACCTCTATCAGTTGACAGTTATGGCTGGAATGTATCTATTTATTGCAATGGCGGCTTGTCGACCGGAAATGTGATTTAAAGTCGTGCCTTTATCGTGGGTATTCAGGAGGCACATAAGCAGGAAGATAAGAGGCAACAGAGGGAATAAAAAGGGGAATATACCATCATTCTCGCTTCAGTGACTGTCGTGGCATTTCAAAACAAGACCTGGGCAAAACATGATCACGTGTGTGCTGTATAGCGGCCATTTGTAAATTAATAACATGGTTGCCATCTGAAAATGAATACCAGGGGATTTTTTGCGAAGGTTGTTTTTACCATAGCATTCTCTACTGTAGAACGATCCTACCTTTATGTTGTCCACAAATGCTGAATTTGCACTAAGGCTTCTAAGGTCCTTTTTATGGTGAAATGAAATCTATCATGATGTTGTCGTGAACCTAACACTGAACGAGGAATTTGTATCTAGGGAATTTGCGAAGGTTGATTTTACCATAGCATTCTCTGATGTAGAACGAGCCTAATGTTGTCCGGAAATGCTGACTTTGCACTAAGACTGCTAAGGTTATTTTTCATTGGGAAATAAAATCTATCATGATGTTGTCGTGAAGCTAACACTTAACGAGGAAGTCGTATCTAGGGAATTTGGGAAGGTTGTTTTTACCATAACATTCTCTAATGTAGAACGACCCTACCTTAATATTGTCCGAAAACGCTGACTTTGAACTAAGGCTTCTACGGTCATTTAGTTGTGGAATGAAATCTATCATGATGTTGTCGTAAACCTAACACTAAACGAGGAAGTCGTAACTAGGGTGTTTTTAATGTACATGTAATGTTGTCCGGAAATGCTGATTTTGCATTAAGGCTGATAGGGTTATTTTCTTACTGTGAAATGAAATCATAATGTTGTCGTGAACTTATCACTTAACAAGAAAGTCAATCATTAATGGCAAAAGAGGCAGTTTAAAGTGGCCTATGTATACATTCAGTGGAGGTCCATTACACCGCATATCAAACCATAAAACCGTAAATATTGTTTCTTTGTTTTTGATGTATGCTACAACATATCCTAAGCATATGCAATAGTGTTAGCCCTATATTGATATGTACAACATAGTTAAAAAAAAATACGCAATTACCTTTTTATGACCTCTATTGATTGCGGTCCTTGTATTCACTGTATGACAACTGCCATATTTAATTCATGTGTTTTTGAAAGCATATCCATGCCTGCACGGTTTTAAACATACCCCCCTTGGTATAACTTTGGTGCATTTATATAATCTCTACAGGATCCACGAATTCAATCTAGATGCCATGATATTAGTACGTGGCCCAGATTTGAGATTTACAAATTCAGAATAGAAAACACCGACGAGTAAAGAGCGGATTCGTAATACCAGACATGATGAAAAACAAGATGATTTTTCCTGGCCATCTTCATCAGCTATTTACAACGATGGACCAAGTGTGAAAGAGAAAAGATTTAAATATATTTTCGCCCCCAAAAATACGGTGGTGAAAATAGATTCAAATATATATTCTCCCCCAAAAATACGGTGGTGAAAATATATTTAAATATATTTTCTCCCCAAAAATACGGTGGTGAAAATAAATTTAAACATATTTTCTTTTCCCAATAAATGGGAGTGAAAATATATTTAAATCTATTTTCTCCCCCCAAAATACGGTGGTGAAAAAAATGTTTGAATATTTTCTCTTTCACACTTGGTCCATCGTAATTTACAGCCAGCATTCTCGCAAACATGATGATATATCCTCGGCTTATTGTCTTTTTTGTTTGAGAGCTAGGTCTGTTATTTATTCATCAACCCCATGTAAGGGCATTATGTAAGGCGGCCTACAAATGGCAGGCAGCACAGTTTTTATCGACTGTTATGTCACTGCTAATGGTTATCTACCACCACTCTGAGTACTGCTTGCCTCTGAAGGATGATGTGCATAACTAAAATGCTATCTACCACCTCCCTGTCACGTTATTACTCTGTATTCTGTACGTATTCTGGTCTGGTGTTTTTATGGATATGATTATGAACGGACTATTTTCAATATCACTTAATTACTTACTCTGTACGTATTCTGGTCTGGTGTTGTTATGGATATGATTATGAACGGACTATTTTCAATATCACTTAATTACTTACTCTGTATGTATTCTGGTTTGGTTTTTTTATTGATATGATTATGAACGGACTATTTTCAATATCACTTTTCATCTATTTTCATTCATTATACTAGAAATTGTTATAGATACATCGTAGTTTTAATGAATCAAACATATATTTCTCTCAGTTTGCAGTATGGTTGTTCTGGTACATTTGAAAAAAACTAGAAAATAATGAACGAATAAGGCTTTGAAGTAATAACGTTTTTCGGGACACTGATTGACATTTTCCCTCAACTATTTTTCAGACTTCCGTAAGAAATACATGTTAAAACTTATGAGGAGGTAGGCTCTAGATGTGTCAACAGGTGGCAATTCTGAAAAATTCAAAATTCGTAGTCCATATAATCATGTGTGTATCAAATGCCTTGGGTGTAACTTTTTGAAAGGTTAGTTACACGATAACATGAGAAGACTCCTTAGTTCGGAGATTTCATAGTAGAACTCTTCTCTGCAGAGAGGCGGTTTTAGCACTTCTGCTCCTGCCCGTCGCCCCTAGTTACCTCTAAAATGGCGGGAGACATAACAAGTGATCATGGGAAATCACAATTTTTCTCGTACGTCATACACAAAGTGCTGTATTGGTAATTGAGACGACTCCGTGGAACTGATGGCTAATTGTATTGGTTTTTTATGACATTAGATTATCAGGAGACTAAGGAGGGTTGGGAAAGAGTTGTTTATCATAAGAGCTTTGGTGGCTGCAATCATATTGCAAACGCCTAGGACAGATTATCCCCGAGATTATCCAAGTTGCGATATCTAATGTCCGCCTCAGGCTTTTCATAAATATCTCTACAAACTGTTCGAGTACTCATTGGATAATCCACAGAGGTATACGAAACCGGTATCTTCAACATTTTGAATTGACAATGATTTTGTAATCCTGAATTACAGTCAATAATACATTACGATATCACTAAAACCCTACTATAACGTATGAGGGAACATATAGTTCGATCTAATCTTTTAGATATATTTGGATTTGAAGTGTATTTGGTTGACATTGACCGCAGTGCAATGTCTACAAAGTCAAATCCCATAGTCAAAAATAAACGTATCACACAAATGAGAACATACAGAATGTTTTAAAACGGAACTGTTGATAAGCCGAGCCAATTCGTACCATAATTATACGTAAACGAGTCGATAATAAAACCACATAAATTACCATTCCAAGTACTAGTATTTAACATTTCAGAAAATAAACAGCATGTTTTATTTCGCGTAACAACTTTTGTAAACACTTCTTGCATTTCCTAAATAATATTCAATAATCTGAAAAGTCATATGTTATTGTGATCTTTACATATGACATTTACAATGAATAACTTCCAGCAGTTTAGAAAACACATTGTCTCTTCGAAAGTGCGTTGTTTCTTCCATAGGGAACGATCACAACTATGTGCTTAGGAATAACGAGTTAATTGTATTAACCCTTCCAATGCTGAGGCTTCTTTTGTCCTAAGCATAAAGATGCAAAGATCTTTGAAAATCCCCTGTCATATTGGTATTCATTGGATAGCTCTCGCTGAGTACTCTCAGATGAGTACCCATGTGCCAGGGTTTCAGTCATTTTTCAGCTTTTTTGCATAATTTTGTAATGGCCAAATTAGCCATCACCAGCATAATGCACCAGTCAATTGAATCCCCGGGAGGGGGGGCTGGGACATGCGGGGATAATGCTCAGGAAAAAATCAATAAATAGCACTCATCCCCACTGGCAGGGACCAATTCTGTGGCAGTATGCCCCACCCCTGGGGCATGCTCAACAAGAATACACAAGTTCCTAAGATTTCAACTTTTTATTTTGTGAAAATAAACCACAAAAATCTTAGCAGTTACATCACAAATAACAAAACCTTCACCAGTTATAAAAATAAAATTTTAGACTTGGAGAAGACACCCTTCACATTACTTTTATTAAACACCTGACGTCCATTGTGATACCATTGTCAATGGAAAGTCTCTGAATTACAATTCAGTTTTAAAAGTATATCAACACTCTGTGCATTGCACTGCAGTACACTGGGAATGTTTATCTACAATGAAGTGATTGTAGAAAAAGTATAAACAAGTGTTGGGCATAGGGTCATAGAATGGGTTCAACAGATGGCTGCTTTTTTTGAACTCCTTAAGTGAATGATTGAGTAGTCTGTTTCAACTTTCCCATCTTCAAGTCAACCTTCCTAGGGAATTTGATATTCTACTTCCCCAAGGTTACCACAGAGAGGCACATTTGGACAACTTCAAGCCATGGTCAAAGCCTGGGGTGTGTTTCCAGTGTGAGCATCCCAAGAAACTTCCGAAGAAGCAACCACTAAATAGGAAAATATTTCATCAAGTGGTTCTTGAGATATTGTGCAGACAAATAATTCACATTGCCCCCAAGTGGTGAGCTTTGAAAACTGAGATGACCACCGATAAATGTAATTGAGCCCCAAGAAACTTCCGAAGAAGCAACCACAAAGTAGGAAAATGTTTCATGAAGTGGTTCTTGAGATATTGTGCAGACAAATAATTCACATCAACCCATAATGGTGAATTTTGAAAACTAAGATGACCTTCGAAAAAAGTGATCAAATGATGCCCACTGTTCTGTGGAGGCACTGTTTGGAGAGGTTTAAAAAATTATACCCTGAAAAAAGTTATACCCACCAGAACCAATAAATCCTTTTTTTTCTTTTTGGTCAAGCAAAATAAAAATGTTTGCTCGACCAAGAAGAAAAAATGCTTGCCGAAAAATAGGCAGGGTAGGTAGTGTGTTTTTTTGTTTGTTTTTTCACACTGAAAACCATAGGGTTGAGATTTAGCTTACCAGGAACATTTGTTTGACTTGTCTTTTGAAGGATGTACAGCTCACTTACTTCAGCTATTATTCAAGGTCGTATACAACTATTCATGTGTTTATGTCCATGATTGGGATGTCTTTCCCTATTTTTTCCTGACCTGGACTTAAGGATTGGAAGAAACCCCATTAGGGTAGGGGAGAAAAACTAAGTAGCCATTAGTAGGGTAGGGTTACCCTGAGCAAACATTTTTCGGGGCCCCTGTTGGGAAAACAGTGGGTGTTGGCATAAGAAAATGGTTGGTGGCAGAGTGAAAAAATCAGACCTAAATTCAATATATTCAACAATAGGTTACAGTGCATTTCACATCTGTCTGTCGCCATGGATTTTGGACAGGACTCTTTAATAAATGGTGCCATGAGGTCCGTATATGGCGCAGAAAGTTTTCCCCTCATTTGCATCCCAAATTATGATCAGATGAAAACTACCCCTAGATGAATCATGTAGAGCTCTATACAATCAGAGATCAATTAAACATTGAAATCAAATCTAAACTCAAAGTACATGTGGCCAAGTGGTCTTATGTGCTCAGATTTCATATGATGGTTCATCAGTATTATCATTTTCAATTTTATTTCAGTGCAATACATTTCATCAGTCCAGCTGAAATTTCATCAGGCAGCTCAGTGATTGAGAGTCCAGCATCCGATCCCAACCCAGGTTTTACAACTTACCCAGGGCTTGAAATTACAATTCGGGCTCCCTGGATTTTTTCTAGGGAGCCCTGGAAATTTTCAGTGAGCCCTTTGGGCTCCCTGGATTTTTTTCGAGGGAGCCTAAATGAATTTCAAGGAGCCAATACTAACTAGGCCCAAATAATAATAATTTTTATTTAAGAAAAGTCTTTTTTCTTTTTTTTGTGGTAAATCTTTCTGTACTAAGTCATTTTTCTCTTTATTTTCTTCTAAAACATTTCACCAGTTCAGGTAACTCAAACAATAAGCCCCCAGTGCACTCAAACTGTCAAACAGCCCAGGTTCTATTCATACAATCAAATAATCAATTTTTATTTAAGAAATGTTTTTTTTTTCTTTTTTTTTTTGTGGTAAATATTTCTATACTAAGTCATTTTTCTCTTTATTTTCTTCTAAAACATTTCACCAGTTCAGGTAACTCAAACAATAAGCCCCCAATGCACTCAAACAGCCCAGGTTCTATTCATACAATCAAATAATCAATTTTTATTTTAGAAAAGTGTTTTTCTTTTTTTTGTAATAAGTAATTTTTCTCTTTATGTAACTCAAATAATAAGCCCCCAGTGCACTAGAATTGTCACACAGCCCAGGGTCCCTTTACACTGTTACTATATATGTGTAACCCATACCAAAACAAATCAACCTGAATTAAGTGATCAATTTTATTTTTTAAAAGTTTTTTTTCTTTTTTGGGGGGAAATATTTCAATTCTATTTTATCTTATTTTTCATTTTTTTATTAATCCCATTCACCATGTCATTGGGAATAGGATCATCTTATGTAAGTAATTAAATATGATCCATCTCATGAGCTACCTGACATCAAGGCTGCTGATAGTGTGCAAAACTTCCAAGAAACATTGCTATTTCATCGACTACAAGGACTGTCACTATAAACATGTGTCCACTGACTATTCTTTAAAGCGCTTATGAACACATTACGGGTAGATAGGGCGCTATATCCTTTTTCAATTATTATTATTATTATTATCATATTTACCACGCCGTCCTGCTCCCATGTGTGACACAGCAAAATCGTCTTCTTCGCACCGAAGAAGGAGCGGTTGGCGCGATCGTATCTTTGCAATGTTGTGGCATTGGTCATACCTTACGCTATAGGTGTAATAGTATGACCATTGTCACACACCATAGTCTGTAGTTGGTCAACACATTGGACCTAGCAGAGGCCGGGTGCGCCCGGCTGATAGGCCTACTGGAATCGTGGCAGCAAATTATGACGTCACTATTCAAATCCCCGCCTATCATGCACCGCCTCGGGACAGCAACAATAAATCACAGTAATCCCGGTACACCGGGAAGCTATTTTAAGCAGTATTTAGCAGAAGCACCGTGTTTCCCGGCCAAGTCCCGCCCCCCCCCCCCCCCCCCTCCCAGGGATTCAATTGACTGGTGCATAAGGGTTAAGAATGTACTCAATTTCATTTGATATTACCGCCATAATGGATACGTCACGATTTCATTATTCTGCGGGTAAATGAGGAATTGAAATGAACACTGACTTGTTGCCATGGTGGTACTGTTTACACAGAAACTGTGTAATAATGGAATCTGGTAAGCAAACAAGTCAGGTACTGAGAGAAAAATGGCAATTATAAACCCAGCTGGGTAGGAATTAAGTTCAATGTACACTTATTTATGAATGAGGTTATGCTGGCGAGATTATTTGATTGAAACACAATGCGTTGACTGCGTCTCTCTCTCTCTCTCTCTCTGAGTACTCTCGCTTTCACTCTCTCTCTCTCTCTCTCTCCACACACACACACACACACACACATATATATATATAATATATATATATATATATATATATATATATATATATATATATATATATATATATATATATATATATATATATATATATATATATATATATATATATCTTCGCGTTAGTATAACCGTATAGCTTTAATGTTTAAGATTTCTCATTTGGTTAACATTCTAAGGATAAATTTTACCAGTTGTATAAGGTATGCAGTACTTCTTATTGAAGGACCATCCTATCCAGATATTTCACTACGCAATCTATAGTGCTTAACACATGCTGAGCAAATGGAAAGAAATCTGCAATCTTAACTGGGCCATTGAACATGGAAAATCATTAAGCTACAATTTACATGCCGAATGAGACGTTAAGAGATCATCGCTTTTATGTGAATCGGTAATTATGTTTGATAGTGTGTAAATTCTCATTAGTTTGATATTCAGTAGCTATTAACTGTTTGAATATATTAAGGAACGATTAGGCCAAGATGGTCAATGTCATTGCTATTTAGGGGCAGCTCCCCAGGCCGACCGGTCCCCTGCCGGGTCTTGTGAGAAAGTTGTCAGTGACTTGGGGTTAGGCGGTGTTTTTCGCTGGCTACTCAGGTTTCCTCCACCAGTTACAACTGGCTTGTCTGACGATTATCAGTTCATCCTTTTCCACCAATATTCAAGGTTGGTTGATTTATGAATTAGAGTGAATTATAAATTTGACGTAAGGGAAGATATGGATGCAGTTACGATTGGAAGAGAAGCTTTGTAAGTTCTAGATAGACAAAAGGAATACATGAAGCAATAGAACAATAGCGCAATCCCTGCAGAAGGGTACTCTTAACAGACATTAAGCATAGCACTTAAAGGGAGATATCAGTTATCACGACTCGACAAGAAAATCGCTTTGAACACTACTTATCGTGGAAACAATATCTGCAATCAAATCTTCTACGGCGAAGTAAGATCCAGGAAGGGAGAGCGATCTGTCAATTGAGGAGCCTGCGATCATTGATTTCTCATTAGTTACGTCGGCTGAACAAAACGGCGATGTTTTCGAGCAGGCTACTCTTGTGGTATGAGCTAATGGGGACGTTATGACGGGTTAGCCACAGGGGGGTAATCATGGGGCCGATGAGGAGAGAGATAAGGGGAATATAAACGCTAACGACCTTCTTATGTCTGTGTTATGGTGTGATGACGACGCCTAATGGAAGAAAATAATGTTAATACTGTTTTGGCACAACAACAATGCCTTAACCGCGTTAACCGTGTTATCTTTGGCATCACTTTTGTTATCGTAATTGTTGCTTTGGTTTTTGTGATGTGTTGTTGTTGATGTTTTTGTTGTTGTTGTTGTTATTGTTGTTGATGTCGTTGTTGTGGCTGTTATTATTGGTGTTGTTGCTGTTGGTAGTGATGCCGTGGTATTGTTGTTGTTGTTGTTGTTGTCCTCGTTGTTGTTGTTGTTGTTGTTGTTATTTGTGTTGTTGTTGCTGTTAGTAATGATGCCCGGTGGTATTTTTGTTGGTGCTACTTTCTTGTGATTGTATCGACAGGGAGATGAATATCCTATTGTTGATTAGATTTACGTCTCCCACTCTAGTGATGTGGCAATTCAGATGGAATAGCAGATCACCACTGATTCGATTGATACATCTTGATATTCGCGAACATTCTCAACGAATCTTATTAGTGATCAGGTTCACACATGTAGAATGATGCTATGATTGAATTGCCATTGATGCAACATATTCGTTATAAACGTATATGCAAATGACCATGATCTGCACGATTTGGGCATATGAGAAAAGTGCCAGTGATTTGAATTTAGGGGGTGCTTTTCTTCTCTGGGTACTCAGGTTTCCTCAAATATTTACCACTGGCTAGTCAGTGACGATGATCCTGTTATAAGTATATGTATGATTTATTTACCAAAATAGGAACAGTCAATAAACATACAATTCAATGCAATACAGTTTTGTCTGTATACTCCTTACTTTCACTTGCTTAGTTATTATTTTTTTCCTTTGTATTTGTATTTTTTTTTCTTCTGTTAAAATTTCACGTATTTGCTATGATTTTGTACAATTTAGTACAGTGAATAAACATACAATACAATATAAAACAATACAAACGAAATTGTAAGAATAAAACCGCGTGTTTGAGTGAAATTGTATAGAATAAAAGCCCAACGCGCAAACTGAAATGGCGTGTACGTTCCAGCAACATAATACAATTCTCGTTCCCCAATGGAGATGTTTCCTTCGATTGTCCCAAGCCACACACACCATTAAACCAATCCAAATCCAGCATAATATACATTTCTTTTCCACCGTCTGTGTAATTGTCAGTGCATGATATGGTCGAGACAGAATCTTTTTAACGAAGACAACTGAGATTTGTTAGGCGCAATGGCATATGGAAGCCGTTAGGATTTGATTGCGTCTGGCAGCTAATCGTGCCGTACAGGTCTCCCTGTCTCTCGAATGATTGAAACAATGAGAATCTCGTGCAACCTATTGTTAAACTATTGTCATTGCCTGGTGGGGGATTCTGTCTGTTGTAAAACTTTAGACTGTTATATGCAATATTTCATTGCGCAAAAAATGTGCTTTTGGTCAATTGTACTTGAGATGGGTAGGTCTGTAGGGTAGTAATGAACTATCTGTTACATTGCAAAACAACATTGTAATTTAATTTTATTCATAGTATTCTTCGTGTGTAGGCAATAATTCTGCAGCACCTGAATAGTATGAAATCTCTGATCAAAGGCGTGGTAAATTTGAAATAGGGAGCAATCAATTTATCTGCTACATTGCACAAATGCATAGGAACATTTCAATGAATACGGAAGTGGCCAATCGTACAAAATATTTCCGTAGCACTTTGAAGGTAAGAGGACCATCATCAATCTTAAATGTTGTTTTCGATACGTAAATTCGGACATGGTTGGTCAGTGGGTTTCCGGGAAGTAATCAATCTAATATCTCACTACTTTTTAATGCATAAACAAGTAACCACATATACGCATTATCTCCGATGCATCTGAATGGTAAGAAAACCATCACCAATTTGAAATGTGGCTTTCGCTAAGTACGTTTGGAATAGGTTGGTTTGTCAGGCTGTCATCAATATGTCTGCTGCATGGCACACGACTCATGTAACCTTTTAACGCATCAAATCATACACACACACACGCACACACACATATATATATATATATATATATATATATATATATATATATATATATATATATATATATATATATGTATATATATATATATGTATATATATATATATATATATATATATATATATATATATATATATATATATATATATATGATATATGTATATATAGATATAGAAAATTATATATATATATATATATATATATATATATATATATATATATATATATATATATATTTATATATATATATATATATATATATATATATATATATATATTATATATATATATATATATATATATATATATATATATATATATATATATATATACTAGTATATCCGTTAGTCTGTGTATATCTATATGTGTGTGCTACATTGCATATTGCCTACGTTCCTGGTGACCTTTTATTACATGAATAAGTTATCGTTTGCTAGCAATATGTCCCCACAGCACTTGAATGGTACAGAACCATTATCAATGTATAGCTCCCAGTTGGCATGAGTGGCGATGCCGAGTTTGAACTAAGCTAATTCCCCACATCTGTCATAAACCAGCGGCGGCTGCGATAAATGTCACAATTGCCGGCCATCCTGAAAGTCGTATTGGTTTGAGAGCGCATGTGCTCCACGTCGTTCGGCTCGATACAGTACAGTCATGTAATATATGCACCGGTAGACCGGGCGTCTGCCACTGCCTGGTTGTAAAAGCAACCCCTAGATAACATATCAGAAAACAAGCCAAGCATATAAATGACCCACGTACATGTAGCTTGCGAATCAAAGCTACGTTCAGTTGTGAGGTCATAGTATGCATCCATGCTAAGTAAACTCAGGGTGACAATCGGGCTTGCAGTTATGTATTATGCCCGTGCTTCAATTATTTCCCAAATGTCTTCATCAGAGAGATACTGTTTGATGAGTAAAACCTTTTTGGCCACTACGATTATGAATAGATTAATCCATATGCTGGTGGTGGCTAATTTGACCCTTATAAAATGCTGCAAAAAATCCTGAAAAATAACTGAAACTCTGACACATGGGTACTCATCCGAGAGTACTCAGTCAGAGCTTTCCAATGTACACTAACATGACAGGGTTTAGATGTTTTTTAATTTTCATAAATCGTCGTCTGGATCGATGACTCTTTTAGAAATAAGTTTTGGAAGAATGCATGCAATCATATAATGTTTGAAGTAGATTTTTTAGTTTACTTCTAATGAACATTTCTTCTTCAAATATTTGCCAAAATATGTCTTTATCAGAGAGATATTGCCCAAGAAGTAAGACATTTTTGCCACTTCGATCATTAATAGGTTAACCCTTATGCTGCTGGTGGCTAATTTTGCCCGTACAAAATGAAGCAAGAAACCTGAAAAATGACTGAAACTCTGGCACATGGGTACTCATCTGAGAGCACTCTGCAAGAGCTATATAATGAATACAAACACGAAAGGTCTTTGTGTTCTTGTATTTTGGACGAAAGTAGCCTCAGCATTTGAAGGGTTAAATTGTCGTCAGGATTGATAACTCTTTTTGAAAATATCATTCGAAAGAATGCACGCTATCGTGTAAATTTGAAGTAGAGAATATTTCCCAAAATATGCACTCATCAGAGAGATATTGTTTAATAAGTAAGACCTTCTTGGCCACTTCGATCATGAATAGCTAATAGTGGATGATAATGAAATCCAGCAGCGATAGCAGGACAGCACGTCCGGTCAGTTCTCGGCGCGCGAGTAGAAAAGTGTAAATAGCACTAATGATCATATAAGTCACACTATATCATTTAGATACGATGAAACGGTCATTCCCAGCCCCTGATTATCGCTTTTATATTCTGCAAAATGGCGGTGAAAATGGGATTTTTCTTGATGAAGCCTATCTCCGTAATAAATGAGGCGATTCTCTTGGCGTCTGATGTCCTTGGCTTGTCTGATTTGCGCAGGGGACGCCAGGCAATAGATACAGGGACACCCCATTAAACTGCTGGGACGAATAGGGGAAATATACAAATTATGGATCGCAACTCATCAACCGAGTCTTGATATCCTATAACATCGCATTCATCTTTCTTGGGGGTGTGCCCCCATGGTCTAGTGGTCTAGGGTGTTGCCACTGACAGCTTTAACCTTAACTAAGATACTTGGTGCTGAAAGTAGGCAGCCATGAACACTTAGGTTGCCCGATATTTAAATGCGACCACATTGTATTCAGATGAAGACAGACAATCTTCACTTACGAGTATAGCTTACCATGCCACGGACAAGAAAGGTGCTATCTGCATAAAACAAGCGAATATAAAATGTAATTCTTTACAAACTAACTACCGTATATTTAGTTCTTAACGCCCGTTCCTATTAATTTCTTTTAGTTCGGTGTTTTTATTATTATTATTATTTACTTTGATTATGAATACATTTGTAAAACTGTATGATTTTTGCAATGATCAGATAACAGTAAATGAGTATACAATACAGAAATACTAATCGAGAAAGTGTAGAATCAAAAGAAGTCATAGTCTGCCCCGATAGCGGGCTGGTCTAATGAGTTCCCAATGACTGCTTGCTAATAACACTGCCTGGGTTCGAATCCCGGAAAGGACATGTGAGAAATTTGCCAGTGACTTGGGGTTAGGCGGAAACCAACACATCTACCATTCACTGCTTCCAGTTTTAATGGAGGCAGGGAGGGCAGGATTTCCCCCTGCCTCTGTGCTGTGTATAGGTCTCTGTGGCAAAGATGTGAAGTGTGTAATGAGTTAGTGGAGCTGGGACCTGTGGCCCGCTCTCAGAAGACAGAAGCGTTGCGTGCGCACGGCGGGCGGGGACGGGGATTTCGGGATAGCGGCGGCCGCTGTGCTGCTGGTGCTACGCGCGTCAGACGCCAACAGGCTGCACAGCGAACCGCATGACGACACGACGGCATCATCCAGCATCACTGCCTTTGATGAGGATGATATTCTTATACTAAGATACTAAGGAATGTACTTGCATCGGCATTGGACAATATTCTTATACTGAGGGATATACTGGCAAAGCATATAGTAAATTGTAGGAATTACAATATTGGGAATATACAATTGGGAGATATATTCCATGCTGTCTTTGATAAAGACAGTGCTATGCCACTTGGAGATGTGCTTTAACCTATAGCAGGAATTACCATGTTCTTTTATTAGGACAATGCTGTGCTATTTGAAGATGTATTTCGACTAAAGTTGTGCCATTAATGAAGACAGTACTGTTATATTGGAATTTATATTGGATTGCTGGAATTCCCTTTGCCTTTGAAGAGGACAAGACAACAAGAGCTGAACTTTTTTCATGAAGGAGTGGTACTTCATGCTTGGCGAATCACAGGAAACGTTTTGCCTTTGATTAAGACAATATTATAACATAGGGAATTGTAGTTTATGCTTCGTCAAGAGCGTAAATCGTCGCAGTCTTTGACACTGGGAACCTCAGTTATTTACAAAGCAAAGTAAATTTCAGGAAAATTTCCTGTCAAGGTTGATTGACATTTCCTGCCAAAATGGAGAAACAACTAGGTACCATTCATTGTTGTCTAAGTCTGTTTTTTCGTCTTTGACCATATTGCATTGTAATTTATCTATTTCTTATTTTTTATGTATGTCAAGCATAATTAATGACATTACTATCAATCCAGATAACGGATTGACCTGAATGAATGGAATGATAAAAAAGGCTGTTTACAGTGAAATTTTAAAAAATGTTTTTTTTTTCAAAATAGTGACTAGCCCATTAATGCTAGCAGCGGCCAATAGCAATTTAACAGTATCCAACAATCCTCCTTCAACTATTTTTTTTAATAATCCCAATTCCCAAGTTATTATCGAAAGTATCCGAGATCCAGACGATAATTTTAAGAGTAACTCCTAAGCACTGAAGGGTAAGCGATGTCACTATGAATTTGTGAATAAGGAAATCATTTGATTATTTATTTCATGCATTATTTTCACTGTGGTTTTATTCTGTTTCAGCACGAAAGTCAAGTCAGGAAAGCAATCGGGCACTCGCCGAGTCAAGAGAATTAGAACTAAACAAATATGTGAAAGAACTAGTGAAATTACACGCAAAGGTAAGAGTTTTGATAATATTTTACACGATTCTTGTGATTCGCTGACGTTTGGTTATAGACATAACGAACTAGCCAAACACGTGTTGAGGGACTACCCCAATAGCCGAGTGGTCTTAGCATTGTGCAATTACTTGCACCACCGCCAAAGATCACAGATTCGAATCATAAGAAAAAGGTGCCAGTCTTTGGTTTTATCCTAGCACTCCGATACCCTATACCATTAACAACTGGCTAGTCATAAAGTAGCCTTAATACGTGAGAAAAAGTGACGGTAAACGAAATTCCGGGCCCCTGATCCAAAACCATGCCAAAATATCACGTAAATTAGCTTCTCGAAACTGACTGCTAATGTGAAAAGTGAATTTCAGCTACGAGATTCTAGAAATACTCCGTACTAACGCGTTTTGCCATTATTAGATTACGTACATGTAGCTCATTATTGCAGACATCTGACGTAAAGCATAGGTCACCGCATGCCGCTGTTGTACCTCTCCCGCTATATCCATTTAGCCAATCCCAGTAACACTAGGCAGTGACTGCGGGCTGTATTTCAAAGAGAGTAGCTTGTCTTGTGGCCCTGAAGCATGGGGAAGATCAGAGAGTATTCTGTATGTTTATTGACCACATTTTTCTATACAAAACCATACGTATAGACGTATCGTAAACAGACATATAGTAAATCAGTTATCTGTATGCTTAGTATTATTAACTTTATCTTAAGAATAACACACACACACACACACATAGATATATACATAAGTACATACATACATACATACATACATACATACATACATACACGGGCAGTGGGTGACCCATTCAAGCTGAACTCTAGATATTTGATCATTCAGAATGAAAATGCCCTTGAAATAAGCAAAACACTTAGCTTAAGATCCCTCTTTTGACCAGTGAATGCCATTACAAGCTTTATGTCCGGCAGAGATGTTTTGATTCAAATAAGCAATATTGGAAATATCGGTCAACATGTCATAGATTCTTAGAAAAATAACACCAAAACATAAGTTAATATATATATATATTGTTTATTGACTGTAATATTATTACAAAAGATACAATATGAACTATATCAACTAATAACAAATGTGTTATTGTTGGCATATCATCATTCATATACATATATTTAAAATGCGAGATGATTGAATATAACATTTTGGCACTGAAACGTAAAAGAAATGCTTGCATGTGATGGGTGTTGTTGGGTTCTACCCCATTTGTGAAAAAGAACATTGTTCGATAAGATCTCCAGAAATAATAACATGAATGCAACTTATTTAACTAATTAGATGCTATACGCAAAATAATGATACTAATATTATGATAATAAATTAAAGATAAATAAGGATGAGAGCTGTGCCCAAAGTCATAAGCATTCTGTTTATTTTTGCTAGGTGAATAAGGCCAGGAATTTGATAACCTAAAGCCCATATTTTTCAAAAAGGCACCACTAAGCTAGTGTTTCACAAGTTCCCGATTCCCAATAGGGTGATTCGCTACCGGGTGCTCTTACCTAACCCTCATATGCTGGTGGTAGCTAATTTAGCCAAAACAAGATGATGCGAAAACCTGGAAAATGAGTTAGTATGGGTACATGGGTACGGCACATGGCTACTCATCTGAGAGTACTCAGCAAGAGCTATCCAATGAATACCAACATGACAGGGTTTATATGGTTTCCAAAGGAAATCTTTATAACCTTGTTCTTTGGACGAAAGTAGCCTCAGCATTGGAAGGGATAATAATATATTACCACATCATAAAAAGTGTGATAGCAACCATAATCAATAAAGGCATTATCTGTAGGCTGATTTGTGTTGTGCGCACACTCAATTAGTGAGCTAATGTTTTGTGAAACGTTTTGCATTTTCCTTCCATGGATGAAAATAGCCTCAGCATTCAAAAGGTTAAAACCCCTTTATTTTTCAAAAAGGCACCAATAAGCTGCTGTTTCAGCAAGTTCCCCATTCCCAATGGGGTGATTCGCCACCGGATACTCTTCCTTAAGGTTTCCTTTAATGTCCCCACTTGTGCGGCCGTAATGGCCACAGATCTGACAGTTGCGTGTTATCACCGTCCCTCCAGACATTAGGCAAGTCGGCCGAGAACGCGACGGGAATTCGAACACGTAGCTGTCCCCCAATTCTCTCGATGTAAGGGGCTGGACCACTTGATATTCTGTGGAGGGGTGAATGTTATTTGACCTGTGTCAGAATGTTTTAGGCCTCTGAATAAATGACAGATTTTTGCTTGAACTTGCAGAACCATTTTTTCTCCTCTTGGAAAGCCAATTTCTGGCTTTCCAAGAGGAGAAAAAATGGTTCTGCAAGTAAAGAAAAAAATATGTCATTTATAGAGGATAAAACATTCTGAACAGGTCAAATAACATTACCCTCCTAGAATATCAAGTGGTCCGCCCCTATAAGGCTAAACTAGAACCAATTACTAGAGAAGACTCGTAGCTCAACCCTATTTACATTTTTTAAGTCTCTGCATATACATTCATTTTTCTACATTCTTACAACGCAATACAGACGAATATATCATCTATACAATTTATAGATTCAACAATGATAATCCCTGAGTCGTGAGAGATAGGGAGCGGTCAGTGCCAACGCCATGGACCACTCAGTTATGGGACAGGCCCCCATTTTCGTCAGATCCATACACCAGCAAGGCACAGGCCTTACTCTACCTGGGTAATACACAGCGAGGTTCTGCACAACTTAACCGCAATATGACAGAAAAAGTGACGAAAATTGTAACTCCAAATTCCAAAACCTTAGACCTCTCGGTCATTGGAGCGGCTTCATGTGGGCCAAATCCCTAGCTATCTTGAATTGCCGCACATCAGCGAGGGGTTCAGTAGGTAAAGGAAACAAGCAGTCAGTTGCAACACCTTAGACCTCTCGGCCATTGAGGCGACCCATATGCGTCAAATCCCTACAGTACAGATAATATAATGTATTCGTGTACCAGTCGGTCGGTCGCCTGCCAGCAACTGGTAGATACTACAAAAGTTGCCCTGTCATACACGCATATTAATGGCTGCTAATAGCTGCTTATGAATGCAATATTTCGCCGTAACGTCATGTAACATTTCTATGGCCAAGCATCCGAGTGGCAATCGGGCAAGCGATCGTATAAAATGCTCGGTCTGCCCGCACATTGAGGGCATGGATTGAATGTCGTTACTGTAGCTATCGGGAATTGTCACACACCAGCGAGGGGTAGACTTTTACATCCTTGGTAAAATAGCATCTCTGCTGTGTCGTAGTGAGTATGTGTTTAGAATTGCCCTCACGTAGGCCCGCTGGGATGAGCTGACAGATCCATTACTTCACAGCAATTCATGCTCCGATCAATTAGCGCAGGATACTCAATGTGTTATGTTCCATCAAACCCTGTCACGAGAGAAGTAGCTCTCTAGCAGGTTCTCCACTTGCCCCATGCAAGGCCTTCCTCATATAATACTACTTCGCATGGAAACACGTTTTAGATGGTGTTCAATAAGCTAACATGTTCTTTCTTTAGTATTGGCCATAGATGATGAGTAAATTTGGAATATACATCACATATGAATAATATATATATATATATATATATATATATATATATATATATATATATATATATATATATATATATAGAGAGAGAGAGAGAGAGAGAGAGAGAGAGAGAGAGAGATATATATTAATCATACGTGATGTATGTGCCAAATTTAGTTTTTTTCTTAATTACATCGAGAAAATATTATTGTTGCGGAATTTTAGATGATAGCATTGGATCCATTAATATTCGGTGTCTTGTACCACCTAGCACAATCTCTACATAGGTCAACCTCCTTGAAATGATTATGTTGTAGTACTCTTAGCATATTGGTGAGGAGTACATGTATTTCATGCTAATCTAAAATCACCAATTAGTTTTATTTTAGACATGTTCGTTTCACGCAATTGCCCACCTTATCGTTAACGAGTAGGCCGCATCTTTAAAGAATTTAAGTCACGTTCAAACCTGAGGCTGCTATCTTGTGATCAAATTACTGGTTTTCGAGAAATAAAGAAAAAACGTCTTGCGATTTAGATTATTTGGTTATTGAAGGATCCAATTAACGGGATTTCCTCCGATTATTCCAGTCACACGAACCTTGAAATTGCTATTAAAATACCACAGGTTCACTAACCTGTATTCGCCGATATCCTCACGCTGAAGATTGGTCTAGGAAGATTTTAGACCCCTATAAGTTACGGACGATTTCTCGTTGACAAGGGCATGCTGACCCGGTAGCCTAATTGGTTTTGTGCTTCCACTGCTCTCTCTCTCTCTCTCTCTCTCTCTCTCTCTCTCTCTCTCTCTCTCTCTCTCGCATCTATATTCTGTCTCTCTCTCTCTCGCATATATATTTTCTCTCTCTCATTTATTTTCTCTCTCTCTCTCTCTCTTTCGCATCTATATTCTGTCTCTCTCTCTCGCATATATATTTTCTCTCTCTCATTTATTTTCTCTCTCTCTCTCGCATCTATATTCTGTCTCTCTCTCTCGCATATATATTTTCTCTCTCTCATTCTCTCTCTCTCTCTCTCTCTCTCTCTCTCTCTCTCTCTCTCTCTCTCTCTCTCTCTCTCTCTCTCTCTCTGCATCCGCAAAAATCCGGGACTTGATTCCGGTTCGAGCCATGTAAAGACGTAACAGTGAGGTATTCGGTAGTTTTCATTGGCAACTCAGGTTTCATCATCAAGAACCACCCGACTAGTGACTTTCTTGTGATGTTACAGAGATAGTAACGATACACGAAATTCATCCCTAGACGGGGAGTGCATTTCATATGTAAATGTACTTCCTTTGTTATTGCAGACTGCCCCAGAGACCCTGGTTTAGGGTTCCTGTCTGTGTTTTCTTAGCAGGTTTGAATGTGTAGTTTTAACGTTATCATTGCATTAACGATTGGCTGATATAGCCCATTAAGAAAACCTGGCGCCTCTTCCCCACTAGTGCTATATGAGTTCTATCTCTTTAATCACGACATTTAGCTACAACCCCTAGCCATAAAATTGCTCACAAGAAAAGACACCTAAACCTATTTACCCAAAATTTAAGAAGACTGGTTTATGCCAAAATACTTCGAAATATATCCTGCAGTTGTCCCGTGATATACATTCAGTCAATCTTCCGAATCAATCTTCTATAATAAAAAGCCCCATAGGTACAATGCACATAGAAAGTACCCCCCTTGTCCCTTTCATCGGAGGGAGACTCGGAGTTAATGCGTTCTGATGTGTCGTGGAGTAGACCAATACTAAACCCCCACTGCTGCGAGCTTTGAAGCCACGGACCAACGAACCAATTAGAAAGCTGCGGTTAATAATTTAGTGCGCGGAGTAACCTGTCTTGTTAGAGTCTTTTAGTGCGCTGACTGAGGTTGTATATATGGCTTTGGTAGGATACTGCCTGTCGTTTGGTATATACGTCTTAGTTTGTCAACTGTACCGGTCTATTAACACACGGTTCGATGCTATAAGGAGATGCCCCCATGACTGAGTGGTATAATGCATATAGCGCCCGCCGATTGGTCACATCTAGATTTGTCAACTGTACTAGCCTATCAAGATTCGGTTCAATGTTATTGGGAAGTACCCCATGACTGAGTGGACTAATGCATTATATGCCGATTCTTCTACTGCCTTGATATCTACGTCTTAGTTTGTCAACTGTCCTAGTCTATTCATATACGGTTTGATGCTTTAATGAGATGCCCCATTGGCTGAGTGGTCTAATGCATTTGCGCCGATTATTCACGTCTTGGTTTGTTAACTGCACTCGTCTATCAATACACAGCTCGATGCCGCAAGGAGATGCTCCATCGGCTGAGTTGTCTAACACATTATGCAACGATTGTTCACGTCTTAGTTTGTCAACTGTGCTAGTCTATCAATACACGGTTCGTTGCTCTAAGGAGATGCTCCCATGGCCAATCGGTCTAATGTATCATGCTCCAATGGTCCACGTCTTAGTCATCATAGCATTTTGATGTGGCATTGTCACAACATTATATTTTGACTATGCAAAGTAAAAAAGGGCGGAGGCCGGAATTCCGCGAAATGTCTTGAGGCCGGGATTCTGCGCAAAGCCTGTTGCTACATGTAAGGTAACGAAGCATTGACGAGTATCAATAAACTTATACATATTAAGGCGTGCTATAATAGTCATTAAGATCGGGCAGATGGCCTTGTGTTGATTTATAGCTTCGTGCTGAATGTCCTTTGGTTGGCTTCGACCTTGGC
Organism: Maea johnstoni; assembly: GCA_963942565.1. Classification (NCBI taxonomy): domain Eukaryota; kingdom Metazoa; phylum Annelida; class Polychaeta; order Spionida; family Magelonidae; genus Maea; species Maea johnstoni. The sequence continues at coordinate 29,794,237 of OZ012688.1, read as the reverse complement.
GGCCTCACCCAACCAGAGGACATTCAGGCCTCAGCTATAAATCAACACAATGCCATCTGCCCAATCGTAATCGCTATAACTGTACTATCAGGAGGTGCCCCCTTGGCCGAGTGATCGATTGCATTTTGCGCTGATTGGTCATATCTTAGTTTGTCAACCGTACTAGTCTATTACTATATGGTTTGATGCTATTATTTAGGAGATGCCCCAATGGCTGAGGAATCTAATGCACAAACATACATGTGTGCATACGGACGTACGTACGTACGGACGTACGTATGTTTAATCGCACATACATACAAGCATGAATGGATGCACACATACATACATACAAACATACATTCATACATACATTGGACATATATTTGTATGCATAAAGGTATGGAAGAATGTTTACCAAATGCGGTCTTGCTATAAATCGATAGCTATAATAGCAGGCAATCACATTAAAGTAGCGTTATGAGTTTGTAATCAATATATGCCTATTGCAATTAGCAGTGCAATTATGTATTGCCGGAAGCACGCAACTGGCAAACACTGATTAAAATGCCTGCAGACAAATGTACCATAGTGTACTAATCAAGAAAGACGCACGAAGACGTCGTTCGTCTCCGCAGCTGGGAAGTATGGGTTTACAATGAAAACTTGGAACTCGCAATTATAGTGTGTGTTTTTTTAATTCTTATATAGAATTTTCTACAATTGTAGTACATATGCATTGCGATAATTGGGTTATTTGTTTTACAAAGCATACACATGTACAACATTCGCGCCAAAAGTTACTACACGTGAAAAGAATATATGCATGGTATTCTCATGTCCGCTTGGCTATAGAAGAATTTTTTTTCCATTTTAGATGTACTATTATAAGTTAAGACTTAAAGGAAACCCTTATACTGAACAGCACTATTGGTAGTCTCCTTCGATAAATGACATGGAGACTTTTATATCAAAGGGGTACGATTCAATGAATGAGAATTCTTAAATCTTAAACAATTCTAAACAGGCGAAGCTTATTAGCACTAACAGGCATTTGTTATCACTAATTCTAAGTTTGGTGTGCGTCCTGGGAACATATAGCATTCGTTTTATCCGGTCTTACTCTCGAAACTCATACCAATAACCTTTCGTTGCTGATTGTAGGGGATTCCCATTAGTGGGTTGGCCTGGTCGCTATATATACATGTGCGGCGTTGCGGCCGCTCTCTAGGGTACTTCTGCAACTGCAACTGAAAGACTCCTTTTAACTAGTACTACTAGTATTCGTAAAGAGAAAGGAATTCATTCCAAAGTATAACGTTTGGCGTAGTGCTTGCGGTGTGCTTGTGGTGAGAAAGTCCATTGTTCTCCTTTCGTATTCTTAACAACAAACGCACCGCAAGCACTACGTAAAGTTTTATACTTGGTGTCCCGGATTTCTACCTAGTCGCTATATCACCTGAGCTAATGAATTGAACGTATAAACAATTCTTTCCTTCCTTCATTCATTCATTGCTGATTGTAGACTACATTTGCTTGTTTTCTCTATTTCAGGTTTCCAAGAGTCCTCTCGTATTGGACTTCTTCGAGACCCGCCATGGAACGGACCCTAAGCCACTCAACAGGCCAGAGGCGGAAGACTGGATATCTCCCGAATCCCCAGACTATATCTGCTACATGTGATGCCCTACCATGGCTATAGGACAATTGAGGAGAATCCTATTCGAGGCATGTGAAAAAGTTGCCAGTGACTTGGGTTTTGGCGGTGGTTGTCCCCAGGCACTCCGGTTTTTACCACCCTTTACGACAGGCTAGTCACGATTTAGCCTGGATATGGCAGAGAATATAACTACAAACCAAATTCTACATCCTACAAGACAATTAATCACTGCACGACATGAACATTTCAGAGCGGATTCTATGTTTATACAGTATATCTAAAATTACAGAGACCAGTATTGGAATATATATATATGATTTTCAGAGCAATTTCATGATTGAAAATGTCACCAAATTTGGCACAGAAAATGTTGAAAATGCGGGTTTAAATCGTCAGTTCACAAAGACATTCGTGAAATCGCATCTTGACATTGATTGTAAGCGCAATTAATAACGTTTTTTTATTACGAGTAACACATACAAAAAGAATAAGAAACTAATTTAGAAATATGGCTGGTACCATTATTCTTAACGGCATTGTCTGCCAATCCGGACATTGTTTTTGTTTTTTTCTAATATTCCTGAAGTACTCTGCATATTCTTAAGTTACATATCACTACAAACACAGCCCCAATATGCTGTGAAACGGCAATAGGCAATGTGTGACAATATATAATGGGGCTGAAAATGTGTATTCGGTTTAGCTATTGAACAAAGATAAATTTGTAACATTACAGTTATGTTTATTGATTTGTTTAGTCACGTACAAGATAATCGTTTGATATATCGAAGTCAATAGTTTTATTCTATTCTCATATTTTCGTTTATTTAGTGGTATGTATTTCTTCTCGCATAAGTCAAATTGATGCTTTTCCTCTGTGTACTCTTACAAAACAATCCCATGACTAAGATACGCATTTGGCCAAATAAAAATTATCTAGCACTCACCAATAATTCTCTAAGGCTGCCTTTTATGGGCATACTTAACTCTCTTAAATTTGCATTTATAGAGTAGAAGAAATTGAATATAAGCTGCACATCTTTATAAAATGGGTAAAGGCCAGTCACTGAATAGACATTTTCTCTTCTTAACCCTTATGCTGCTGGTGGCTAATCTGGCCAATACAAGATAATGCACAAATCCTGAGAAATGACTGAAACCCTGGCAAATTGGGTACTCATCAGAGAGTACTCAGCACGAGCTTTCCAATGAATACCAAAGTGGCAGGGTTACGATGGTTTTCAATTGTTGTGTTCTCAGCATCAGAAGGGTTAAACTTGATCTTAGTGCAGATGGTAATAATGAGAGTGCGGAAGTTAATGATGGGACTGTTTGCGGGATTCTGCACGGTAATGTTGGCAATGCATTGCAATTATATAGGCAAATGTGTAAGATATCTCGCGCGGTATGATATCATTTCTTTTTGGGGTTTATATATATGTTTATTGACTGTAATCTGTGAAATTACAAATTCATACTATATAAAAGTATGCGTATGATACCAATATAATACAATACAATAACCATACTTGAAATTATATAAAGATTATTAAATATTAAATAAACTCAGCAAAAGGAAATGATATATAGATATGGCTCATATAGAAAAATATAGAATTATGGCTCATATAGTTAATTTAATACAACAAATTCATTGTTTAGAATATTTATATTTAATTACTAGTATTGAGTTTAAAGTTGTCACGCCCTGTGTACACTTCAGATGCGAGTGGGTTTGAGTAAAAATATTGGGAAAAAAGTTTCATCAATTAAGGTGGTATTATTCAAATATACACCTTTAGATTAGTGACTTGTTACTAACGAGATTAAATGATTAACTAAGTGTATAGATTCCATTTCTTTGAAATGGTCCTGATACTTTAGAGTTTGTGATAACTTGCTAATACCGGTCAACGGTGCTGTTTGTTTAGAACTTATTTTTACTCACATATATAACTCGTACTTAAGCAATTGATTTATTCACTATCAGGTATAACACATGCAAACAAGGTCACCTATGTAATTGATTTCAATAAATTCAATTTTACTTTTTGTCTTGGGAGCGAAATCGTTTTTTTCAAAATCCTTACTATAACCATGAAATGGAATTCATTTGGGTCAACGTAATCTCAATAGCAGAAAATATGTATTGTGTTTTATGATATATTGAGTAATTCTGGTAAGCTACGTTGAAACAAATATATTATTTTCTAGGATATATATGCCTATGGTCAAAAGCTTTCTTCTTCTTTATGAGCATGAAAGCGATTGTATTTGGAAAAGGCATTCTACCTTAGTCATATGCACAATTGGAATGACGCATCCTTCTGCACAGAGATGGTATTTTACTTTATATAATATGCATATCTGTTATACTTTATTATTTATACCACATTGACAATTATCGATATGAGAGAGACAGAAAGGGGTTATATAGGCAATTACTCATCCCAGCGACTCTGACATGTCTTACTGAGGGCTGCTCCACTTTAAAAAGTGGGGGAGGGTGCCTGAGGAAATTTTGACGTCCACACACCCCATCCCCCAATTCTAAATACCCAGGACCACCCTCCCCTAACTCTGAACTCAATTTTTCTTTTTTACAACCCCCCCTCTCCCCGCATTCTGAATTGTCATTACACCCCGCCCCCCCCCCCCCAACACCACCACTACCACCACTTCTTAAAGTGGTACAGCCCTTGCACAATAGTTCTTCAATCTGGGAATATCTTAGCCTCCAGAAAATCTATGCTAAACAGTTACCTAAATAATGATATAGGTTTTTATCAGTCCCGATTAAGTGAAAATGTGAAATGGCAAGTAATATGCTACAATGAGCCCGTTCACCTTTGTTCTAAATGAGTATGTAAATATGTGGCTTAGAATTATGATTGATTTAGAACTAGGAAGGATTCAAAAGGACATTTATAGATATTCAGCAATCTTCGTTCGATTATTTAGAGTGTTTTGCACCAGTTGATATTTAAAGCAGATAGGAAGGGGTGATTAGGGGGTAAAGACATGTACATATTGCTATATTGAAATGTTACAAATACTATTAAAACATGCAATGGATATGATCACTTTAGACCTCTTTCGCATTTTTGGTCTAATATAAAGTGTTTTATCACTTCTTGTATGTATCACCACTTTGAAATAGTTTATTATTGAATTATCGGCATGTCTTGCTGTATGAAGATATAAATACAAACACTGACCTCTGCTCATGATTAATATAATTACGTTTAACATAACGATGCAGGTAGCCTGCCATTTTATATTGTACTTAAGTGCTGATTTCGTATTACCGATAATGGTTTGAAATAGTACACACGAAATTCGTACGAAACCATTCGTCTTACGTGCGAACAAAATGATCTTGCTCCTTTGGAGATATTTCTTTTAATATGCAAAAAGTTGTTTTCTAACATTATTAAATTCTTTCATTTATTCAAAATTCTTTGCAAAAAGTAACCGAACTTGCAGTCACGCGAAGCTCTGGAAATGGGAAGGTTAAACGGGTATAAGCATACGTAAATATGTGCTTTACGGACTGCACTTCCATTGTTCTTGCAGTATGGATATTGTCACGTGACACAGGGCCTTAGCTAGGATTTGTGAAAAACGGAACTGGATGTCGAAAATGTGCTGATATGAAATTAGGCATTGTTTATTTTAAGAAAAAGACAAGATATTCTTATAGCCCTATGACCATGCATATACTTATTATGAAAATGCGTAGTGATTTAAATCGGGTTTTATTCACATTGAAGTGAAATGGTACTAGTGTTTGCTTGAAATTTGCATATTTGGAAATCCCTGACAAAACCTTGAGGAATCATTGCGCATGTGGAAAACAACACATTTTTTCTGTGTCCAAATGGCGTCCAGACAATCTCCTAGCTAAGGCCTTTGTGTGACGTGTTGTATGACGTTATTTTCGAATCATGTAACATGCCTAGATGTGACATGGTGTATGACATGATATTCGAATCATGTAACATGACTAGTATGTAATAACACTAATAAACAAACATCTAGTAAGAAATGTTTATCAACAACATCATTGTGTTGCTTATTATCACCTCCTTGAAACAAAAATGACCTTTCCTTGTTTTTGTCGTGTGACGATCTTACTTTCTCTTTTGATTCAGAAAGTTTTAATTTCAGATGGCGAAAGCGAAATGTGTTGAAGTGTACTTGATATATTGTCAAAAATTAGCTGGGTTTAAAATCCATCTCATCAGTAAACGTCAATATAAATTTCGCAAACCACATTGGATATTAACAGAATAAGCAAACGCCTAATAAGCAACAGTTTATTTTATTTTATTAACCAACTTGCAAGAAGTTTAAAACACACACACAAATAAAAGAATACAAAATCAAGTAAATGCACAGCTTACTGAAATAACTCGTTTGAAAAGTTTACACGGGATAGAGAAAAAACATACAAGTGTTACACTTGATCAACTAAAACTTAAGTAATCGAGTGAGGTCATATCAATGTTTATCAACATAATCATTTTATTGTAATGAGTTAAGTAAGGAAGTTAAATGAGTTTAGTAGTTTCCATTCATGAATGTTTAGCTTCCATGGCTTTGGAACGGAATGCATCCCAGTTCTGGGTTTCTGTCTCGTCGTGATATGACCTTACCTGTTAAAAGAGACGTACACACCAAAATGCTTCCTTCCTTCCTTTGCTTCAGAACGTTAACCTTCGACACGTCATCCGTTAAAGGTCAAGGTCATCTCTAAGCACCTCAACCAATCACATAGATCCTTGTCTCCCATCTCAGCCGAACAGACAGTGCGGTCCATTGCCTTCATCCCCAGAGGAAATTGAGACGAGATTCCCCTCCAGGAAGTCAATTCGGTCTCCAAAAGCCCAACTTAATTAAGGAGTCAAGCTAATGGCATTGATCTCCACGAGTAATGAGAATGCAGATTGCCAATTAGCTGGTAAAGAGAGAAGGGAAGAGGAACTACCTCTATTACTACCTTTCCCAATACAGCATCTGTTTCTGATATCCGCACACACAGTGTGTTTCCAATTACATACTAAAGGGAAAGGGGGAGGTCGAAGGAAGATTCGATTAAGACGGATTTCCTCGTACATGTTTGGATGGTTGGGGTTTAATTCACGTCACGAAAGTCGCTTTATATCATTGACGCCCAAGCACGTGAGAATAACATTCGAAACACCTATGATAGCCTTTAATAAGCCAAGACTATTTCTTAATTAAAGAAAGTTTCCTTCATCGACTTCATAACTCATTTTATAAAAAGGGCGGATCATTTGATATTCTAAGAAGGAGGTGGTGGGGGGGGGGGGGGTAATCCTTTTTTGAGCTGGTCAGATTTCTTTTTCTCTGGCTGAGCCAGATTTCTTTTGTTTAGCAGATACAGGATTCTTTTCTCGTCTGACAGACACAGAAGTTGTCAATTTTCAGGGCCAGAATATTTTTCCTACCTTTTATTGACAGAATTCGTTCTTGATCTTGATTTTTTGAGTCCGAATATTTTTTCTCCTAAAAAGGACCCTGAATATCAATCAATGCATCATTCAATAAATATCCACATTTCTACATTGATTTACAAAAAATGCTATTTTTGAAAAATGTTTCTTCACTCTTTTAAACGGTGTCTTAAGCATTTTAGGGAATGCGGACGACACAGACACGAGAAACTCTTCATAGTAATAGTTCCCTTTCTTTGTAGAATAAGGCAAACTATCAAGACATGAAGGTTTTTTTCCAGATTTTCGGTTGCCCCGGCTTACAGCCCGACGTGTGATTGAACTCTGGACCCCACGCCTCTCAACATTTAGGCCGGCACTGTACGTGGCCACTGCGCCATTGAGTATGTTACATACAGTTGCATATGACGAATCCTACATTGTGCTGGTGGTATCAATTGATCGATACCGTCAAATGACAGTGGCACACACATAAAATGGCCATTCAGAGGGAATGATCCTCCCATAAATGAAGACAAAGTCTTAAATGTCCCTTCGTTTCAGTGCGTTACTAAAACTATCCTACTTAACTGCCGGATGAAGCGAGAATATTGATGAAAAATATGACCAAAGTAAGCTTTTCTAATTTAGTGAATACGAAAACGGGAAAAATCTACGCATACCACTTTACGATGACCGGCATGACAAGCAAATCTCTTTAGTCTGTTATTAATAAAGATGGTTCTTTCATAGGAATTCACAATGTAGGCCTGTCTTGTGTGGCATAGTTATTGAAGGACAGTGCCAACTTGTATTCCTACCATTTAATACCAGTAAATCAGAAAAGGAAAATTAATGACTTATTTTAACCTAAGCCTAGAATAAAGCGGTTTGTCAAAAGGTAGTACCACATTCATAAATGTGGCTCCCCAAAAAGACCATTGTGGTGAAACCGTTCTTGCAAAAGCATTTTTGGAAAATATTTGACAGATATTTTCATAAATAATCAAACTACAACTTTTTTCCATCATACATTTTGCGAATTCCTAGATAGCTTAGTCGTTGTTATATGTATTGTTTAAAGTAGCATAGACATGACGAACCTTTCCATGGGTGAATCATGGATAGGTCAACTGTATTGTAAAATAGGTCAGTCGTCCTTTTACAAACAAATGCGACTTTTTTCTGGTATCATCATGCGTTTCTCAAATGAAGAATTGTAGTCAAATTTTATTAGTTCAAAGAAAGTAAAACGTTTTTCTTTCGCGGAAAATGGCAGTTAAAACAGGTCTGTGACTAGTGACATTTTATTGAATAAACCTGAAAATTGGCAATGAAAGTGATCGCAATGTTTATCTAATGCAACATATATTTTGATAATTGAAAAACATTATAATAGACATTTGTAAAACGGCCAATGTATTTGCACTCGCAACAAAGTGGATGGGTATTTCTAAGAATTTAAACAGTCCCGTATGAACTTACAAAATGTAGTATATGCATGTACATGTAAGCTTTATTTCATTTATGGGGCCAGTTTAGCAGGCATCCATTTCGAACAAATAATACAGAAACAAAGGTAAGCATCACAATAGGAAATACGTGCTAAATCATGAGAATATATATATGTATATAAATATATAAATATATATATATATATATATATATATATATATATATATATATATATATATATATATATATATTATATATATATATATATATATATATATATATATATATATATATATATATATATATATATATATATATATGTATACTAAAGTATATATATATATATATATATATATATATATATATATATATATATATATATATATATATATATATATATATATATATATATTATTTGTATAATTAGAAGTGATGTTGTATAGGGTGATGGCATCGCTATTTTGTGTATGGTAATGCCACTGTCTATTGCCATATGGCTAAACAAAGAAAAATACGTGCATGCATGCCTATTTTCCTTGACTGGCAAAGTGATAAATACATTTGACATGCCTCGCAATTGCAAACTCCGCCAGGCAGTGTTAGAAACCCGCCTAGTTGCCATTTTCCAATTCCACTCGCAAGCCTCTGCATGACAAACATAAATCTGGCTGAGTAGAAGAAAATTGCTGGAGTGAGAAAATATTGATCTATACCTTTGTCGTTTTGCAATAAATCCTGGCCGCCTTGCATCTCGGGACCAGTAATTAAAGGCTAACTGGTAGCATTTCTCAGACGTATTGGTCTCAAGGCACTACTTGAACATCATTTCTTACACCCTGAAGTCTTAAAAAAATTCAACTCGATTATTATGTATGCATTTTCATCACCTAAAATGTCTAGGTGACAATTAGGAGCAATTTGTAGGTACTTATCATAGCAAGTACGTGTTTTCAGGCATGGCGGTTGCTTGCTGTGGTGGCATGTAGACCATTCTCGTGTGTCTTTCATCGCTTAATTAATTTGTTTCTTGTGGCAGTAACTTTCTAAACTGTTGGCGACGTTTACGTTCATTTTGTGTAAAAACCTGTGGTGCTCATGCAAAGGTGTGTATGTATCTATTTACCTATGTATATATGTATGTATGTGTGTTTATGTATGTATGTATGTATCTATGAATGTATGTATGTTAGTATCTATGTGTGTATAATGTATGTATGTATGTATTTTTGTATGAATGCATGCATGTAGTATGTATGAATGCATGCATGTGTGTATACATGTATATGTATGTATGTATCTATCCATCTAAGTATCTATCTATCTATCTATCTAAATGTCGGGTAAAAGTATACGATAAACATTTCTTACTGAATGTTTGATCCCTGTTCAAATGATACGATAAAATATTATTAAGACAAGGTGTACGACCCATACCTGGCAACATTAGGAGAACCATTAATAGTCAGGCAGCTTATGTAGGAAAATAGGGGGTCCGTGGGAAACTCATGCTAATTGTTGGAGACGTAATGTTTCTAGACCAATTTTGGATGAGGGCCTATAAAGAGTAGAGGACATGGCAATGGTAGCAATTACCGTTTGGCTTGTAATCGTTTTATTTCGCGTTAATCAGCCACACAGAATTTTACCTTAAATTATAGATACCAAATGGCGAGTCGAGATTAGATCTATGCATTATAGATTACAATCATCAGTAAGAAATTGGTTCAATGAAATATAAATGTACAACCTATCCAGAACGGCTGATTCACACCCCTCAAAAATAAATCACTGCGAAGTGCGTTGTAGTAATTGCTGTTCAGTTCGCTTCCTCTACAGACTAGTATTGACAGCTGCACCTGCCCGTAAACAATTCTAAACGATAAGTATTTCAGTAGGAGTTTCGTTTCTCGTCAATTTTCCTTGGCATATATGGATGAATTGTGACTAGTAAGTTCTTAACCCCTCCAATGCTGAGACTACTATCGTCTAAAGAACAAGGACGCAAAGATATTTTTAAAACATCTAAACCCTGTCATGTTTGTATTCATTAAAAAGTTCTCGCTGAGTACACTCATTTGAGTACCCATATGCCAGGGTTTCAGTCATTTTCCAGGTTTTCTGCAACATTTTGTATTGGCAAAATTAGCCACCATCAGCATAGTATAGTACAAAGGCATGATCTTGAATGTACATGTAATCATACTATTAGAATGGAAGGTTTTTTTTATTATCATGACTTGCTTGATATATATTAAGGTTACATCATGACTGCACAGTGGTGAATTGATGGAAAACCTGGAAAAGGGGAAGCCCTGATCTAGCTTTTTAACGATCTAAGTGGATTGGGGATAATTTCCAAAAAGTAACGCATTACCGTTACTCTCCGAAAATAGATTTAACAAAAGTGCAGGTGGTTGTGAACGAATACGTGTATATTCCATCTAGGTCATCACCCGTATTGACACAGTGCTCCTAGATAAGCAACTGCAATCCTCTACTGAAATTGCAATAGACTTTCCAGGAGTGCCTAGCTTTCTCAGCCAATGCCAAGTAGAGGTTCACCGCCAGTAGCAACTATGTGTTGCACACGGAGAATAACTTCATTTACTGCCTTTAATACCGCAGACAGGACCCAAACTATTAATTTCCCGCTATCGCAAACACATTGGCACCTTGAGTCGCAAGCTACCCCAGGCCATAGGACCTTCAATTAGAACGACGTGCCGCCATTGATAGATTCTGGTCTCGTGACTGGTATTCTCCGGAAGAGGTCTTAGGTCACGTGTGAAGGCAACTGCTCGTCAGGATAATGTCAACCCCGGGGTCTCAATCACCATAGAAAACCATTCATTCCTGGACGATCAATAACCTTTACTTGTCATAGCGAAAAAAATGATTATTATTCCTGGAACGGATGTCTTCTTTACCGGTATGGATACAATATGTTTGATCAATATTTCTTAAAGAAGACTGTCATTTCTCAGCGTTGTTAAAGTAGGTTAATTTTGCTACACACTTAAAGGCGATATTCAGCAGTACCAGATAGTGACTCAACACAATTTGCATCGTGTTTCTTATCTGTATGGCTATGTGTTAAGGGTAACTTCTATATATAAATACCGAGATTTTGAGACCTTTGGTCGGGGTAATATTGAATCCTGGGCACTGCTGTTACCTAATGGGGAGGTTGATGACTAGACCGTCAATTGAAGATGTTTATAAGTGGTTTCATTGTCCAATTAGGGAAATTTAAGTTATGATTTTTTTTAAATCACACATTGGTGGCGCCATCTATAGAAAAAAGTCCACAGCATTGGTGAGCTTGTTGATGTAAATATATAAGGAAGAATGATTTTGAACTAAACACGTGCTTTGCACGGGGATCGGCTAGTTACAATTACAATTGCACAATATTGAGAAAAGACGTTTATTTCAGTATGAACACTGCACTGCTTAATTTATCTATTTTAAAAAAAAAAGTCTCGAAACATAATAAGGCTTAAATATATTATCTTTTCTTATATAATATCGTGTTACATCAGGTTTTATCTCTGTCATATATTGGGTCAAAACTGTTTGAGAGCAAGAGAGGCCATCAGGAAAATTGCTTCAATGCGAGTAATAAAAGTGACATTTCATACTACCACCATACTCGCGGAATCAAATCGCCTTGTGTGTGTAGTTGAGAGGGAGCACGCATTATGCTTGCAATACGCTAGACCGCCGGACTATAAAGAAAGACCTGTAACGGATAATTATCAATAAACTTGAAGAAGATATGCTTAAAGAATAGGGCAGACATACAGATCGCCCATAAATTTTGTTAATTTACCAAAGCTTTTCAGAATTTACCGAATCTTATGTTATCAATCAGGTCCAATCAGCAATTATCGCCAAATCAAAAACATCGGTAAATTAACAGGACACACTGGACTAAAAATGGCTTCTTTCGATGTTCCTACTCGGTCATTAGATCAGTGAGAAACTAATAGAGTGCATAAAACCACACAGACAATCCTAATTGCTTTCGTCACATGTCACTTTATGACATGTGGTTTTATTAATATTCTAATGAAGAAGTGAACGTTCGTACTTCTGTCAAGTAATTGAAAGCAGACAAAAGCACGATGGACATTTTACCAAAGAAAACGAAACGCACTCTAACGATATTAAATATGATATCCACATGTATTTGTGCATGTATATGTATGTATGTATTTATGTATGTATGTATATTTACATTTGTTTCTATGATATTGAATATAATATTCTAATGAGGGAGTGAACGTTTGTAATTCTCTCAATTAGTTGAAAGCAATGTATGTATGGACGCATATTTAGAGAGAGAGAGAGAGAGAGAGAGAGAGAGAGAGAGAGAGAGAGAGAGAGAGAGAGAGAGAGAGAGAGAATCCTCTTTTAACCACCATAGTCGATTGCAGTATGGATCTCTTTCCGAAAAAAGCACAACCTCTTATCCCGGAACCTATCAGCGAATTCAATCATAGTTTACGCCGTGAGATAATGGGCTCATCTCATAAATCCAATTCTACGTCTCCCAATCTTCCCACTATAACACGGAATCTCTACCTGCGGACTAAGCACGTGGCAATAATGTTGATAATTTTTGCAAACTGGCTAATGTAAAATCACGCCTCATAAAATCTGCGGATCTTTCCAAAAACAGCACTGATACTGTTACAGCCATTATAGCGAGAATTTATTATTGGCGTTTTTTGCGAAGTGGTTGTGTTAAATGTGTCAAGGAGCTACACATTCCATGTTCGATGACATAACCTGGGTGATTCTTGAAATCTATTTATTTATTTTTATTTATAAAATTATATTGTGCGAAGATTTCATGGGTGTTATTGCATTTTACAATCGATCATGTTCCGTATTCTTGGCACCAGATGGCACTGAATATTATAATCTAATTGCGTTTACTATGAGTTCATGTAATATATATATATATATATATATATATATATATATATATATATATATATATATATATATATATATATATATATATATATATATATATATATATGTTGTAAGACTCGACTATTTATAGACTCTTTAGCAGTAAATCATTGTCCTTCTTATGGAAGGTTTCTGGCCGAGTAGACGCCAGTTGTTTGATGTACTTTTGCAAGATCAAAATGTGCACATGTGCAAGACACTGCCACCGCAGCCATAATGGTCACTAATTGTCTGAAAAGGATAAAATGTGATATTTCCCTAATGCTTATCCGCAGTGGCTAATAACGACGGATGATCACGTATGTAGCATAAAAGCCATGGCCCGCAGTTTCCTGTCACAGTTCACCATCTGCGGATTGTGGCAGGCAATATATGAGGTAATTAGCTCACCTTATCAACAAAACACATGTCTCCCTGTTAGGCTGTCAGCGGAGCACGCGCTGACCTGCTGTAATGTACACGCCAGTCTAGCCACGCAGGAATGCGGGACGCATGTGGGCTGCGTTACGCTATGTCAGCTATGCGTTATGATGGTTACTGGCCGCTCTGTTTTGACACGTGCTTGTCTGTTTTTTTTGTAGCAATAACATGTAGCATATGGTCAACTGAAGAGGCTTTAACCTATTGGTGCTCGCAGCGGCCAAGAATACCTGGCAATTTTGTACACAAATGGTCAAATGGTACATGTACATGGTCAACTGAAGAGGTTTTAACCAATTACTGCTCAAAGCGGCCAAGAGTACCTGATAGAAATGGTCAAATGGTACATGTACATGGTCAACTGAAGAGGTTTTAACCAATTACTGCTCAAAGCGGCCAAGAGTACCTGATAGAAATGGTCAAATGGTACATGTACATGGTCAACTGAAGAGGTTTTAACCAATTACTGCTCAAAGCGGCCAAGAGTACCTGATAGAAATGGTCAAATGGTACATGTACATGGTCAACTGAAGAGGTTTTAACCAATTACTGCTCAAAGCGGCCAAGAGTACCTGATAGAAATGGTCAAATGGTACATGTACATGGTCAACTGAAGAGGTTTTAACCAATTACTGCTCAAAGCGGCCAAGAGTACCTGATAGAAATGGTCAAATGGTACATGTACATGGTCAACTGAAGAGGTTTTAACCAATTACTGCTCAAAGCGGCCTAGAGCAGCTTGACAATTTTGTACAGAAATTGGCACTTGTTGTCTGTTATATGTAACAGTATTTGTTTGTTTTTGTGTGTGTAATCAAGAAATAAACATGCGTTTTGCAGAAATTTAGAAAAAGTGCAACGTGACAACTTTTGGTGAAATATTCCTGGCAAATATTTGATTGAGAAATTTTAAGAAGAGCACAGCCTATAACTCTCCTTCAAATATGTTGTAGAATCAATCCTAATTTACAAATTATTGTCATATATATCAAAGATATTAAGCATTGATGGGTTAACCAGCATATTGCACGTATGGCATAATATGCTGGTATACAAAACACCACTCAGTGCATGGCATAAGGGAATTAGATGAAATAATTTAGGGGGAAATAAAATGAAATGACACATATTATAATTGGCAAAAACTGATTTGACAGTCAAGTGTTCTGCTGCACTAAAACTAATAATGATTTTGTTAGATAACATACCAGAACCTAAAAAGTCGTCAATACGTGTAGGATTAAAGAAAGCCTTTTACCAGGTATGCAGTATAGACATTTGATTCCTGCACCAGTCGACCGGGCGTCTGCTAGTGCCTGGTTGTATGGATCAGCCAGTGAATAAGATGTCAACAAAACAAGCCAAGCACATCAATGACCTACGTAACTTGCGAATCAAATTTAGGGACCTGTGGCCCATCCATGCACAGGTGGCATGTGGTCGTGAGTTATGCCCGGGCTGTCCATGTATTTAGTGCCGGAATTGTATGTCGGCATTGTATGTATTCTTCAATTAATGTGTTCTCTAAACTAGTGCTATCTGACTTTTTAGCCCACTCCGTTTTGTAAAATAATTTTTCAAATAAGCAATTAAGGAAAAGTGCACTGCTCAAAGCCACACACGTACTGGTGTGATAGTGCTCAGTGACCCCCAACTGTAGTGACCCTGGGTCAATGGCTGCTTGAAGTGGGTGATCCGGGTTATTAGCAACTACGAAAAGATGCATGCATGAACAAATTGTGGCATGCAAACTTCCTGCATGAAGACATCATTTTCATGCAATTTCCTTGTATGAAAATGAAAATGTTCATGGGTGAAAATTTCATGCATGAAGTTGTGTACAGTAGTAGTAGTACTTTTATTTGCTGTAATCATCTGGTTACAAAATAGTACTCCATAATACAAATATATAATATTACCAAATACAGTATGACAAAATAAACATTGTGACAAAAACAAACCTACATTATCAAAATTAGACAAATTACTCCACAAAGTACTCACCCATACGGGATAAGTTGTGGGATATTGGCGTAGGTATAATATTATCAAATAGAGTGACAAAGTAAACAATTCAAAAAAGAAAACGACCCTACATTATCAAAATAGAAAATTACTCCACAAGGTACTCACCCATAAGGGATAAGTTGTGGGATATTGACATAGGTGAAACTATCATTTCAGACAAGAGGAGACTGTTGTTGAGATAGTCTACACTTACACTCCTAATGAGAGTATTTATTCCCTCCTAGAGTTTAACACTCCATAATACATGTGCACTATGTGCTTGCAGGCAATTGCCCAACTACCCATGACATTTTTGTGTGGCAAAAAAAATCATGGCATGGGCGAAATTTTCATGCATGAAATTATGGAACAAATACGTTTTTGAAATGTCGCTTTTCTTCTAACAGCCACGGTAAATCTAGCTTTCTCTCTCTCTCTGTATTTCATGAATGCCTTGGCAAGAAGGGCATTCTTCTGGCATCTGCATCACGTCTTTGAAGGCCTGTTTAATTCTGTGCAGTTTTAATCAATTTTGCCGACATGCTTCAAAGTACGTGGGTCTATGCGGCCAGGGCACTAACTCCCATCGATCACTCCCAAGTGGTTTCCTATAGTCACGCTATAGACAGCATGCTTCCATTCTTCTAGGGGTGTCTTGCCACTGACTGCTAGCTGTCTCTCACCGTCTGGGTTCGAAACCCACCTAGGGCATGTGAAAGTTGCCAGCGACTTGGGGTAAGGTGGTAGTTTTCGCCGGGTTATCCGGTTTCCTCCACTAGTTACAACTTGCTAGTCACGACTTAGACACAATATGGCAGAAAAAGTGACGTAAAGCGAAATTCTAAATTCCAAATTCTATGGTTTTTCTATTCTCTGTGGCCTATACTAGTTGGTAATGACGCCTTGCTTTAGAGCGGTTGGTCGCCAGATTTGAGTCTTGGCTTGATCCTCAGTAGCGGTTAGCCTGGTTGCTTTATAAAAGCACGGCGTTGTGAAGGGCACTGCGGTTTCCTTAACCACATACAACAGGTCATATATATATATATATATATATATATATATATATATATATATATATATATATATATATATATATATATATACATGTATATATATATATATATATCTATCTATATATATATATATATATATATATATATATATATATATATATATATATATATATATATATATATATATATATATATATATATATACTAGTATATATATATATATATATATATATATATATATATATATATATATATATATATACATATGGTAAACATCGCACATACATGTAGTTATTTCCAGATGTACAACATGATTGCGATTAGAATGGAAAAGCTGTCAGTCAAAACAAACAGGTTAATTAAAATCGACCCTTAGAATAATTCCTAAGATATGACAGATTCTTAATCTATTATAGAAGTCTCAAGAAAACATGACGGGCTGCGATACGTGTTCAAAAGCTTACAGCCTTGTCTAGAGTGGCGTCTAATTGCTCATTAATGGAAACTGGCGGCTTCTCTCTCTGACATTGATTACTCAACCACATGGGGAGATTATAATTAACTAATCCATTTATCTCCTTAGGACTTTGATCGAGATGTTTTGCACTCGCCACGGCACATCTATATTTCACGCCAGTGAAATCCACCATTTGCGCCTGATATTGAGCTCTATTTGAAAAATAAGCAAAAAGGCATAAAAAGAAACCTCATTTGGAAATTTGGAATTGTGAAGTGTGTTTTAAGTTGCTTTCCTGATTTATCATGACCTGATTACCTGGAAAACTACCGCATCACCACACATAATAGATTACTGTGTCTCCCGTGTGGCGAGACAAATTGGAACCCGGGCATTGGTGAGAGAGCCAGCAGTCAGTGGCAACGCACAAGACCGCTCGGCTATTGGGGTGGGCGTTAGTTCTGAGAGATAGGTAATATATGTATATTTATTGACTATGCCAATGCATAAAAGATACAATACAAGAAATAACGACAGTTAAGCATAATATGGTTGCAAGTAAAAGAGAATTGCGTCATACGACAGGTTAGTAAAGGCCTAGCTAATGGAAGATTCTCAAGCTTGCAATGGAATAAATACTTTCTTATGACACAATTAGAGGCCAGATGTCTTAGTCGTGGGAAATTGCTCGAGTCATTACCGTAATGGTCCTAAAAGAAGGGCCCCCAAAATTATCCGACCCCCTCCTTAATCTTAGTCTTAATCTTAGCAATGCTCTTTGGATATTCTGAGATAGGAAATAAGCTGAAAGCATGATGACATTCATCGAGGATTCCCCCTCGCAACTTTATATTCGCGATAGTTTATCCTGTAATGTGTGTACAAATCACCCTCTCGCCAGGATATGGAATATGTTCCTCGCGCATTTCGAAAATATTTTCTAAAAGATACTTTTAACAGCGTTGTTCTGCTAAGTGTGCCTGTCTGCCTTATCATGACTCCATAGCATATCCTCAAGCCTCTGTATCCACCAAAAATAGTTCCTAGTGTTAAACGATGTCTGTAGATAAGTCTACCTCTTATTGATGGCTACCTATCCCCAAATGTTTTGAGTCGCCATGATGTTTCCTTTTCCACGTGTCACCCGAATGGCCCACTAAAAAAAAAACAATCGAGCGGTTATATGGCGCTCATTTTCACTCGGTTATAATCGACAATTATGCTTAATGCTATGTCTATGTTTCTTTGCAAAAATAATTTAAGAATTGATTTCGAATCCACAAAATAGTTTAAGGGGATTTGTGGGTTAAGGTGATAATTTAGTACACCTAGATTATCACCACCAGGTTGTGTCATTGGCTGGCCCCTAAGGATGGATATCAAAACTAAAGGTTACGCATGAGTAGTGACTTTTTCTTTTGGCTAAAAGTGAATAATGATACAGTCTTCGAAGCCAGTATTTTAGAATATGACAGATATGAACCCCCTCTAGGTGCAAGGTCATGTAACAGCTACCTTGAATTCTGACAGGACCTGAAAATCAGCATTTACTATGTAAACCATGTGCTGTTAGTAATTTTGAGGCTTATGGGAACATTCAAAAATTTCTTTAAAATACTAATCGTGCAGATCCGCTGTTGAGGTAGGACCTTGCACCTTACCAAAGACATGAATGATCATAGGGTAGACTCTCATTTTCAAGTAAAGGGCAAGTCTTGACATTTTGCCAAAAAACGAAACACATTCACATACGATCTTTAACGGTGCCACATTACCTCAAAATAGCCACTTATTGAGAGGTTTACCATTATTCGGCAACTATGAGATGTAATCTATACGATAGCTTAAGTGCCGCTGTCTTGATTAAATTCAATTTTCAGATATTCAAGTTTTAAAAATGAAGCGTGCATCGAGTAGGGTTCTACCTTAACAGTGCTTCTCCACTACAAAATTATCTTAGCATAGCACAGCGTTCCTCAGACATGTAAGACTCGAAAAAGGTTTACTCATGAAATTTGTTTAGTACTTGAACTCCTTTACACTATTTGGCATTACCAGTTCTCGTCTCTTCTTAATGAACGTGCGCAAAAACCTAAATAACACTACTACTACTCTTCATCTCTGGTTTGAAGTGATATTGCGGGGTGCTGCCACCTTTTGGGTGAGCAGTAAATCAACGTTCTGATACAGAGTTGTGGGGGTTTTCTGAAGGTGAATTGTCGGTGGTTCTTCTTTGATAGGAGCCACAATTAATGTTCGGCTTAATCGAGACAATTCTAGATAAATGACATGATAATGTTTGAGGAAGAGGCGACATAATCCTATCCTAAAATTAACTTGTCATACAACGGGAATCGTTTTGTTGCCACATGCCGATGTAGGGTGGATGTTTGAACCCGTCCGGAAGAAATGCATTGAGAGGAGAGGTACATACAGAAGGAACGTCTTACATTGGAAAGCATCGGTTATCTTCCTTCAGCATGTGCAATCTTTTCAGTTTTTTATATGTTCTCATTAACATTGCTTTCCTGCACTTCTCAAGCGTTTAATGAGTAGTATTTTCTTGTATTACCTTGTCTTTAAATACAGTAAACATCGAAATACAACCTTTCCAACTACATGTATACTAATTGTACATGTTAATAAATGAAGAACATCTGCGTATCGAACCAATAACCAATATAATTTTACTAGAAAACAAAATAACGTGTGACTTTCAAGAAAACAATTTTAGCACAATTCATTAAGGAGCACGTTTGTCACATATTTTGGTTCTAATTTGCCTATTTACCTATCCTTACCTTGTGTTATAATACCATTTCATGTGTGATTCGTCCAATCCCCTGTTTTTTGTTATTGTATGAATTCATTTTGACGATAACTATGACATACATGATTCGTGTATTCCTTCCTCCTCCAATACATCCCAACCCATCAAAGAACACTGACCCATCAAGACTTAAAAGGGTCTCTCAATATCTTGGATTGGTCTTCCGAGGTCGTGAATAGGTCGTAGATTAGTCGGGACTCACTTTTGTTGCTGCGAGTCATACCACAGTTTGAAGTCACGCCTGCATGGCATACACCGCGACCCATAGACGATTGATATACGATTCTTATAAGACCATATCAAGACAAATATAAGACCAATAAACGATTTTTGGCGGGCCAGAAAATACCAATTTAAGGAGCCCAATCTAACGTACAACCGCGTCAAGACAAATGTAAGACCAATAAATGACTTTCGGCGGGTAAGGAAAGACCACTCTAATGTGCAACCACGGCAAGACAAATGTACGACCAATGAACAACGCTCCTTCGGCGTGCCAGGGAAGTCTTCGATTGGTCGGCGGCTAGTGGAAGCTGGGCTTGGTGTCTTTCATTACAAATATTACTATTGCATTGAATTTAAAAATGGTTAAAATAGCACTAACTGAAAATATATACAGTACTTAACTGAAAATTATGTTTTCAGCTGCTCGTCTGTTGTACCGAAATTTGCATAAACTTAGAATGAAGGCGCCCAAAAGAAAACCCAACACTACTGTCAATCCCAACCATTCATCCTCAAAACCCGGTATAACTTTTAGTACTCCTATCAGTGCCTGGAAGGGATTTGAAATCCAAGCTATTAACCCTATGACCACCACCTCCCCAGTGGGGTAACTTACCTCACTGGCCAGTTCGTAGACCAAAGTTGTAGACATGATTAAGCTTATATATAAAACAGTTAATGGGATTCCTAAATTGACAATTATTGAAGCCGGTTTGATTTGCAAATAAATTATCGTCAGCCACAGACTAGACACAAAACCAAAAGCATAGGAGACAACAGTGGCAGTTTTCAAGTGACTGTTTAGTTTACCGAGAAACAGTGATATTATAAAGGTGATGACTAGGGAGAGAACAAAACTAACTGCAGTGACATTGTTGAGTTCCACTTGTGAAAACCCTTTATGTCCAAAGTTGACTACAAATAAAAGCAGCCATCCTGTGGTGAGTCCTTGTGTGATACCAGATGAGAGGCATATCACCCAGAAGTTTTTCAGACAGAGAAGTCTCTTCAATCCCGGTCCGAAATCGAGTCTCGAATCGTCTGCGATGATGCAAGGGGGCGTTGGAGGTTTGGCGGGAAAATAGAAGACCACAAGCGCAGAACAAAGTAAGACCACGGCGAAGAGCGAGTACAAAATCGCCATGATCTCTTGACGGGCGTCGAACATCAACCGCTCCCGGTCACGTGATGGCTGAATGGGACCCGTGACGTTGACTGGTGCATCATGGGAATGATTCACGCACGAACCATTGCACGACAGATCCAAACCTGATAGGTCGGTCAGAGCGATAGGTATCAGAAGGCTTGGCACCACGTTCCCTACGGCGTTGAAGAGCTGCGTGATTGCCGTCGCAGTCACGCGTTGTCTCGGCGGAAACCACGTGGCCGAGACGAGAGTTGGCGCGACGTACAGGAACGGACTGGCCGATGAGGAGAGTACCTGACCTATGTTGACGAACCATTTCACGTACGGCGGCTCGGAAGAAATACAACTTATACCAGTTCCAGCGGTAAAAAGCACACATGAAACTATACAAGAAAAACGCAGCCCTTTTTTGCCAATTAACCAGCAAAACGGGAAGGTTGTTATAACGTTCATTATAGGATTCCAATTAGTCAATAAAGTGATGATATCCTCGTTCCAGCCAAATGCGAATTCAGCCGAATTCGGCATAGTGCCCCATAGCGTAGCCGTGATCCCCGTCAGGAACAGGAGAACGGAATAGAGAATTAACACGTACCAGCGTGTCTTGTAGACCTTAAAGGCGGTGGGTTCATTCGTATTGTCTAATACGGTACGAGTGTCCTCTGAATCGAGTTCCGCATAGGCCGACCTATCAGCTGTGAAAAATGTTCTCTTCATTGCGGCCAGTTTTATTTGTGTCCTAGACAGTGCCATATCATATGCCTTTCAGTGTTATGGCTACTACTCTCAGCATATGCCAAGCCCTAGAGATCTTCAGTTAGTTCTAGACATGACTGAAGTTGAAACATACAGCTTCCACCATTTTACTAGTTAAACAGTAAACAGCTTATTTTAGACTTCTCTTTTCCTTGGTCAATTTTCCTGACGCTCCAAATACAAAGCAATGTGCTTTGATTATGTTGATATGAACGATAATATAAATCCGTTCCCTTGTTGTAAAACGCGCATCATCCGGTGGTAGTTTTAGGTGGGTCAATTCTCATTCGAGCAGTTGGACCCATACTCTGAAAGTAAGAATGAAACAACAGTTAGGGTACGATTAAAACTACATAACAACATCTGAAGTTTGATCTTGTACATACATTCAATTCCTGCACCACTCGACCGGACGTCTGCCAGTGCCTGTTGTAAACCACGCATTTAGTGCAGGAATTAGATGTTGGCACGGTATTTGTTTTATTGCCTACTCAGATAGTAGGTTTTACGAATGGTCTAGAATTTGTTATTTTGATTATCGGCACTATTCTGCTGTATTGAGGCTAACAGGTCGTGACTAGCCAGCTGTATGTGGAAATGAAAACCGGAGAACCCGGTAAAACCACTGTCTAACCTCAAGTCACTGGTAACTTTCTCACATGCCCCGGATGGTATTCGAACCCGGGCAGTGGTGAGAGACAGTGAGCAGCCAGTGGCGGTGCCTTGACCGCACGACCATATGGCATGCCCCAACAGCCTACCGAAATAGAAACGACACCTTTGATTGTCAAATAGCGTGTGAGCTTTATTTTATACATGTATGCAAACTTTGTATCATAGTTATGCACCAGTCATTTGGATCCCTATACTCTTATCAGTGAAAACAAACCGGTTCCAACTTCTATGGGGTCACTGAGTGCAGGCAGGAATCGATATTCTGTGTTGAATAGAATTTGTATAAGGGTATTCCATTTAGCTAAATAAACTCTTGTAAACATATCAACCTTATTGCATCATAAACATTACTGTCTACTCCTTAAAATAGTTTTTAAACTGAGATGGAGGTAGGACTTTCAAATGTCCAATCCAGATGCATCCGGGTTAACCCGGGTACATCAGAGTTGACTTCCTTTTGACAACCAGCATTATATATATAATCAGTAATGTACAGCGGTTGCTACTACGCCAGAACGCTATACTTTTTTGTAGGAAGGACATGGAATATGTAGCAAAAGTATAGGATCCTAAAATGCACTTTCGCACCCCTCCCCCATCCGTTGGGGCATGTGAGAGAGTTACCAGTGACTTGGAGTTGGGCGGTGGTTTTCGCCGGGTACTCCGGTTTCCTCCACTACTTACAACTGGCTAGTACAGTATCGAATTAGCCACAATATGGCACAAATGTGACGGAAAAAGAAATTCCAAATCCAAAGCCATAGTGATTTCAACGTCAACGTCCGTCAGAGGGAATGGTCCGCCCTGAATGGACATCTTGCCACTGACTGCTAGCTGTCTCTCAACACTGCCCGGGTTCAAATCCCACCCGGGACATATGAGAAAGTTGCCAGTGACTTGGGGTTAGTTTTCCAGTCCCTGTATAGCAGGGATTTCGTTGACTGTTGATATAGTGATAGAAATATTCCGAGGAATCGGTGGTGTATGTGATATACCCGAGGTGTTACGAGGCGAAGCCGTGTAACCCCAAGGGTACCGCATACACCACGGCTTCCAAGGCACCTATATAGCTTGTACCACAGTTGACTGCCTTCCACTACTCACAGGCTTGGGAAAAGCTTGGCTGAGCACTCTTGCTCAATACCCTTGGGTAACAGCCTTGTCATTTAGGTACGTGATTGTTGGAAGGCAGGCAACTGTGGCACACAAATTACATATCGTATAGTTTTGTATTCTTGTCCCGTGGTTGGGACTGCAAATCGCTAACTTTTTCCATCGGGTTTTTGGGTATGAGTGCCCAGCCTTACCTTTCCTGGCCTGTGATTGGAGGAAGGCAGACACCTACGGTACAAATCTACAAGACCACTTCGTGAGGTGTGCTCTATGTGACATTCCCTAGGGTATAGCTCATACCCCACGACATCGTTGGGGGTCCATCTATCACCCTCTCATTGCAGTGGGACATTGCAATTGGATTTACCCATGGTATAAATGGAATACATGTACACCATACACAGACATCTGTAACCGAGACATATGGACATAAAACCCAATAAAACGAATATAGAATACGTAACAAGTCTTCCTTTATTCGTGTTTATTACATACTAAACACTAGGTAGGAAACTCCACTAGGAACGGAGTTACCTACAGAAGACTTGTAACTTGTTTCATCTTAGTTTGTTTGTACTTTTATGGACATATTTTAGGTTACAGATGTCGGTGCCCTACATTTACTCAATCTACACAAACCCCTCCCTCAGTAACTATATGTAAACTAACTAAAAACTACCACGACCCTGAAACAAAACACCCAAGCAGCAGTTTGTATATAACTTATTTTGGTATGTATGTGCACGCCCAATAGCTGCAAGTACAATGACATCCATGTTAGCTATACAGTACACATAACACTATGTCACGAACATTAAGTATACCCTACAGGAAAGAAACACTACCGAAAATGCTTTGTCACTTCATTGCAGTTATACCTGTATCCCTACAGCGTGTCTCAAGTACATACAAAACTCAAATCTCTATATGACCCACCTTGCGAAAAAGACTTACCTTCATACGTGTAAAATGTCCATTCCGTGGCTTACGGTTTTTTGGGTGCTCTATGTCTAGTGTCCAAACAGAGAGTTGTGACCTACCACTGGTGGGTTTTAAATAGCATCACCGGACAGTGCGGAGGTCACACGGCAAGCGAGGTGTAATGGTTCAAAAGTTTTACCTGTTGTTTGTGTCTACGCTGAACTCTTAAGCTAAATATAGGTCGTATCGGTAAAAGGGGGCTCAGGAGTGAGGTTTAACAGAGCGAGGAAAGAAATTTCCTTACTTCTAGAACGATCAGTAGCTTGGCTAGACTAAGCTCCTAGTCCCCCTGAAAAGTTACCATTCACGTTGATAACCCGAGTGTGGTGTAGTAACAGATATGACATATAGGTGGCGCTTCATGGTCCTCTTATCTCTGACCAATTGTCATACTTAAACTCAGTCTCGATAAAGCTGGTGAGATAAATGTGAACCAATTTGACCACTCTGGCCCCCTTGATCACTTGGTGCCTGGTATTTGAAGATGACAGAAAAAAACATATGACAAATTAGAAATCTAGGATATAGGTTGGCCTGTGTTACCATATGCCCACAAGCATTTGATAGCTATAAAGCAGTGATCATCGCCCAATTCTGTCATTCATCGTCACGTTTTCAGCCGTTGAAGGCTTAATTGTTACTGACTAGCACTTATTGTGGGACTCATCAATGCACGGAGGAAACCATCACTGTGAGAGAAAACAAACTTCTATAAATACTTTTGATAAATAAGTTTTTATTTCAACCAATAAAAGATGATATACTAGTATATCAAAATATGGAACAAGCATAGATTCGGCCTGCCTGAACCGGCACGGATTCGGTTGATGCCTGATGTCCAGCACCAAAACTAATGTTGTATTAAAGGACTTCAGCTTTGTATATGTTTACTCACCTGTTTATTGAAAGTAGCCATAACCTCCCTGCACACCCTGTATACCCTGCTTGTGTTGAAGAGGATTTGGGATTTACTACTATCCTATTCTTATAGTTATCCCAAACTTTATGTTATTTTCTCTTTCATTTTGTTTTCTTTGTTTCTGTTATCGTATCATTTTGTACCGCCTAGTACAGTCAATAAAGATACATACATACATAGATGTGTACATAAAGCAATGGTGTATAGCTTAACAGATGTCCGTGTGTCTGTACGTTACCGCCTTCTCCCTACATCACACACTACTTGTCAGGAGCATCTCGTCTTCCCTGGCCACAATACAGTCGTACTCACACATTCCTGCCCAACATAACCAGATACCAACAAGAAAAACGATTGATTATTTTTGTTAGTTTTGCTTTTGCATTTAAAAATAATAATATTTTATTTTATTCTTTGTTTGGTTCCTTGTATTTTTTGTAATTTCTTTTTTTAAACATATTTTTCATATCTTTCGGTATTTCTTTGGTATTTTTGTATTTTCATAGAGCATACACGACATGCATACATTCACAGACATATAGACACACAGAAAACAATAACCTCGTGATGAATAAATGAGAACTATTGCATTTTTGTTTTAAAAAATGATACTTTTTACTATTTTTATATATTTGTATTTTCTCATGAAATATACAAGACATGCAGACACTCACATACGGACAGACACACAGAAAACAAGAACCTCATGGTGAATTGATGAGAATGATTATGACGATTGTGAAAAAATACAAGAATGAAAAGACATTCACAGACATATAGACATACATAAATCAATAACCTCATAGTGAATGGGTGAGAATGAGAAGAACGAGTGTGAAAAGATGAGAAGAATGATTGGATGGCGCCATGCTAATGCACAGAAACGACAGTACCAAGCAAGGGGAGTAAGGATTAGGATAAGCTGAAGAAAAGTCGGGATGCAGTTCAAAAATGGAAACACCCAATCACATGGTCTGATTTAATCAATCTACACAATCAATCGTATGTAGACCGAAAGTTTTTTTTCAGGAAATGAAATCGACTGCTGAGACAGAAGATTGTAAAAGGGGTGGGGGAAGTCATCGTAGTGATGTTACAATCAACTTCAAATTGATGTTTCAATTTTTGTGGGTGACGCCTAAAAATGCAGCAGGTAGTTGGAAAAGATGCGTCTGGTGAGTGTACTCTCAGAATCTAATGGTTTGGCAGAATCCTGAAAAAGAAAAGGTAAACTAATGAATGGAAATGACAACCTACCAAATATAGATACTGGTATTGGACATTTTTTGTGGTCATTTTTATCAATAAAAAGCTTAGTTGTGGCGACTAGTCCACTGTTATTGGTAAAAGAAAATTCTCGGAGAAAATTCAAACCTTATCTCGAGTATATACAGATAAAACGTAGAAAATAATAAAACAAATCAATGCAAACGATTTGTTTAGACATGCTTTCTAACCAACAAATGGTTATTTTGAAACGTATCTACAAGTTAGATATTCTGAAGCTAATGTTATACACAGTACATGAATAAAGTCGGTATATAATTCTCACATATCTACGTACAAGCAATGCTCGTTTATTTAAAATCACTGCTATGTTGTTGTTTTTTTTTTTTTACTTCAGTTCAATTTTTGTGCATAGTTTGGTGAAAACAAAAAACATCAGCATTTCTTTTTTCATGAGCTGCCACCAGTGTTATTGAGGATCAAATGTATGATGGATAATGGATTAAATAATAGTGTTGTTATCGAATTATTGGTTTTACCTCAGTTCTGCATAATAAAATGAATTTTTTTTTTAAATAAATAAAAAATCCAAGATTGGATGTGGGTCGCACTTCGTGCGGACTGAATAGCCCGTATTAACTGTACAGCAAATCCATTAGCAACGCAGCAAGTGTGTGACGTATTTGACCCCACACATAGGAACGAGCATATATCACGTCGATATGCGTCAGATAATACAAAAACAATATGGACAAATACATTTCAAAATGGGAAAAGACCAATAAAATGGCGTGCCAACCGCGGCGCATTTGAGTCACGTTTCCAAAACTTCTCTGCTCATGAATACCTTGCTAACGACAACACATCACCTGCAATTTCAATTATTGAAAATAATTCAAAATCAAATTATGACCAAGCAACACCTATGTAGCTTCGAGGAAGTTGCCTACGGTAGTCTACACAGGTTCATCTCTTTAGAGGCCTGCCCTGATGGCCGTGTCATGTAAGGCGTTGCCCGACTGCTAGCTGTACCTCAGGCCATGTGAGAAAGTTTTCAGTGACTTGGGGTTTGCAGTGGCATTCGCCAGGTACTTCGATTTCCTCCACCACTTACAACAGGCAAGTCACAACTCAGCCGCAATATGGCTAGAAAAAGTGACGAAAAACAAAATTACAAATTATATCTCTCGATTATCATAACTCATATCAAAATTATTATTTTCTTATAAACTGCTGTGAATTGGAAAAGAACATTTTCTTTTCGAGCATCATTTTTCCACTCCTCATCTGCATAACGCTGTATGAGTGGGCAGAATACACACTTATAGTATTCAAGGCTGCGAAGGATGATATCAAAGGTAAAATTGTTGCCACGGCAGCTATCACGTGACACGAAACAATAGTTTATCACGTGATGTGACAAAACCATTCATTACGTAATGCAAAGCACAAGTCCTACAATGGCTGACGTCATTGATTGTTGTGAAAAACTGAAAGCGTCATTGTTATTTGGCCTTTGCTGTGCTTTTGCTGTGTGGCCCCACATAGTATCGGACTATCCGCCGCTGCATCTTTGCGATTTCTTTCTATTCATTCGTACAAATTTAACCTAATCCAACAACGACGGCTCACTGTGCTTCACCACAGCACAAGCCCGTGGGTTCAAACCCCGCTAGAGGCAGAACGGTTGTATACGACATGGGGTCGATCGAGGGTTTTCTCCACAGCTACTTCCCACAAGTGCCGTGCTATAGTCTGGCTGACCCAAGCTTGGGTGCCTGGGTTTTTCCCCTCATTTTTGTTACATATTTCCTATCCAAACTAGGCAGGCCCCACTGTGTCGTTCACATATATAACTACCCTATTTCTCAATTTTCTTGTAAAATGTTGATTTGCTCATTGGGTGCCCACAGTAAAATTTCACGCGAGATCACTCACATTTGTTGTGTTTACAACGAGAAAATTTCACAATGGGACCTAATGAGCAAAATCAACATTTTACGGAGGTGAGAAATAAAGTAAGTTTATATGTACACGTCATAGTGAGATTTGTCAAATTAGGATGGCAAATACAAACTTTTTGTAACAAAAAAGAGGAAAAAACGGTCAACCAACATTGGGCCAGACAGACTGTAGTCAGTAGCAATTTAGCCTACAACGGCTGAAAACGTGACGATAAATGAATTGATTACAAATTGATCAGACTTTGCAAAAGTGAGCGATTGTCGCAACGTAATAATTAAAGGTTGTGGGAACATAGTAACGCAGGTTTAGCCACTGATAGTTCGAGAAATGAGAAGATTTCCTTCCTCGCTCTGTTAAACCTCACTCCCAAGCCCCTTTTTACTGATACGACCTATATTTAGCTTAAGAGCTCAGCGTAGACATCACACAACAGGTAAAACTTTTGAACCATTAAAACTCGCTTGCTTTGTGACCCCTCGTAATATCCGTCATTGTACATTTGTGATTTTCTTTTCTATTTATTCGTACAAATCTAACCCCATCCAAAGCGAACAATTTTCAACAATCACCCTTTCAGTTGTATCATAACAATCAAGTACGTCAACCCATTGTAGGACTTTGTTGCCTTGCATTACGTAATGAATGGTATTGTCACGTCACGTGATAAACTATTGTTTGTGTCACGTGGTAGCTGCCGTGGCAACAATCTTACTTTTGATATCGTCCTTCGCTGCCGTAAGTCGTGTGAGTATCCCGGGGGGGGGGGGGGGGGGGCACTCAGGTAGAGAGGGGGGCCGCACCAGCGTTACGTATTTCGCGGAAGAAGGGGTCTTTTTTTAAGACCTCCGCATGTCCGCGATTTTGTAAAAGAAGGGTACTTTTTTGTACTCAGGTACGAAGTATGGGGGTCAAAATCCCCTTACAATCCACGAAATATACGCGGCTCTGATGCCGAGTGACTCCCGAAGTGACTGGGCTTCCGAGTCTGCTGCCGTCACTTGCTGTCGCTAAACACGCAGAGGATTATAAAATCTTAAGTCGAAATACGTGTTCCTGTTCATCCAATGTCAGTGTTTTGATAAAAGAAGGGGTGTTTATTTAGTGGAAAAAATCAGCGTTTTATTAAAATAAGGGTACTTTTTTGGCCAGAAATCAGTGCTTTAGGGGTATTTTTAATTTTGATAACGAACGTATGCGCCCCCCCCCCCCCCTAAATACCCAAATGCCCCCCGGGGTGAGTATGTATTCTGCCTTGCCATACAGCGTTTTCCAGATAAAGATTAACATATTGACGAAAGAAAAGAACAGAACCCTTTCCAACTCATAGAGCTATGAGTTGGCTCTATGCATCTTTTTAGCAGTTCATAACGGAATATGTAATTTTTCTATTATATAAAATGTATAATAAGATCAGTGTAGACTACTTTAAGGATTATAATTCAAATACAAAGACATAGTCATTGGTACTGGGTAAATATGAAACAAGATGATCTCTCAAAGTGCAGTATGAGAATAGAATAAGCATAAGTACATAGTAATGTTCAATTCTATAGTTGTGATGTTTATTTGTACCGACGACAAAATTGTATTTCATATTATATGAGAAAAATAAATATGAAATAAGATGATCTCTCGTAGTGCAGTATGAGAATAGAATAAGCACAAGTACATAGTAATCTTCAATTCTGTAGCTGCAGGGATTTAAGGTATCTCAGTTGTGATGTTTGTTTGTACCGACGACAGTATGGCTTTTCATGTTATATGAGATTGGGTTACTGAAGTAAAGTTTGCACCTGGTTTGTGGGGTAATTAGATATCTTTGTTTACCAGTACTGTAAATGCATGGGTAGGTGAGAAAGTTGCCAGTGACTTGGGGTTAGGCACTGGTTCTTGTCGGGTACTCCTACTTTCCTTAATACGCTGGATATTCACCATATCCGTTAAGGTCTTACGATACTCTATACCGGCGACACCTATTGGGTATTGGACAAACTAAAATATTTTTTTACAATTTACTGACGATCACTGGAAAAATTGAGAAGAAATTGATTTTTATTGAATATGTACCAATTCTGAATATCCCTGCCTATTATAAACAGTATCCTATGAGTTTTTTGTTTTTGGCTACAGTGATTTCCATATTCATTGAATTTGATGTTTTGACACGTTTTCAGGAATAATGTGTGATAATTCATGTGTATAAATTGAGGTTCCCATGCTCACCAATATCTTGTATAAGGATGGGCATGTGCGGTAACAATTGAGTAACACTTTTCTAACATTTTCATGAAAATTTGCCCCAAAAAAGTCCTATTTCACAAACTTTGACCATCTGTGGTTCGAAAACTAACACGATGACCTATCATTTTCTTTATGTCTTCTTATTTAGGGCATTGTGTAGATAGTGTAGACAAAAATTGGGGAAAATTAAACTAGGCAATTCTGACTTATATCAATTTTGGGCTAAAAACTTGTTTCTCGAATTCCTTGATCTTGCCCAATAATTCCCATATAACAGCAGAAAAATAATTTCAACAAGGCAGAACAGTATTTCAGGCAGTGTCAGTATCTTTGAAGGGATAAATCTGGCAAAGAAAGACACCAATTTTGGATAAAGTGATGTTTGTGACAAAAATTGCATTAAATTTTCAAAAATCTGTGAAAAAAAAACTAAGTTGATGACCCCATGATTTTAAGATGTTTTGAAGATCACTGTGCTATGTTCTTTCCTCATGCAAAATTTTAGGAAAATTAAACTGAGATTTCCAAAAGTGTCGTAAGACCTTAACAGTTGATAACAGAAATCATAACATATAACAGTTACCATTGTTTGGTGAAAGGGCAATTTGGAACAGTCTTATGTCTCAGGCTCCTTAATGGACCAGAACATCTTTATACTAGAATCTTTGAGAAATGCTTGATAACTGTCACTGTGATGTCAGTGGAGATTCTTATTTCAAGCTTTTGAGGCCTGCGCTGTGCATACACTGGAATTAATACATATTATACCAAGGGTGCGTGGCTTTCAGAAACATGTTTATTTGGTTGAATCCTACTAAAGTGTTTTGCACATGATTAAACGTTTTTAGCGACAGTGTACATGCTGCAGCTTCTACATGGAACATCTTCAGCACTGGCATGTATGGATAGCTAAATAGCGATGCCTGATGAGACACGGCCACAATACTTAAGATTTGCATAGCAAATTATGATTTTGACTTTCATTAAAGGTCTCTATACTTGAAGAATTTGTTTACCAAATAAGCCAATATAAGGACTCCAAGATCAAACACTTATCACAGATAGAATACACTAATTTCAAAATTGAAAAGGTTTTCTTGTGAAAGATATATATATATATATATATATATATATATATATATATATATATATATATATATATATATATATATATATATATATATATATGTATCTATCTATCTATCTATATATATATATGTATATATATATATATATATATATATATATATATATATATATATATATATATATATATTTATATACATATATCTATATATATATATATATATATATATATATATATATATATATATATATATATATATACTTTTTTTGTTAGTATATATATATATATATATATATATATATATATATATATATATATATATATATATATATATATACATATATATATATATATATATATATATATATATAGATATTTATACATATTTATATATATATATATATATATATATATATATATATATATATATATATATATATATATATATATATACTAGTATATATATATATATATATATATATATATATATATATATATATATATATATATATATATATATATATATATATATATATATATATATAGCCTTCTCAGCATATGTACCACACCTTTGGTAGGAGCTCATCGACAACACTAAGGCTGCTGACAGTGCCATTTTGAAAGGAGTTTATTTGACTCTGTGGACCATTAGCATCTGTCATCTGACTATTCTTTTTAAAGCTCTTTTGAAAATTATAGACGAAAAGGGAACTTTATAAAAAATCGATTATTATTATTATTATTATTTGCCTCGTCCCATACTAAGAATGATAGCTAAATCAAGCGGCCAACTATTAGAATAGCGGCTGGTGATCTGGATAGTATCTACAATAAATGCTGCAAATAGGTCTCCATTAGATAACCCAATTGAAACAGAATCGCTGAATGATGACAGGTATATAAGATGAATATTAGAATGTGCGAAAAGGTTGATAATCGTGCCCTAGGTGTTGCAATGTCCGGCTCTCAGGCAACTGGCTGAGAGTCTTCACTGGATCCCCATAAGCATGTTGACCAGATTCTGCGTTATAATAAATATATGAAAAACAAACTTTTCTTGGGTGTTAAACACAATAATATATTGTAGACGTTTCGGCCATGAAGCCTTCTTCAGTACAAATGAGGAATATACAAAGATTCTCATGGTATAAATATATATAAATATATATATATATATATATATATATATATATATATATATATATATATATATATATATATATATATATATATATATATATATATATATATATATATATGGTATATTTATACCATGAGAATCTTTGTATATTCCTCATTTGTACTGAAGAAGGCTTCATGGCCGAAACGTCTACAATATATTATTGTGTTTAACACCCAAGAAAAGTTTGTTTTTCATATATTTATTAATCTGTGGGTGCACGGATATACCAATATGAACTAAACTATCAGATTCTGCGTTAGTAGAGGCAGGGTTATATAGGTACGTTTTTAAGGAGATACCTGATAACTACTACTTAAAAATAAGGTAATAGATAAGATAGGCAAATTCGTAAGGTGGGTACCATTGGCTACCGGAATCAATTGAAAATAAATTACAATGTATATATGAAAGAGATAGGTTCCGCCCAAAATTCCGCTTCCTGTGCCAGACTATTGTGGGTTTCAGTCTTGTCATGATATTACTTAAGTGATGTATATCCTAGCAAATCCTATCCCAAAAGCAAAGATACACCTCTCATTCCTGGTGAGCGAACAATGATTAAGTAGCCTCACATTTCAAAATTGATTACCCAGCTACACAGTTACATGTTTTTACGTTATATTCTCGGTTGGTAGAGTCAGGGTAATATGGGTACATTTTTAAAGGAGATATCTGATAACTACTACTTTACAATAAGGTGATGGATATCTAGCAAGCCAGATCTTTGTTAGCTTTCTTACCTCTCTAATTGTCCTGTGGGTATCATCTTCTGTTATAAAACCATTTTCCCTGTGTGGGATGTAAAGAATATCAAATGAACTAGTGAACTCGAATCCATATTTCACCCCGCCATGGTATCCTGCTGCCACTTGAGGCCCGCAATCTTGATTACCTAAGTTTCATTATTTGTTATGCCAAATCATGAAACTACTTGCATCCACTTAAGTATTTTCATTTTTATTTTCGGGTATAAGACACATATCAGATCCCCATAGGCCAACACAGCTTAATCCCTATATCACATCCATACTGCAGACAATAAAGCTTTTCTAAGGACATGAGATAAGAACTGTTATTCACCTTCATTAATTTTTATAGATCTTGCTCTTACTTGTGCTCCTCTTATTCTATCTTCCCTAATATTTTCTAGGTATAAATTGAGTATCTCTATTTGCATATTCTATGTTTTTCAAGTTTTCATTGTTTTTATTATATCATGTTCTTTCTCATTTTCCATTGATTTTCTTCTTTCAGCATAATCCTTTGTAATTCCTCTAATTTGTACCATTATCACTTTCCACATCAAAGTAGGCTTAATAGCATATTCAATATTCTCCTCTTTCATTCCTATATTATCCTGTGCATGAGGGGTCAATGCATAAGTTCTTTTTATTAGCATAATTTCTCTTTTGTCATTTTTGTAGATCCTTGTTTTTTTAATCAGTATTTGATTTGCATACTCCTGACTAATTATCATTTCTTAGGATATGTTCCCATAATCTGACCTATGTGCTGAGAATATTTCAGTCTTGCCTACCATTGAGGCAAGGTGTTCTATTACTAAACAATTATCAGGTATTAATGCCTTCCTTGGTGTTTTTTCCATCATGTACATATTTTTACATTTGTACTTTGCACTCTCCAAATATCAATGAATACAAATACCTTCATTTTATCTTTTAATAGAGTGGAAGCCTTTTTATTGTTCCATTTTCATAATTAAATGTGTCCTTATTAAAATCCAGGATCATCTATTAGTCTCATCCCATAATCTGCAAAATTTTGTATCTCAAATAAAAAAAAAACTTCTATAAATCCCTCTATATGATCATTTTGGGGCATAATTACACCCCAGATTTATTTTGCCAATAAACGTAACCTCCATGTCCAGTAAGACCTTTTTCATTAATAATTTGCTTACAAGTATATCTTATACTCAAATGATTAATTTGGAATTATAGCTACTCTCCTTGCAATGGTTCCCTGATATAATAATGTCAGCATTACAATTGTCAACTATTTCACAATAAACCTTTGGTCCTAATATGTTTCTTGTAGCATTGATATATCTGTTTTCCTTTCTTACCGTATAAAAACGTATCTGTTCTCTTAGTTAGTTCTGTCAGTCCCCTTGCATTTAGAGATTCCATACTTATACTTTCTACCATTGTGTTTTCTTACCTTTAACTGCGACACCATCATCACCATTCTTTTTCATCATATGATAACAGTAGGAAACATAATGAATATATAAACAAACATTTATTTCCATATAGATTTTACATAAATTACCTCTTAAACCTTCAAAGGAGTCATGAACATGAATCACTACTCTGTGTTGTTTGTTCGCTTCCAGGCGTAGCACTGACACAACAATCTCTTTTCTTTCTCCAAGACTCAACATATAAAACATACATGTACTGGCATGTAAACATCACCAAATATAACCACAGAAAATCCAAATATCATCTTAACCTATCCTTGAAGGTAAACACTGGACTCATCTAAATGTCCGTTTCAGAAGATTCATGGCTAAGGTGGGACACATCCAGACATCAGCCAAAATCCCAGCATCCAATTTTAACCAGAAGTCCTAATCCTAATTGTATCAAGTTTCCTTAGTAATAGTCCAAAAATGACCTTTGTGTGGAGTCCCACATTGGCCCTAATCTTCCTTAAATAATTATGTCCATAAAGGTCCCAATAACATGTTCACAACAAAAAATACTTTCTGATACAAACAGCAACATATCCTCATATGATCTGAGTACTCTCAAAATGTCATCAACACATTATTACACATATGTCCATATACAGTTACGGAAAATAATTCATGTCATCATATGATCTGCATTATCTCAAAATGTTATCAGAACATTATAACACATAGAAAATGACTAGGATTTTTTAAAGATTAAGAAAAAAGCATGTGTTCCACATACTCATTCAGTGAGTTTAATCTTATTCAATTCAAACAATCCAGTGGAGACTTAATAACCGAATTCTAAAATGTAACATATTTGATAAAGGTTACTAACACATGTCATCACATGATCTAAATAATCTCAAAATCTCATCAGCACATTATTACACATGGGGCCTTTGAAATTTGAATAAAGCGGTCCAAATCATCATTCATTGAGGTTAATCCTATTTACTCAATTCAAACAATCCACCAGGGACTTGATAACCAAATTTCTCACAGAAACATATCTCTCTCACTGCCATTTACATTTTGAGCATTAACCTGGCTTAACAAACATAATATGTGCTCCACATGATTACCTAGAAGCATAAATCGCACAATTCTGAATGAAATATGTTAACATGACATGAATCACTACTCTGTGTTGTTTGTTCGCTTCCAGGCGTAGCCCTGACACAACAATCTCTTTTCTTTCTCCAAGACTCAACATATAAAAGATACATGTACTGGCATGTAAACATCACCAAATATAACCACAGAAAATCCAAATATCATCTTAACCTATCCTTGAAGGTAAACACTGGACTCATCTAAATGTCCGTTTCAGAAGATTCATGGCTAAGGTGGGACACATCCAGACATCAGCCAAAATCCCAGCATCCAATTTTAACCAGAAGTCCTTATCCTATATACTCAATTCAAACAATCCATCAGGGACTTGATAACCAAATTTCTCACAGAAACATATCTCTCTCACTGCCATTTACATTTTGAGCATTAACCTGGCTTAACAAACATAATATGTGCTCCACATGATTACCTAGCAGCATAAATCTCACAATTCTGAATGAAATATGTTTATCTCTCTATCATCTACATCACTCATAAAACTATCATTTGACATGGAAATGGATGAAAATGCCTTTCAGGGTGTATACATTCCTTCTTGAGGCCCAGAACGCCAGCTCTTAGGAGCTTCCCGTTTACATAGCAGGACACCCAAAAGCGTTCAGCTTGGTGAAAAAGGACACCTATTTCTAGAATTCCACTCTAAGTCCCTGTCTCGGGTAGTCAGTTGAAACAAAATGTTGTTAAATTTCCCCGAAATACCTAGCTTGAGAAATACATGGACCACTGTAAAAGTTCTACATGTTTTTTTTTATAAAAGCATCACGTTTATTACATATAAATATCTAATATGAAAAAGAACACTCATAAGAATCCACTGCTAAGCTACATGTTAAGACAAAATAAGATGTATATATTTGTGGAAAAAAATCATCCATACTGTTATAAGCGTTTAATCATAAAAGCAATTCTCAAATCACATAAAAGGCAAACATGACTAGAATAATTGTACAAATAAAGACATATGAAACAGTAATCTCACTTAAAGAATATGGACTTCTGGAGAATGCTTCTGAAAGGTAATGCGTTCTAAAAAAATGCTGTCATCCGAAGTTAAACAAAAATTAATAATATGTATTTGAAAATTTGAATAAAGAAATCTGTCTCTAAAATCTGAGAAAAAACTCTGTTTTTGGAAAGTATACAGGCCCGTTCCCCCCCCCCCCTCCCCCCAGGAATATCAAATGGCTGATGCCTGACCCTTTTCTTCTTCACTTCTTCATTGGGACGGTTGCATTGATAAGTCCCTATTGCTATTTCTAATGAGATTAATGTAGGTGTTATTAGTCCAGATGGTGATTTTAGGCACCTGTATGTCCGACTGCCTTCTGGTGCCGAGCCATTGATAACACCATAACCCAATGTATATTCATTCATTTCACGTTACAATTTATGTTCATTTAGTTATTCGGAAAAGAATAAAACACAATACAAGCCAACACCTCCTTGGCGTCACAATCAAAAAAGCTTTAGCACACAGATAACTGAATCATAAATAGGCGTGCTTATAATCTCGACAACGCAGCTGAGTATTCCTGTGCAACAGTTCAACTGGTGGATGGTAGTGACTGGTCGACCGGTAGAGGAAATAAATAGCTTTACTGTATTAACTGATTCCTTGAGGCGTGGGTCCTTAATCATCGTGTGTGCCGTTCAAGATTGTTATGGACAAGCGCCAGGGGACACCTTTATATCGTCAAGTGCAATGTCTCCAGTGTAGTTTGATCCTCTTATACCTTCGAACACAATGGGATAAGACCCACTGCTTAATTGGACCTTCGCCAATTTCCACAAATTACCATTGTTGCCTAAAATAGGGATAAAATGGTAGATCATGTTATCGCCTACACAAACAGCACCTTGGATTTGAATTTGGGGTTTCTTTTATTGTCCCTTTTTCTGCCAAATACAGTGACTAGCCAATTGTGAGTGGTGAGGTGAAATCGTAAACACACTTGGATTTGAATTCGGGATTTCTTTTATTATCCCTTTTTCTGCCAAATATAGTGACTAGCCGATTGTGAGTGGTGAGGTGAAATCGTAAGAGTGCACAGTTTGTTCTGTGTAGTAGGGTCAATTCCTTTGCTTTCGTATCGATATGAGTAAATTTATATGAGTAATCTTATCCCAATCTTTACGAGATTTAAATGGAATGTTCAGAACAAATCATAACCATGTCAAAATGCCACACCAGTTAAGAATCAAAACGATATTCAATTCGCATTAGAGAAACAACACACTTGAATATAGAATGTTATTTCTGGTTTTAATTGTTTCAAGTATTAAAGGACAATTACACCATGAATAACACATGGGCTCAAATAGTATTGTATACTGTACTCAAATAAAACACCCCGCAACCATATTAGAAGTTTATTGTGGTTTAAAGTCATGTTTTTCCAACAGAAAGTGGGTCCCTGGGGGCAGCCATATTGAATCCAGAT
Source organism: Maea johnstoni (assembly GCA_963942565.1). Lineage (NCBI taxonomy): Eukaryota > Metazoa > Annelida > Polychaeta > Spionida > Magelonidae > Maea > Maea johnstoni. The sequence goes on along the minus strand of OZ012688.1, from coordinate 29,754,677 downwards.
GCTGATGCTATATGGGTACCAGCATGGCAGCAGCCAGCAGCTGCCACTACTAGACTAGGAGTGTGGCCAAATACATTGTGTCCTGTTTCTTCAAGTAGATGAAACTTGACAGAGATCAAATGACATACATATTGATTTACATGGACCCACTAGATTTTGCAAGTTTAAGATGTCACCTTTGAGTAAAATTCTTAACCTTACCATATGCCTAATTCAGATGTTGCACTGAATGTAAATTATTGTTTGTTTGTATTTATATACATAGTAGTTGTAAAAAGGCAGGAAATGGTAAGTAGGGTAGATACCAACAATTGCAAGCAATTTCCAGAGTTGAAAACACACTGGGGACTTTAGGTGCTCGGAAAACAGCCATTTCAACACCATTTTGTTGATTGCTATTACCATTGCAGCAAGTGAATCTAAGGAACTAATGACTTATCAGTCAGGTTGTGCAAGTGACTTAGCCAATACCACCCATCTAAAGAACACTTTCTCTAATTGGTTTGTAAGTCTAGTTTTGGAATTTTAGAATTCTTAAGGGACGTCATTTGATACCAACCTTTTCCAGCTGTCATAGAAACAACCAAAATGAAGAGTTGATGACGCTGATGGTGAGGGTATAGCATAAATAATCCACAAATTTAGGGGTCTGGCAGAAGCAAACTTATCCATAACAAATGTGAAGTGTACTTTTATCTATCTACCTTTCTTAGCCATTTTATTGTACCCTCTATAGATAAATTGTCTTCCAACAACTTGATGTAACATATCTTGCGCTTTTGGGCCTTTTTACTCTTGTTGACCATGGCTCTATGTGAGATTAAAACTGAATGTTGTAGGCATTGCATCAGGTTTTAGGCATTTACGCCTTCTAAATCCAAGTCGTGTTTGTAGTTAAGCCTGAGAAAATGTTCATGACAAACTCTTTAGGCATCACTAAATGAGTACTTCTTCACTGTCCATCCTGTTCTAATGTTGAATGTTAAATGTTGCTGTTAAATCAAATCATTCTTTTCTGGTTTAATCCTTGGGTTAGGAAAATCCCTTTCCTTTTCCCCTGTTTCTTCTGTTATAGCATCTAAAGTAGCACAAAGCACCATTTTTACAACATTGGTGTCCTAGTATCACAAGATGTGGGCAGCTATCCACACAAGAAGTACCCAAATGACATCAACAACTGGCTGTCAGATGTAGTTTTGCAGGGAATTGTGGGATACAATGGCTCCCATAGACTTCAGCTGGGATGGCTGGTTTGGGGTGGCAATTAAGCGCAATTTTACACAGGTAGGGAAGCCAAACAGTATTCAGGTGAACAAGGACTATAAAGTGCACATATAAAAGTATGTTTTCAGCATATAAAAAACCTGAAGGTGTAATTGCCCTTTAAATATCCAACAACTCATCATAACATCGTTACTACATTGTTACTGCCTGTATCTTCTAAATCACCAAAACCGGTATTTTTTCACTACGACTCACCTCCGTATTAGTCTCCAAATCACAATATGATAACAAACAATTTTTACAATATCCTTATAAAGTGATTAACTGGTGGCAGTGATGTTAGAGGGTAGCTATTCGAGCAGACCGATATGAGGGGAGATTGTACCTGTTTATCATTTATTCCTTATCAAGTCTAAGATCACTGCCCACTTACTGGGGCTGGACTAGACATTTCATTTCTTACTCATGTAATATTGTGAGGAGTAGATATAAGAAGCATGTATACATATCAATTAGAGAGGACATCCTGGCTTTTATACATACCCGAACGTTGAAATATCACCACTGAGTTGCGGTGCACTTTTAGAGTTCCCATGCCAGCGCCGTACATGTGGTAGTAAAACTCTAAGCAAGATGGTGTGTAGACAGGTATAGTAGGGGATGCGATGATGGCCTTGTTCCCGGTGGTGCGCCCACTCACCTCCATATAAATGTAGTATTCTGCAATGAAAGAACGGTACATTTCTCAGAGAGACATAGTCCTACCGGTAACTATATGCTTAAAGATGATTGAGACAAATGGTAGCATTTTTTTTCCAAAGCCCTGGGTTGAGATAACAAGCCTAAGTGCTAACAATGAGGATTTGTTAAATTGCAAAGTTACCAAAAACGAGGTCCGATGGGGTTCCAAGTTGTTTCTCTAACTTAAACTACCCTTTCACATCCCAGAGTATTTCACACATCCACTCCCATGTAATAATCTGTGGGTAAAACAACTAAAGTTATTGTTTCCAAACTAACCCTATGTGTTCTCCTGCATGACTCCTTGAGGACTTACTGCTGTGGTTAGGCACTTGAGTATTTGATTAACCTAAACTCCTTACTAGGTCACCCTGTGTTCATTCGGTTGGGGATGTGAATGACCTAAAACCACGCTCGTTTATCCCAAAATATCAGGTTTCATGTAATTTGATGATAAGACTGCCACAATATGTCATACTATGGTCAAATATGCCTTAACATCTTTTTCTGTGTGATTGGAAATCATTACGAAGAGATCTTTCTTTAAAACATATATAAAAATCCCAAAGTGAATTCATGATCAACTGACAAACAACTGGCATGGCATAACTTTTGACTTATAAGTGATGCAGATACTAGATCTAGTGAAGGTTGGAATTACTACGCCCGTGCATTGCTCGCTAATAGTGAATAGGAAAATTTGCCAAATGTGGTTTTTCAATGGCAAAGCCGCTAAATTGTAAACACCTAATTAGTGTAATATGTTTAAGAGACGATGAGTCTCACACACACACTCACACACACACACACACATATATATATATATATATATATATATATATATATATATATATATATATATATATATATATATATATATATATATATATATATATATATATATATATATATATATATATATATGTATATATATATATATATATATATATATATATATATATATATATATATATATATATATATATATATATATATATATATATATATATATATATATATATATGTTGTCACTAGAAAGGAGTACAACACCGGATCCCAAATCTCATGTCGGTCAAACAACATAGTGTATTGCCTATGTTGCTTAGTTTGCGGCAAACACTATGTGGGCCAAACTAAGAGACCTCTAGTTGAAAGACTACGAGAACATATCAGGAATATCAACCAAGACAATGATATTCACATAGTGGGCAGGCACTTTAATGAACCTGGCCATGAAGGCATCAAGTCCCTACAGGTGAAAGTACTCAATTTCGCCAAGGGACACTCAGACTCCAAGTCAAGCCTAGGCATGCGACTTGAACTGAAATCAAAATTGATCAAAAGACTCAGGAGCTTTATACAAACAGGCCTGAATCTCATGAAAAACATCGAACGCAAATAAGACAAAACACCATTTGTCTACTATGTAACAACGGGATAATCACTCAATCCCACATGTTCCAATAATTGACAAACTTATCCATATTTATTCAGGTTGCATAAAATGTGACATTCTAAGTTAAAATGCAAATATGAAATAAGTGTGTGTGTATATTTATATATATATATATATATATATATATATATATATATATATATATATATATATATATATATATATATATATATGTAAATGTATATATATATATATATATATATATATATATATATATATATATATATATATATATATATATATATATATATATATATATATATATATATATATATATGTATATATATATATATATATATATATATATATATATATATATATATATATATATATATATATATATATATATATATATATATATATATATATATACTATATATATATATATATGAAGGAAGAAATCTACGGGAGTTTTTATGTCCAGAGTTTGGCCCAGTGTAACGGGAGCGTGTGCCGCCACTATTGCGTGTCCAATTAAAATCGTCGGTTAGGGTAAACTGCACGAAGTTGTCCCATCCATCCTCAAAGGTGTACACCACATCTGTAAAAGATGAAACAACTTTTGTTTGCCTCACTAAAGAAAAGGACTGCAATCATTAATACTTAATAGATGCGTTGACGTTTATTGTGGCATTCTTTGCTGTTATTTTCAACTCATTCATCTTTGCGTTGTTGTCATAGATTTCGTAGTTAATGTATTGGGTCATACCATGTGAGAGAATGGTTCCAATTAGATAGATCCACTTAGATCAGAGGAGACTTTATGTGGTATGCAGCTCATCTGAGTATTTAATGCAAGCTATTACTGCATGAAAATGCTGTAACTTTGAAATCTAGTGTAACGTCTATGGCCCTTTTGTGTCATAGTGCAGTGAGGACAACATGAAATATATAGCGTGTGACTGCTTAATCTATAAAACATGAACGAAAAGAAATTGGCCATGTGGGTGGCATCACTACATCTACAGCCAACTTTTGACTGACCAGTCTCGATTGGTTCGTTGACTCAATTTCAAAAGACAACATGAAAGTTCATGCATGTTATCAGGAAACACGTATCCAAGTTATTGTCAAAAGTATCAAGGATGCAGAGGACAACTTTAAGAGTAACTCTCAAGCATCAATGGTATATACGCCTCAAACCATCTTTTTCTACAAAAGTTTATAAATGAGTTGGGAAGGGTAGTGGAACGTTGAAACTAGCAGCAGTTGTTTTCAGTGGTAGTTTCAGTGGCTTCGGTGGTGACAATGACTGCAGTAGTTTCAGTTACTTTAATGATTTTAGTTGGTTTCGTGATTTCTGTGGATTCAGTGGTGTCAGTGGCTTCAGAGGTTATAGGTGCTGTTAATGATTTCAAATGCTTTAGAGGTTTCAGGGGCTCTTGTTTATCCTGTAGCTTAAGTGCTTTCAGTGACTTCAGTAGTTTGATGGGCTCTATTGGTTACAGTCGTTTCAGTGGTGTAAGTAGCTTCAGTGGCCTCAGAGGTCACAAGTGCTGCCGTTATTTCAAATGCTTTAGGGGATTTCTGTGGATACAGTGGTGTCAGTGGCTTCAGAGGTTACAGGTGTTGCAGTGATTTTAAAGTATATTTGGAAGCTTCATTTGCCATAGTGACTTTAGTGGTTTTATTAGTTTCAGCGGTTTCAATAGTTTCACTGGTTGGGGTGGCATCAGTGGTTCAATTGTTATTACTTGTGCCATAGGCTCCAGTGGTTACAATCGGACCTGAACTAGCTGGAATATTTTAAGGGGTAGGTCTAGTGGATATTTCAGCACATAATTACACATGTATTCACGTTATAATAGAATTTAAAAGAGGATTTGTTTACTACAAGTTAAGGATGACTACCATTTGAAAAATGTTTTATATGGCATTTTTCTATTCTAGAAATACTAGCAACTGGAGTGATTATATATTTATTTATATATATGTATATATATATATATATATATATATATATATATATATATATATATATATATATATATATATATATATGTATGTATGTATGTATGTATGTATGTATGTATGTATGTATGTATGTATGTATGTATGTATATATATATATATTATATATATATATATATATATATATATATATATATATATATATTATATATATATACATTTATATATATATGTATATATATATATATATATATATATATATATATATATATATATATATATATATATATATATGTATATATATATATATATATATATATATATATATATATATATATATATATATATATATATTAATAAATATATATATATATATATATATATATTAATATATATATATATATATATATATATATATATATATATATAAATATATATATATATATATATATATATATATATATATATATACAAACATACATACATACATACATACCCATATACATACATACATACATATATATATATATATATATATATATATATATATATATATATATACATGTATATTATATATATATATATATATATATATACATATATATATATATATATATATATATATATATATATATATATATATATATATATATATATATATATATATATATATATATATATATATATATATATTAGATATATAGCTACATTGATCATTGATATGCCTTGCTAATTTTTATTTTGAAATGTTACCCACGGACGTTTGTACAAGCAGACGATGCGGGCGTTCAGTCGACTGGTGCAGGAATTAAATGTCTTCATTTGTATATATACTCAAGGTAGCAAACTAAGAAAAGGGGGAGGGGCAGACACGTTGCTCGTGTGTGTATGAGCACTCTATCCAACATTGAAGAGCGTCTGTGGCAAAATGCGTATATGACGCGACAGAAGTTTTGTCTGCTCATCCTCGCACCCGCATCCCTCACCGGCAAATAGAAAAATGGACTACTTGCTTACATTCTTATGGTATCTGATTAAACATACGACAATATATTGGATAAACCATAATTATTAGGAGTTGCTAGGCTGGAGGGCTGCCTCACTGACATATATCATGGATGTCACAGAACAAGCTAAAACTGAATGCAGACAAAACGGAAGTCCTAGTGCTAGGTACCCCTAAGCAGCGAGCCAAAATATCTGTGCCTAGCATCTCCGTAAATGGTTAGATTGTTAAGATTCTCAATATACCTATCGGCAATCTGGGCTCTGTTTTTGATCCAAGCATGAATATGGCCGCACATGTGTCAAAGGCAGTCAAATCTGCAAACTATCACCTTCGAAACATTGGAAGGATCAGAAAATACTTGACTGCAGAATCAACTAAAGGTGCTGTCATATCCCTGGTAACCTCAAGATTCGACTACTGCAATGGACTTCTCTGTGGAATACCTGAAGAGCTAATATGTAAGCTCCAGAGAGTACAAAATAATGCCGCCAGGGTGATCACACTCACAAAGAAGTATGACCATATCACTCCAGTACTAAAGGAACTTCACTGGTTACCAGTCAGGAAGAGAATTGAATTCAAGATTCTTCTCCTGGCGTACAAGTGTTTGCATGGAACTGCACCCTCTTACCTGAGGGAAATGCTGAAAGAGTATGTCCCACCACGGACACTGAGATCAACATCCAAAAACTTACTCTGCGAGCCGAGAACCAACATGAAAACCTACGGTGACAGATCATTTAGTGCCTGTGCCCCAAAACTATGGAATCAGCTCCCAAATAATATTCGGGCAGCTGGGAGTGTGGCAATCTTCAAACGACAATTGAAAACACATCTGTTCAAAGATGTATTTATCAAATAACTATGTGGATATCAACATCTATCCTCTGACAATGAATGTAATGCGCCTTTGAGCATGTTTATATGGAAAGGGCGCAATATCAAATGACAATATTATTATTATTATTATTATTATTCAATTGAATATGAAGAATATTAAAAATATGAACTTGACCTTTCCTTACTCTGGCTGCCTCGTGAACCTCAGATAGGGTGGATGACTCACAGTTGCAATGTATAAGAAGTAAAATACATTCACATTAAGGCTGGGATGATGGTGACACACTCAAAATAAGACCACTCCTAGTTTAGCACTCCTGTCCCCTTTCTAGCAGTAGTTATGCAATCGCTGAGGTCTTGGTGTTTCAATTATAGATCTTCCTTAACTTAGCTACTTGAGCTGACCTCGATATAACCACAGTTTCAATTTTACAGTGTTTTACCTCAAATGAGGTTTTCTTGATCAATAAATGTATATATGATATACAAATACCATACATGTCTGCTAAGTATACTAGGCTATTGCAACTGAATGGCAAATCTGGAGTTCCTGCAAGATAGTGCCTTACAGCACCCGACTTTGGTGGAAATCTTTACCTAAGAAAGTAGTGACAGGCAGTCTCTACCATGTTGTCCTACTTTCGTAGTAAAATTTCCACCAAATTCGCGTGCTCTAAGGTACTATCTTGCAGGAACTCCAAATTTGCCATCCAGTTGCCATAGCCTAGTATATTTAGCAAGCATGTATGGGATTTTTAAATCAAATGTACCTTTATTGATCAAGAAAACATCATTTGAGGTAAAACACTGTAAAATAAAAACTGTGTTTATATTGAGGTCTGCTCAAGCAGCTAAGTTAAAGAAAGCTTATATTTGAAGCACCAAGACCTAAGGGATTAGATAACAATTGTTAGAAAGGGCACATGAGTGCTAAACTAGGAGTTGTCTTGTTTTGAGTGTGTCACCAACATCACAGCCTTAAGAGGCAGCCATACATAAGAGCAGCTCTCATTGTATTTTACTGCATGATCTGAACGTTTGTTTGTATGGTTTTGTTTGCATGCTTCGACATATTCTGGTAATAGAAATACATAGCAATGCAAAATCAATAGTAAGATATTCACTATTCAAATGAAAGCATCATTCAAGAAAACCCTCAAATGGCAGAAGAAATATAGTATAACATGTTCCTTTTCACAAGATAAACAACACTGATACACCCACAAAAGGGTTTAATGCTGTCTGGTGTTGCTAGGGAAGCATGATTCTAGCTAAAATGTATAAAAGATTAAAACAGTAAAAACAATGAAAGATATATGGACCAAATAATGTTCATCGTGGTGCTAAGAACGTCCTGTACATATCGTTTTTATGAAAACTAATTCTAAATCAAAGATAACTTAACCCTTATGCTGCTGGTGGTTAATGCGGCCAATACAAAATGATGCAAACGACTTGAAAAGGTACTGAAACACTGGCGTTTGGGTACTCATCTGAGAGTACTCAGCAAGAGCTATCCAATGAATACCAACATGACAGGGTTAAGATGACATTCTTGTGCTTGGGACAAAAGTAGCATCAGAATTGGAATCTATTTTCAAATCTCCGTATTTGGTCAATAAACATACAATACAATACAAAACAATTGGAAGGTTTAAAGTCTAGAATTCAAATAGTATCTTTTACTCTAAAATATGTGCTTATCAGAAGGAAATGAAATCAGGGTGAATAGTGTTCCATAAAAAAGGAATTAATTCGCCATAAATAGTGATTAAATAGAGAAAGATACTCACCTACGGCCGGCTGATAAACAAAATGATACATGGAAATATCAGGGGCAAAGACAAAGGTACGAAGTAGTAAGTTAAAACTACTGATTCATAGATATAATGTACAAGAACATGTTAAGGTAAAACTTGTCAAATTATGAATATTTTTGAAACACTATGACGGCGTTGGTGACATAACTTAACAAAAGGTTAAAAGATGTTTGGGGTCCTAGGTTGTATTACCACTAATATCGATCATAACGGTTACCTGTTCAACATGTATGATGCTCTTGTACTAGTCACATGTAGAAAAGCTCGCTAACCTTAAGGTGGTGAGTACCATTGCAAGCGAGTTAAAAGCCCCATCCCAAAACACACCTCACAGCAGCATAATCATGTAACAAGGTGTATCTACAGCTTCCTGAGTGTTATCAGGGAGAGAATATCATAGTCAGCCGTCTGTAGTCAACCCATATTCTAATTCATTTCAATATTTACAACTTTTCACTCAAATGGCATATTCTCATTACTTACGCAGGTGAGGGTCACTACAGGTTCACAGTTACCGTAGGGATATTATTGACTATGCCCAATAAGAAGTATTTCTTTAATCTTTTACTGCTAAAGATTTTTACAGGCCATAACATTGAAAAGTTTAGTGAGATATCTCGTGTGTGGAGGCATGGGAACCCCTTTGACAGTAGTGGACATACCTCGCTGATCACTTCTGAGCACTTGGAACAAAAGACAGTAGCACAAAGATACACATCGACGATCTCAAGACAATGGCTTGTGGTCAGGATGCTATAAATAGGTGCTAGCTATGAGCACGTGAGGTTACCAAGTGTAGTTGGTGTGGAGATTTCTAACTAAAATTTTCAACGTTATGGCCTGTAAAAATCTTCAGCAGTAAAAAAATCAAAAAAATACTTTTTATTGGGCATAGTCAATGATATCCCTAAAGTAACTCTGAACCTGCAGTAACCATCACCTGCGTAATTAATGAGAATATGTCATTTGAAAGAAAAGTTGTAAATTCTGAAATAAAACAGAATATGGATTGAATAATGACAGGTGGCGATGATATTCTCTACCTGATAACACTCAGGAACCTGAAGACACGCCTAGTTATAGGATTATGCTGCTTTGAGGTGTGTTTTGGGACAGGGCTTTTAACTGGCTTGCAATGGTACCCATCACCCTAAACTCGCTCACGTTTGCATTGGCAATAGTCCGTGAGCTGACGTTCGAAACCCTCCCCCCCCCCCTGGGGAATTTCGGAGACCTATATTTCCAAAAACCTTATACCCTCAGCTGTTCAGATCAGCTTGTCTGCACTTATATCGCGGGTGCGTTTGCCCTGGAGGGCCAATTGAAGGTCGGTACCTCCCTCATTTTAGGGGTGGGGGTGACATTTTCTAAGTGGGGGTGGTATGGACACTTGCAATTATCTGGGATACTCCAAATTTGTTGTGCTGGTCAAGTGATCAACAGGAACAATTACCAAATACCTTTCAGAAGCACTGTATTACTATCCATGGAAAAATATTCAAAAACGTCTCAAAAAATGCCATTTTTTTGCAGTTTTTTTGAAAATTTCCACAAACTTTAAGTTTTTCGTAGTCAAATGAGTACAAAACCACCCCATATTATATACCTAAATTACAAGCAACCTCTTATCTGCATAATAAAACAAAGATAGGCTCCATTGGTTGTTCGAGCGTGATTTTACAGGACTTTCTTTTCCCCTACCCCTATGTTGAAAAAATAACCGAAAAATAGCATAAAATACTAAAAAATATTTTTAAAAATCCAAGATGTTCCTTTAACACATGTTTGGTACTGGAAATAGTTTGAACATGACAAAGACTGATTGGGCTGAAAAAAATGGATTGCCCAGTTGCCCGGGACAACCAAATTTTACCAAAATTTGCTAAAAATCCAGTTTTAGGCTAGAAATCAGAGTTTGAATAACAATATGACTACTGAAAAGGTGTTTAAAGCTATTATGTGAGACTGTAGGTGTTCTGTAGTTGAAAATAGTCATAGCTGGATACTTATCAATTGTTTTATTTCAGTTCAACCCTATTTAGAAGGTAATCTAGAAGGCCAAAGGTCTCAAAATTGGTTATACTACAATAATTGTAGTAAGTCAATGCCGGTGTGTGGTTTTAACATGGTCAGAAGATCAGGATAGACTGCTGTTGGGCCTTAACCTACTGGGGCTTATCAACCTGGTAGCCCAGTTGCCTGGGACTATAGAATTTTACCAAAATCTGCTTTAAATCTAAATTATAGTGTCAGAACTCAAGTAATTTTGAGAAAGTGACCCTATGTGCAATATCAGACCTCTTTTGTGACATGATGCTGTTTTCCTGTTGTTTGCATTCTTCTTGTTTAATGATTTTGACCACTGGACATATGTGAGGGAGTCCCATCCATTATCAGAAGGAAAGCATAGGACATTTTTGTGCCCCATAGGACAGTTTTGTGCCATAAATCGTAACTGTAACTCACAAAGACCAACACACCTTGTTGACAGGGAACATTCAAACCATAATACCTGATTATCAAACACACCCAATAGTTCCTCCAATATGCCTGAATGGGCACAAAAATGAGCACACGTATCCCCAGCTCCCCCTCTTATACTAGCTATTTGAGGTGAACAAACAGCCTTTAGAAGTTGTCCTCAACACATATCCTATCCTTCTCTGTTTTCCTCAACCCTGAGAGGTGTGATACCTACATATCTATTCCAATCTACTACCACCAGCCCTAAAAGCTGCGTACATGTACATCAAGAGTCATTCAAACCATTATCCATATCCCTAATCAGCTGGGTACCTTTATCTCATCTGAGCCATTGAGTGGAACCCTTAAAAGTAAGTGTCATTAGCTCATCCCTGCTATACCTGATAGTATGGTTTTCAGGTAACAAGCCTATTAAGCTTGAGGGTATAAGGTAGGATGGTATACAACTACAACGCCTATTGTTGTATAGGGTAGTAGCAAGGATAAGATGTCCTAAATGAACTACTTTAGCTATGAGATATAGTTACCTAGCTATTAATGTTATGATATGAGATATAATTACGTATCCTGTAAGGCTTGAGGGTAATAGCTGGTATGGGAATCAAGTATGTAATATATGAAGATGTAGGGTAATAGATTGATGAGGTAAATGTGCTTATCTGTTATCATGGGTGGGGGGGGGGGGGATTATTGCTGGTAAGGGAAACAGGTATCTTACATTTTAGGGCTAGGGCAATAGCCAGACTTGGACATAGATACCAAGCCAACTAAGGTTAACTAATAGTTCTATCTGGTATAAGGTGGGATAGAGGTACCCAAGCTCTTGAGGCTGAGCGCAGTTAGCAGTTATAGCTGGTATGAGATACTCATATATAACCTTAGTAAAGGAATTGGGATAATAGCAGGGAGGGGATATAGATGTAAGAGGTACAGGCTCCTGATTAACTTATTAGGATTTAGGGTAATTGCTGAGTAGAAATGGGTAAGGATACAGATACCCAATCCATGGTACCCAGTCTACCAAGGTCTTCGGCAGTAGTTAGGATGAGATACAGGATCAAACATGATAGGTATCAGGGTAAGAGTTTAGGGTAGTAGGATAAGACAGGTAGCCAGCCTATAGGGTAATAGGATATACTGCTGTAGTGACTCATGGGAATAGCCCAGATGAGATGCAGGTACCCAGTCTACAGATATTTAGAGGCAATGGTTGGAATGGCATAGTATTACCAAGCCTATAAAGGATCATGGTTATGGATGGCATGGAATACTGGTATCATACATATTAGGAATATGGATGATATGTGTTCCAATAAGAAACAGGTAGCCAAGCTATAGGAGCTCAGGATTATAGATTCATAGCTATGATGAGTGTTTACTAGGGCCGAGGGTGGTGGCATGGAAGAGATACATGTACTCACCCTGTACAGGGTAATAGCTAAGATGAGGTATTGCTTCTCACCTGGTAGGAATCTGGTCAATTGCTGGTATGATACAGGTACCAAGCTGGACATGGATCAGGGTAATAAATTGGATAAGATATATGTACTCAGCTGATACGAGATGAGGGAAGTAGTTGGGATTGGATACAGGTACCCATTCGCTTAATGTTGATACACACAGAGGGGAAGGGATGAGATATAGGTATCCATCTTTGTGCCTTTTGAGGAGTTGGGGAATCTATTGAGAGTGGTTTATAATCAGACATTGTGTTTTAAATCTTTCTTACCACAAATAGCTAGTATGAGGGGGGGGGGGGTGGATAGAGATGTCCATCTTTGTGCCCATTCAGGCATATTGGAGGAAATATTGTGCGTGTTTGATAATCAGGTACTATGGTGTAAATTTTCCCTGTCAATAATGTGTCAATAACCCTTAATGTATATATATATATACATATATATATATATATATATATATATATATATATATATATATATATATATATATATATATATATATATATATATATATATATATAAATATACATCATACTTGATTCTCATACCAGCTATTACCCTCAAGCCTTACAGGGTAGGTAACTATATCTCATACCACAACACTAATAGCTAGTTAACTGTATCTCATTGCTAAATTTGCTCATTTAGGATATCTAATCCTTGCTACTACCCTAGATACAACAATAGGCTTTGTAGTTGTATACCATCCTACCTTATAGCCTCAAACTCAAGATTTGGTACCTGAAACCCATACCAACAGGTCTAGCAGGGATGAGGTAATGATAATTACTTTTTAGGATTCCGGTCAATGACTAGATCATCCCTAACACCGACCGAAGTAGAGTTCTGCAAAACAACAGACTCCTCACAGGGATAATACTAGACCCGGACCACCCGGATGTGATGCAGGAGCTCCAGATTCCCCCCAGATCTCGCGCACAACTCGAGGAAATCTCACGTGACTTCATCTATGCTCTACATATCAAACGTAGCGCATTAGTCAGGGACCAGAAAAACTGATTATTCATGAGAAATCCCTGTCGGAGGTAGATAATTCGAACCAATCATCTAAAATCATGTACATATAGATACCCTGATTTACCTTAATTAGAACTCTCAAAAATAATCATATGAAAGTTTAATTCTAATGTTATTTTATTTGTCCCATACAGCTACTAGATAGGAGGATACTATCCTAAGAAGAAGAAGAAGAAGAAGCTAAAGGTACCAAGCTGATTAGGGATATGGATAATGGTTCGAATGAGGCATATGTACCCAGCTTTTAAGGATTGGTGGTATTAGATTGGATTATATACAGGTATCACACGTCTTAGTAGGGTTAACCCTGGAAAAGAGAGAAGGGATAAGATACAGGTATCCATCTTTATGCTTCTTAAGAGGGTTGCGTCGAGTTCAATTTTTGGTACAGCTTGATATTCAGACAATGCAGTTTGAATGCTTCACTCCAACCTAAAGGCTGTTTGTTCACCTCAAATAACTAGAGGGGGGGGGGAGGGGATACAGGTGTCCATTGTTGTCAATTCAGGCATATTAGAGGAACTATTGAGTGTGTTTGATAATCAGGTATTATGGTTTGAATGCTCCCTGTCAACAATTTGTGTTGGTCTTTGTGAGTTACAGTTACGATTTATGGTACAAAACTGTCCTATGCTTTCCTTCTGATAATGGATGGGACTCCCTCACATATGTCCAGTGGTCAAAATCATTAAACAAGAAGAATGCAAACAACAGGAAAACAGCATCATGTCACAAAAGAGGTCTGATATTGCACATAGGGTCACTTTCTCAAAATTACTTGAGTTCTGACACTATAATTTAGATTTAAAGCAGATTTTGGTAAAATTCAATAGTCCCAGGCAACTGGGCTACCAGGTTGATAAGCCCCAGTAGGTTAAGGCCCAACAGCAGTCTATCCTGATCTTCTGACCATGTTAAAACCACACACCGGCATTGACTAACTACAATTATTGTAGTATAACCAATTTTGAGACCTTTGGCCTTCTAGATTACCTTCTAAATAGGGTTGAACTGAAATAAAACAATTGATAAGTATCCAGCTATGACTATTTTCAACTACAGAACACCTACAGTCTCACATAATAGCTTTAAACACCTTTTCAGTAGTCATATTGTTATTCAAACTCTGATTTCTAGCCTGATTTTGGATTTTTAAAAATATTTTTTAGTATTTTATGCTATTTTTCGGTTATTTTTTCAACATAGGGGTAGGGGAAAAGAAAGTCCTGTAAAATCGCGCTCGAACAACCAATGGAGCCCATCTTTGTTTTATTATGCAGATAAGAGGTTGCTTGTAATTTAGGTATATAATATGGGGTGGTTTTGTACTCATTTGACTATGAAAAAACTTAAAGTTTGTGGAAATTTTCAAAAAAACTGCAAAAAAATGGCATTTTTTGAGACGTTTTTGAATATTTTTCCATGGATAGTAATACAGTGCTTCTGAAAGGTATTTGGTAATTGTTCCTGTTGATCACTTGACCAGCACAACAAATTTTGAGTATCCCAGATAATTGCAAGTGTCCATACCACCCCCACTTAGAAAATGTCACCCCCACCCCTAAAATGAGGGAGGTGCCGACCTTCAATTGGCCCTCCAGGGCAAACGCACCCGCGATATAAGTGCAGACAAGCTGATCTGAACAGCTGAGGGTATAAGGTTTTTGGAAATATAGGTCTCCGAAATTCCCCAGGGGGGGGGGGGGGAGGGTTTCGAACGTCAGCCCACGGACTACAAGTTCTATTTCTAATTTGTATGGCTCTTTCGTATTTACGATTACATTATTTACTAGTATTTAAATGGCATAACGCATTATGTTACCGATAGGTAGCCATGGAATTAGCTAATAGCGAAGATACAATGATTACATTATTTCATTATTTTCCTATGTATAAGATGGATAGAAAAGAAACCTGATCAAATGATGAGTTTCGAGCCACAGCTTCGATCAAAATGGTATGTAGAAAGTGAAAACTTTCGTAGGCGAATTTTGAAACAGTATCAAACAGGTATATTAAGATAGCTCACCGGACGAAGTTCGTAGTATATAAACCCAGCTCGCGCTTGCAGTGTGGCATCGTTAGAAGTGACATTCAGAAGCTCACATTCACGTCTTGAAGCCGCGAAGTTTATCCCCCGACACACGTCTCTTCTGGCCTGGCATTCACCCATACACCTCAGCTCCTGACTACAGCTTAGCCGATGGAAAGCGGTGGCGTTGAGAGCGAAATCTGCATCCCATGGCGACTTTCTCTCGAAAATCATATCATTATCATCCATCTTGCACATGACTAAACTTAAACACAGAAGCAGTGCACTGCAGAAGCATTCTAGGTAAACCATTGACGACATCTGTCAAAGTTATGTGAGTAAAATAAAATCTAGGACTGAAATGAACTGCGAAGTTCCATACGAGACGAATTAATTCAACAAACAGTAACTGCTGTCTGTAGTAGCACTGTCTCAATTCTTAGGACCAAGAGGGTTGCGACGTTATATACTTGTGCAAATCAATTTACCCTCTTGAATTTCCTTGTGTTTCTGAAAATGATATGAATGCACTACGTAGAACTCGAGGCGTTCAATAAGCACAAACGCGAAGTTTATACAAACACACATACCAACGTGTGCACATTTACATATACACATATATATACATATATATATATACATATATATATATATATATATATATATATATATATATATATATATATATATATATACATGTATATATATATATATATATATATATATATATATATATATATATATATATATATATATATATATATATATATATATATATATATATATATATATATATATATACATATAACGACTTAGAGTTGTGAGTTCTGCCATGATCAATGCAACGGGCAAGCCTGCACCACCCACGTGAAATGGAGTAGAGGGGGTAATTAGTAATGAATACATACCCATCGAACTAACTGCACTTACCTCACGTAGCCTAGTGTAAGCTCATTAAAGTAGATATTCAATATTCCATATACTAAAAGGTCCAAATATTTGCAAATCTTTGCTACTTTTCTTAAATCACGGCTACTTTTGACCATCAGGTAAATCAAACGCCCATAAAAGTACTATATATAATAACATATCTAGCAGAATATCAATCTTCCGTCTGCTTGGCTTTTTGTTTCGTAGTTTTATCATCCGCTAAGTTGACTCGAGTTTTTTGTCCATCGAGTTACCATATTTAGCAGGGGTGTTTCTAATAAAATCTTTGAAGGTCATTTTTTTTTTGCTTTTGAGGTAAATACCCAAAACAAAGAAAAAAATGAAATGTAACAACATCTTCTTGGCTTCTATTAGGGGTCCGTAATTTTGCATACCTTTGTGATAAATAGAAGCCAATAGTTGGTCAGAATACCATTCCAAAAGCTATTCCTATGTTTTCACGGTTTGCTTCATCCACAATCACATATAAAAAGGACTAAATCAGTGTTGTGAGCAAGACGTACTGTACGTTGCTACCTTAGTTGTTAAATCAATCATTACCATTGACATTTGCCAGTAAAGGAACCTATATTGGCCTGGCATATTTGATTGTGCTGACATATGTATGATAAACGCTTTACAAAATTGAGTGGTTTTAAATCGCTTTCAATTTATATTGAATTTCTCGATTGAAACATGGGAGAAGAACCAAGTAAGTGCTTTGAATTCAGGTAAAAGTATGTGATGGTAGCCAATTTTTAGAAAGTACAAAATCATCAATGTGCATGTCAGAGTCGGTGGTGTAATATTAAGCAGTGCTGTCTTCCAAGCATAATATCTTGGTTTGATTTCCGGCCGACGCATTCAGTATGTTTTGTCCGTGTTCAGCTGAAAGTAACGTTTTTGTTAACTTGTTAAATACCCACGAAATACTTTGAAAAATATCAAATGGTTTGAACATGGAACTAAATATCCCGGAGACGAAGGTAGAACTATCAGTGACAATTACTTTTTGTTATTACATGTGTGCAGTATTGAATTGACCCCGTTTAGACAAAAAACGAAATTACCACGTGGGCTGTGGCTTGGACTCTCTGCTCCCCTTGGAAGTGCACAAAGAGCCTGGACAAGCCACGTCCATGCTTGGGCATGGTGTTGGTTAAGGTAGAACCCTACTCTATACCCGGGTCATTTTTAAAACTTGAATATCTGAAAACTGACTTAAATGAGGACATAATGATACCGTTATCAATAGATGGCTATGTTGATGTGATATGGCACTCTTGAAAAAACATATCTGGCTGGGTTCATTTTTTCTTTTTTGCAAAATGCCAAGACTCGCCGTTTACTTGAAAATCAGACTCTACCATTTGATCATTCATATCTAGGTCCAAGCTCGGACCTCAACATGGGATCTGCACAATGAGGATTTTAAAAACATTTTTAAAAGATGAGATGGAAATATTGGTCATAATAATCCAGCTCGAAGGAATCTGCATGGTCAAAGCAGACAGCCATGTCTTTGGGACCATTTTACAAGGAAGACCCGAGAGACCATCGCGCCTGTTGTTTTCTATAGTGCACATCAATATAAAGTAGCTTGGTCGAGATTCGTGGCCAGTGATCAGTGCTCATGCATAATCTTTCCTTTTGATATCCATACTTAAGGACCAACCGCAGACAGACGATAGCGCCACCACATAGATGTCCACCTTAACCCCCACACGCTACCTAAAGCAGTGTGTCGTCCTTAACCTTGAGCGTTGCATCTGAAGTGCACGCTAGCGCCTGACTACTTTGTAAAAAACTCTTCAAATAAAGTGAACTGTGAACGGTACTTGACGATGAGTTCTTAAAACCATGTGGATAAACAACACTTTCACTCAAATATTTATCAAAATGTTTGTTTAATTTGAAATCGAGACAGAGAATCAAATGACTACAGTTCTGTGATTTCTTATGAAGAGGCTTATGACGAACTTTTTCGCGGACCTCAATTTATCATATATATGCCCTACACTTGAGCGACTAATATATATATATATATATATATATATATATATATATATATATATATATATATATATATATATATATATATATATATATATATATATATATATATATATATATGTTTATATATGTGTATATGTATATATATTTATCATCAGCTCCACTGTGATACTCGCAGCTGATTGGTCAATTGCTGTCGGGTACTGGATTGTATTTCATTGCTTCTCATTAAATGGCAATGTTAGGATCCGGATAAGTGTTTTATCCCCACTCTCAAAGTTTTATCCCACTTCGCCATGGCAACTATGGGTTTGACCTCAAGTTTACAGGTCACAGCCTCGTTTTGAACCCTTGGCGACGAAAAATAAAATGGCGGACATTCCTCTTCACTTTGCCGCCTGACGGATTCTTTTGGCGTTTAAAACACTATTTGCGCATGTTAGTCTGCCAACATGGTGTATACATGAAAATAAAGATGGCAGAAAGTAAATAAGATGGATTTAGGTTGGTATGTTGCACATACATATGAGAAATAATTGCCGTATGGTCGGCGTCAGGTCTGACGAAAATCTCCGTTGCTATATCGCATGTGGGACTCGACTTTGGCTACCGCTTTTTTCATTTTCTTTGTGACAAATCGCTCGAATTTGCCATCCGTTCAGCCAGTCGTATCACACTCGGCCTCCGGCCTCGTGTGATACGACTGGCTTCACGCAGATACCAGGCCGTATCCCTTTTTTACAAGGAGGATAACTAATATTATATATATATATATATATATATATATATATATATATATATATATATATATATATATATATATATATATATATATATATATATATATATATATATATGTTTATATATGTGTATATGTATATATATATATATATATATATATATATATATATATATATATATATATATATATATATATATATATATATATATATATATATATATATATAAATATATATATTATTGTGTGTATATGTATATATATATATATATATATATATATATATATATATATATATATATATATATATATATATATATATATATATATACATATATATATATGTATATATATATATATACATACATATATATATATATATATATATATATATATATATATATATATATATATATATATATATATATATATATATACATATATATATATATATATATATATATATATATATATATATATATAATATAATATATATATATATATATATATATATATATATATATATATATATATATATATATATATATATACATAGGACATTTGAAGTTGCGGAGAAGACACCCACCCCGCCTCCTTCCCTCCTCCCTTCCCCACTGTAGAACGTTGAACAATCATGCATGTCTATTCTTGGTAAGTGCCCCATCCGCCCAGGTTTGTTTATCAGCAGAAAAAGGGTTAAATAATGACACACGTTGACCTGAAGCTTCACATCTACATAGACGTCTTTGCAGCAATATTTAAAACTAGGTCAAAAAATCGTTTGAGATTGAAAATGGCTGAGCGTAATACTAAACGTAACATCATTGGATTCAGGCAGTCTGATCTGACAGATGAGTTGTTCGAGAAAGTTGCTGCTAAAGAAAACATTAAACTTCTATCATGGAAGCAGATACCTTACTATTCAGGGTCTAACTTCCACTCTGCCTTATTTGAGAATAAAGGAGACGCGGACAGGATCACTGGGATGCATTGCTTTACTCTCAAGGGGTCACGAGAAGATGGTTCTATGGTTTCCCTAAAGGTGGCGTTGCAGGCGCGTCGATTGGGAGAGGAAAGTTCTGAGGCCTTTGTAGACATGATATCGCACCACCCCGATGACTTCGTAGCACTGTGTACGGACATATGGAGCACGGACACCGGATTGCTACTGTGTCACCTACGCGAGATTCTCGTCGCTGAGAGAGCAATGGGTGATCCAATATTAAAACCATTGCTTCCCAAGGTGTACCTCACAGTCATAGATCCTGTCAGAGCCGTATTCATGTCGATTAACCAATTGTATCTTCCCGAAGACGTCATTCATTTTAATGAGGATTCAAATTTTAATGTATGGGACGAGGAATCCTGCAATCTGTTCTTAAAAGCCTCGCAAAACTCCATGCAGGATATCTTGGAACATATATGGATCTAGGCCGTCTGAGCGATTGTCTTGCAAACGGCCAGGAGGCCCACCCCTCTTCTCTGCTTTTGGCCTGGCGAAAGTTGGAGCTAAATCAAGGCTTACCACTTGGTGTGAAATATCTCACTCCAAACAGGATAGCTATCATCAGGACCTACCTTGAGAATGTCGAGGAAATCACTAAAAAGCTAGGAAAAGGTCCATTCACCTTAGTGCATGGTGATATCAACTGTGGTATTAGCCGCACTCTTAGTACACACACACACACACACACACACACACAAACACAAACACATATATATATATACATATATATATATATATATATATATATATATATATATATATATATATATATATATATATATATATATATATATATATATATATATATATATATATATATATATATATATATATATATATATATATATATATATATATATATATATATATATATATATATACATGTATATATATATATATATTTATATATATATATATATATATATATATATATATATATATATATATATATATATATATATATATATATATATATATATATATATATATATATACATAGATATATATATATACACACACATGTATATATGTATATATCTCAAAAGTCTTCATATTATAGGAAAAAGGTCATACAAATCGTATTTTATCATTTCAATATCCATTTTCGTTATAGGTAATTTGTTTTTTCGGAAGAGACCAAGGGAGGGGGAAGAAAGATTGTGCCTCTTCGACTGGGAATTCTGCGAGATCAATTTGCCGCAGCGAGACCTGTGCATGTTTTTCGCTCATACCATTTGCCTCAACCCAGCACCTCACAGTGAAATACGGGATGTAGTGGTGAAATACGTGGACTTCTACCGAGAGAATCTGTGTGCGAGCTTGGCAACTACGTGTAAAGACATACCTACCAGCCTGTTGGATAGTGCAGAGTTTTTGGAACTATTTGACTATTGTGTGGTACAGTACTTTGTGGATAGGTTAATGGATGTGGCTCTTTTAAAAGTTCCTTCGAGGAACTTCGAAGAAAGATATGCAGGTCTCTTACGATATATCGAAGGAATAGGAAACAGCCTTCCTCTCCGTCTTAAATCAGAGTGAATAACTGGGTATGAGATGAATAAATGCAGTAAAAATATTTAATTCCTACACAATTCGACAGGTCGTTTGAAAGCAATTGATAGAGCAAATTCCCGAGCAATAATTCCACGCGGTGAAGATAAGGCATATTCCTGACGCCTATCAACGGTTTAGCTGTGACGTCATGAGTGTGCGTTCGTATGAATTGCCGGGCACCCGGATCAAAATTTGCCTTGTAGTGGTGTAAAATGCCCCGTGTTTCCGAGCATTAAGTACATGAGTTATATATCTTTACTCTAGATGTCGGTGAGTGATGGCTCGTAAAAAAGACAACACAACACATTATCTTGATTAATGTTCATGCTGCGGTAACTGATTAACTGTGATAACAATATCCTAGTGATGCCCTTTGACATGCTTTAATGTTATGGTGACACTTACGTGTCTTGGGGTTTAAATGAACTAATAGATAATGGGGTAAATATATAAAATGGTCCTCTGTACACTTGTATAAGAGGTTTAAAGTTTCAATTGGTCCCACATATAAGAAATACCAATATATATTTGATAGGAGTAGATATGGTGACAATCTAAATCAATAATACATACATTTGTTTTACATTGAAAACTATGTGATTACGTAATTAATTAATATGAATGCAACCTTGATAGGATCCTACAGTTAACAATTCACGTCTTTGGTAAGGATTACTACTAACTTTCCTCATTAGTCGAAATACTGTTACCAAGGAACTTATATTTGAGCCTTAATCCTATGGGGTGATCGTTGAATGTATCAGTGGTAAAAGAAATAAATGTAAAACAAGTTGTTATTATAAGTCACTTTATTTCACCCTCAAGAAAAGAAGCATCCACCACATATTTTAGATGATATAACAACGATGAATATGCATGTGGAAGTATAGTTTATACATTGTACATGTATGCGTTGCGTCAAACCTTTGGCGCAAATTAGATTCGATTGAACAGGGCTTAATGCACATAAATCAATATTGATAATTCAATTATACTTGAGATGTTGTTACCTGGCATGTTGTTAGTTAAGAATTGATTAATACCAATTTTTACTTGATTTGTATTATGCTTTGACATATGCCCGTGGAGTATGAGTATATCATAGGTTGAGACATTAATTTGATGAATTTCTATGACATTGAAAGACGATAATCTGCAAAGCGTTATGTATTATACATTATATCATTTCTATCAAACATGTAGTAAAATATATCTTTCAACTGCCCTGTCAGTATATATATATATATATATATACATGTATATATATATATATATATATATATATATATATATATATATATATATATATATATATATATATATATATATATATATATATATATATATATATATATATATATATATATATATATATATATATATATATATATATATGTATATATATATATACATATATATATATTTATATATATATATATATATACTAGTGTATAAATACATGTGCGTATGCATATGTATGCATGTATGTATGTATGTATGTATGTATGTATGTATGTATGTATGTAAGACACTTCAACACAAACTTACAATATGATATACAAGGTGCATGTGATATCCAAGCATTGATAAACTGCACACCCTTTCTCTTGACCTATCCACTTTTGTCAGTTGTATTAAACTCTTTAACCAAATCATGAACCGCTGATTTGGTATATAATCCGACAATTTGTCTACTGAGATCTGTGTAGCTCACAAATTCTTTTATACCTGTATCATGTTGAATTTTAGCAAGTAAGAGTTTGGGTAGGTCACTTAAGAACATAGATATAGAAATACAGAGAATGGTTAAGAGACAAAAGAACATGAAGTCTGTAATTGACTTGCGTGTTGGCAGCCAGATGATATCAAAATGAAAATGTACATGCCAAACAGGGTGTCTATGAATGTGTTCCAGCAGCTCCACAGCTTCCAATATCTGCTCGTTATTATACGGTGCAAGCATGTTCCTGTGCGACACAAAATAATGGGGAAGCTCTTTCTTATTTAAAGCCTTGATGTAGTCCTCGAGGATATGTAGAAAAACATCTGCTGGTTTTAAATCTTCCGAAAAATCTCTTCGTTCGGCAAACCAGAGAAATATGTTCTTGAGATGGTAGGAGCGGAGAACTGGGAAATCTTTCTTTTTCTGTCGAATGAAGACCTTGATAATTGCCTTGAGAATTGCATAACTCAATATATAATTCGCCCTCGACCCGTGGTGACGGAAAAGATGGGATTCCGCATTGGCGAATGTGAAGCGCCAATCTAAGCCATGGTCATGTGGCTCGTTCCATCCACAGGGCTTATGGACTAGACAGCAACCCTCCCGCATAATACTGTCGCTGAGCTCATTAGGAATACCAGGCTTACTACGGTTCCGGAAGCTTGCTGCAACATTTGGCCAAGATGCATATTTTAAGGCAAATGCATAGTCAATCTCGAATGCAAATGTGCCTTGTGCGTTCTGAACTGTGGACCGAAACGTGTAGGCAGGTTTATTATCGACACATTCTACTACTTTGGGATCCATATCAGGAAAATGCTTTTTCAGGTTGTCAGTTAATGCCTCCCCTGATAGATACAAATGAGATAGTCTGGTGTTTTTGTCCTTGCGTCGCTGGAACGAATTCCGTAACACATGGTCCTTGATTCCTTTTATTTGAGCTTTAGACAAGGAAATCCAGGTAAATCCAGGAGTAGTTTCAAAGGTGCTGCCACCTACCGGCGCCAGGTTCTCCTCCCGTATAGATAACCCCTTCAGGAAGATGTTGATATCCAGGTCCTGGTTGATGTGAACGGGTCTGTTGTCGAACAGGTTCATATTGGCAGATTGGGATGGGAAAAACCCGAAGGAATCTGCAGCACTCCCAATTCAGCCCAAGTGGTTTCTCATAAACAGGCAGGAGTTGTCCAATCTCTTTGGTCGATACTTGACACACGTCAATATATCTACTCGATAAATGAAGATGGCGATTAAGGGTTTTTTTTGGACCCATAATAATAGGCATAGTCTATGTAGCACTTAAGGCCTATGACAAGACATACAACCCCACCAACAATAGTAAGTATCACATATTTTACGCGGAACTCTAAAAAGGCAAACGCTAGAGTTGGTAACAACATAAACCAATAAAAAATGCTCATCACGGTCACGTGTTTGCCTGCTTTGGTACCATGAAGCGAAATCACACTAGAAAATGATGATAGCGTTTTGATATTGTTTGCACACATAAAGCCCAACTGGCGCCACCTATTATGAGTTGGAGGTGTGTTTTTATGTCTATCTTTGCCATCAGGTTTGTTCCTTCCACCTCCGTCGTACCTCACATGACCATAACGTCTACGTTTGCTTTGTACACTTTTAGAATGATGAGGTTTCCTTTGGCCTCGTTTTTGGCGAAGTCCACCCATTTTAGAGTTTATATTTCACAAGAATATTTCTAACCATTTTCTATTAGATAATATCAGAGAGCTTTATATACGTACATAAGTCCTTGATTATATGTATATAAGGAGATGTCTTTGCAATCACCATTTTGCCTCCAAGTACAGGAAAACAGTCTCGAGGCCCAGTGGACAAAACTTGCATAGGACCTCGAGATGCCTATAGATGACAAAAACGTGTTCGATGCCTATGACAAAACGTGTCCGATGCCTATGACAAAACGTGTCAGATGCCTATGTCAAAAACGTGTTCGATGCCTATGAAAACAACGTGGTGTTTGGATGAACGTCTCTGTTGGGTTTTATTGAATCTGATATCCAGGTAAACGTACCTCGGTATGTAGATCAAACTGTGTGGCACAACGAACATTGCAGTACACGTCGCCCGTTGACCTCGTTTATTGTAAACTAGGTCACGCGGTTAAGCTGTTTTTGCTCGGGCTTGGGGGTTTGTGAGGGTTTGCTTGTAGGCACATCACACACCAAGGCCATCCAGAGAAAGTCCGATACACGGTCATTGGAGTGGAGATGAAAGGAGTGGAAAGTAGTATGAAGCTAGTGGCGCTTGGCGCAACACAGCGTAAAGGGTAGGCAGGTATGGTAGAGGAATGGATCCGTGCGCCAAAATATGGAGGCCGGCACACGGATCCATGTCTCAAGGGGAATGGATAGAGATGTTATAGTTATGAAATATGAGGAATATGGGTAGTGAGTAAAAGCAATTTAGTGATCGTGTAAATATGTAAAGCTAAGTTCACCTGGGAAAAGAAAGGTCTGATTTGGAAAATATGTGTTACTGAAATACAATGAAGCTGAGAATATGGGGAATTCAAAAACATTAATCAGAATTTTCCCCCCTCCCCTAATATGATACTGACCAACCCTCTGGGTCATGGACTATTATGATATTTTCAGTTCAAAAGCAATCTCTGTGTGTTTTTCATAACTGGGAATCTGTCTTCATGCTGCAAGTGTGATCTGCTACATAAAATTTAAGTTATTTCATAATCATATTTGTATGATTATCAATATGCCAACACCTGTAAAATATAATAGCCCACTCCTAAACTAATATACTAACCTAATCCCTGGTTTACAGGATTGGAACCGCGTGAAATCTCCTGATTTTGGATCGTTGAATGTTAACAGGTATGAATTATATAACTTGTATAACTTGGTCAGAAATCTTCAGATTAGCTACTGATTTGCCAACTTTCAAAAATCATCCACCATTCCTCAAAAATAAATTTATTTTCTAGCCAAAAGCCAAGAATTTCATAATATGCTGAACATAGAAGTATTTGATCTTGAAAGATCACACAATGTCTGGAAAGATCACGCAATGTAAATGTTGTTGATGACGATATTTTCAGTTCCAAAGCTATCTGCGTGTTTTTGATAACTGTGTGTATATTATCATGCAGCAATTGTAATCTGCTACATAAAATTAAAGTTATCCCATTGACATATGTTTCCATGATTATCAATTGTAAAGGTTCACTCCTTAAGCAAAAGTACTAACCTGGCCCCTAGTGGCCAGAATTGGAACTAAACAAAACAAAACCGAAAAACGCCGCAGTATAGTAAACCGCCTGAAATCTCCTGATTTTGGATTGTTGAATGCTGACAGGTATGCCAACGTACGTGCACAATATCAATTGAACATTTCATAACACACACGTACCATGATTTAAGAACTTATGGCCAGTTTAACGATATTCTCAGCATGAGGACATCTCCCCGCGTAGACTATAGTATAGATATGTATAGAAACTACAAAATCACTGTCCTGCATGTCAGCACCGATGGTGTAATCGTTAGCATTGATGCCTTTCAAGCATTAGATTCGGGATCGATTCCCGGCCGACGCAATCAGTACGTATTGCCTTTGTTCACCTTAAAGTAAGGTTTTTGTTAACTAATTTACATATCCCCGAAATACTTTGAAAAATATCAGACGGATTGAACATGAAACTTTATAGCCTTTAGACAAAGCAAACAAAAGTAGAACTTCTATCAGTGACAACAACTTTTCGTTATCAAACGTGCAGTATTGAATTGGCCATGTTTACATAAGAAAGGAATTACAGTATATCCTGTTGATTTGCCGATGTTTTTAATTTGTCAGTATTCCAATGTTCAGTCCGTCTAGTCTACATACTGTGTTCTTTTCCTAGTCTTTCTATCAAGAAATTCGCTGAAAATGGAAAGCCTTTCAAAACACTCAAATTTGTGAAGCAATTATCGTAAATAGAACAGCACGATCAAATATGCCAGGCCAATATAGGTTACTTTGAAACTGGCCATTGGCAAATATAAAGATTGATTTAAAAACTAAGGTAGCAAAGAACGGTTAGACTTACTCATAGCAATGATTTCATCGTCCATTTTCACTCTAAATGCAACCTTACTTGTTGACACAATAACAGAAAATAGGCAAGAGAGAGAGAGTGAGAGAGCTTCAGAAGATCTCAAACAAAATTTCAAGCAAGACACTAGAAGTGGTTGTTATACTTTATTTTGGCATAGATTGAATACTGCAGATCTTGAAAATTTGTCATGTGCAAACTTTAGCGATCCAGCCTTATTCAGAATTTGCCGAATCTTAATCAACTGATAGTGACCACATGGGATAGGTAAATCAAAAACAGAAGTTAGCGGTTCTTACATTAAGAGTTTTACCAGATCCTAGTTTAGTAAATAGTGTCCCTTTCTGTTATTCTATCAACAAGTATGGTTCACATAAGAGCAAAAACGGACGACAAAAGCAGTGCTGTGAACAAGACGCGCTGTATTTTGCTACCTTAGTTGTTATATCAATCTTTACCATTGACATTTGCCAGTAATAAAGGAACCTATATTGGCCTGGCATATTTTATGGTGCTGATCTATGTATGATAAACGCTTGACAAATTTGAGTGTTTTTAAGAGGCTTTCAATTTATATCTGATTGCTAGAGAGAGAGAGAGAAAGAGAGAGAGAGAGAGAGAGAGAGAGAGAGAGAGATCTGTAGACACACGTATTTAGATCTCAGCGTAATCACACACTGTTCAAGGTTCTTAATACAAATTTTCATTACCCATAAATCGATTTTAGCAACAACCGCTGCAAACCTGATAGCGCCAGACAGCCGTACATATTATTGTTACTAATTAGTTATAGATTAAATGGTAATGAATGTGTATGAGTGCACCCACCCCCATAAATACAGGCGCAATAAAAGCACAAGTTGCAAGGTAGTTACTTTGTACAGACACAATTTCTTCAACGCTGACGATGGAACTTACTTCGATCATAGTGAGAAGAGGTCGTTAGCTTTCAATGGCGATATTTGGAGGAATTTTAACCTAGATAGCATACGGAAGGTTTCTCATATACATTATCACTACATGTACATTATCACTAGCCCTTAAGAAATTACCGTAAAAGGTAAACATTTAAGTATGTTTAGGTCGCCATATTTACTTGAAAGGACCGGCTTAGTGTACATTACCCGACAGCAAGACTTATGAACTTCATTCTGAGAGTCAGTTTTCTTCATCATCCACAAAACCGTATGTGAACAGTTGTAATTTGTGAATGGCGGTTTGTCGAATGTTCCAATCCGATGGAAGAAACGTATCTAGATATCCACAATTTCCAGTCATTTGCTGCAATATGGGTGATTTCAAGCACAGCAAGACTTTGATGACAAGCTGGAACGGACTGGTAAAGAGGTATAATATAATAAGAGATGGCAATTTAGAGTGGAACCGTTCTCCAAAATACTCCATCTTGAAAGTACAGAAACACAAATATACAGACGTTTGAAATATTAGAATCTGATTGAATGTCTTTTTTCTAATCATAGGAGCTCCGTTTCACATTAAACACACAAACTGCTACATTCAATATTAGCAGACTATAGTAACTGGCCATCACGTACTATAAATTTGGAAAAGATTGCATTAGTTTAATTTTTGCGTTTTTCTAGCGTTTAGCCTCGGACGAAATGATTAGTGCCGCCACTTTGAGTGTTTAGCTAGCCCTCCATGTTGCTACCAATTCGCAAAGTTAAAAAACGCAAAAATCAAAAAATTTACTCTACACAATCTTTTGTGAATCTACAGTAATTGGTGAGAAAGTGCTACGGTCTAGAAGAAACTTGTGCACGTGAGGTATGGAGTGAGTTGATTGTAAGAGGAGTTCAGTCAGGCAATCCTACTAGTGCAGCGTCTTCTGCCACCTCTCCATCGGCACCCTTCCTCAAAAGGAAGGTAAGGAATTGATTTTTATGTCGGTTTCAATAGTTTGGATCATATCGAAACGAGATAGAAACCGGAAACCAGGAAGAAATTCTTTCACTTGCAGAAGCACCATAGATAGCCCTCCACAAGCCCTGTAAATGGGGTTCAGCAGATTCTGACTCGCGACCTTACGTTTTGGAGCCAGGTGTCTAAACCACTAGGACAGGACGGATTCCTCTTATCCTCTGTAGCGACTTCCTCATACATAGACTTCACCATGGAGGGTCAGGCACACTATGTAAAGGTGACACGTTCAGTTAACTTAGGCTTAAGCATTGCAGGAGCAGTGCTCAACATTATTGCACTGGTTGCAATTAAATTTGCTCAGACGAATACTAAGTTGCCAAAATATTTGTTTCTTATTCGTCTGAACATTTCTGATATTTTGATATCGGTGTCGTCAGCAGTTGCAGGTGTGCTAATCTTGAGTGATGTTCATTGGTGCAGTATTACTGACCATATGCATATATTTTTACATTCGCTGGCTACGCAGCTCTGGAAAGCAGCCTGGTCTGTCTAGGCTTTGACCTGTATATCGCTCTATGTTTCCCTTTGCGTTACCAGTCGATCATGACGTCTAGACGAGCCACCATTGC
Organism: Maea johnstoni; assembly: GCA_963942565.1. Classification (NCBI taxonomy): domain Eukaryota; kingdom Metazoa; phylum Annelida; class Polychaeta; order Spionida; family Magelonidae; genus Maea; species Maea johnstoni. The sequence goes on along the minus strand of OZ012688.1, from coordinate 29,724,094 downwards.
AATTGTGGCTGTGTGGATTTGGAGTGCAATGGTCACTTCGTGCCTCTTTGCGTGCCAGTGGTTCAGCATAGCCAGTTCGGGTAAGGATTTCTGCGGTGCTCCTCGAACACTCTGCACTTTATTTCTTGGAATATATGGTGGTCATTGCTCCATATGCACTTGTTTGATATTATGTTTTCATCTTAAAGTTTCGTACACAATATATCGAATGTCAAGCACTGTGACACCTCACCAAAGTGCAGCCGCTGATGTCAGTGCAAAGTCCACCAGGAAGTCTTTGGTCACAGTCTTTTTGATAGGTTTCACTTTGGCTATATTTTTGCTACCAGTGTATTTTGCACTGTTTTTGCCACAAAGTAATTACTATGGAATACTTTTAGACATTTGCTTCAACTGGTCGATGCTAAATACCATTGCAGATCCACTCATCTATTCCTTTAGGATGAGTGATATTCGAAAGGGGTACACAAAGATGTGTACGTGTATGAACCGTGGCAAAACATTTTAAAAGAAAATGCCCTTTGGTTGTAAGATATTTGAGAGTTTTATCTGGTATGTAGTCATAGAGCAGTTATCTCCCTGACACAAGGAAGGTGCATTTATGTTGTCTATGCTGCAACATTGCGTAGTCCCAGAGCAAAAGAAGATGTAGTTCACAGTGTGTGTGTGTTCTTGATGATGACGTGTAGAAGAACAATGACTATTATCTCTAAACAAGTCACGGAATATATACTAGTATTTTTTAAATTTCGCAATAAAACTGCTGTTTTGTATTCAACATGTCATTCATAATATAATGTCACGAAATCTGTAATGTATTCAGCTGATCCACTTATTATACTGAGGGGTATGGATAGGTATGAGTTGTCAAAGTTGTCAAATGGTGGGACTATGAGGCTTTTGTGATCCCTAATTGCTTATTTCATTATGTATGTGTTACTTATTGTATGTGAGTTTATAGACGTCAGCAAAGTGCTTTTTTCCTTTAACGAATGTGCTTGATGGAGTCTGTTCAATTATTCTATGATGATAACATTATTAATGCCGTGAGCTCTCATTGCCTTTCTCTAGAAAAGAACATTTTACAAAGGGGAAAAGGAGATGTTATAAGTATGTATAAAGCCTCAGAGACATATTGTTAATGCCATGAGCTCTAATTGCCTTTCTCTAAAAAAGCAATTTTACGAAAGGGAAAAGGGAAGAGTTTAAATATGAATAACGCCTCAGAGTAAACGGTCTTCAAAGTATATTTTACAATATGTGAAAGGTTAAAAGCCATTTTACGAAAAGGAAGATGGGAAACGTGTCATTATTATGATTAAGATTATTAATAGTGTCTTAAAGTTAATTTACATTGTACATATCAGAAACACCATATAGTAAATATAATTGAAAATAACCACTTTGCATGTTTACTTTAAATTGACGTATGGGGTTAATTTTCTGAAACAGCTTTCCTTTAGCCTGCTGTTATTAGACAATTTAACATATACGATACACAGTACATGTATCGCTTGGAAGTTCTTCTGATGGGGAATACATTGTTATATTCATAGATTAATCCAATCCTATACACCACCTTAACTTGCCATTTGTCCTGATTAAAGGAAGAGATAAATCTACTGTATAATATGATATCTAGGAATATTTAGTTTATGTATCAGCCGATTTGTATTTGGTTTATGGTTTATTACATAAGGAACTGTTTAAATTATAAACCCGCTTGTTAAGCCACTACGAGAATAAATGCACACAAAATGGGATAACCTATTACGTTTCTTTTATACAAAAGATAAATACCTACAAGAGAATAGCTACAGTAACATAGTATAAAATCTTCATAATTGTCCGAGTAACAATTCTTGTACGCTTATATATACCAGAATTGTTACCATAATTCTGCTACGGGCCAGGATTGTGCAATTGGGGAATGTACCAGAATTGTTCCGACTATTCTTACGTACAAGAATTGTAATAACAATTCTGGTATTAAATGAATTGTTTTCAAATTTCCTTTGACACACGGCTTCGACAGTGTGATTGCTTTACGCACGGAATAGATGAATGTCACCAGAAGGCAGTATCGGTGCAGGTTAAAGGAATTTAAATACTTAGGTCCTTTATAGAAAACGTAATAAAAAAAGTTTTAGGAATCTAATAAACAACGTTAGAATGTCTCCATTTTCAGCCGTCATGGCACGCCTTTGCATTTGGCAATTGAATTCCTTCTGTGGGGGTAAGGAGGGGCGGGTGTTACAACTAATAATGTAATAAACTACCGATAATGTAATACTCAACTGATAATGTTATAAAATGTACTTATAATGTAATACTTAACTGATAACGTAATAAACTTTACCGATAATGTAATAAACTTGGCCAACTGATAACGTTATAAGGCATGAACGTATAATGTAATAACATGACTTAACTGATAATGTAATAAACTCTTACTGATAATGTAATAACTTTTCCAAACCTTCGCAAAGTTTCATACAAATTCATTTTAGAGTGGTTTGAAACGTTCATGCATCTAACAGATCAAGTTCTCTGATTAGAGTAAAAAAAAATAGGGGTGGGGTTCTGATGTGGGGAGAGGGCTGGGTAGGGTTGGTGTTGACTAGGCAGGGGTGCCAGATAGTTTGATTGAGTCTCATCTTTTTATGTGTTTCAATGCGTTGTAAGATGAAAAAAAAACAGGGTTGAAATTCTTTAGGGGGTGGGGTTGGTGGCGATGTTTTCCATAAAGTATTGGTAATCCATATTATCCTTTTGTTTTATGCATGCATTTCAACACATTTCAAGTGTACAAAAAAAGCTTTTTGAATGAAATTTTTGGGCAATATATTACTTGTTGCAATGTTTGGCAGTTTAATTTAAGGGGAGATAGGCATTTCAAATTAAAGAAATTGAAAGTTTCATTTGAGCATATTCACTTTTGCGAATTGGAAAATTTTGTAATACTTAACAGTACAATAAACCCTTTGCTGGTAATGTAATGATTCAACCGATAATGTAATCAACCTGAGAACTCTGATTGTTATATCTCAACCGATAATGTAATACCCCTGAGAACTCTGACTTATAATGTTATATCTCAACCGATAACGTAATAAACCTGAGAACTCTGACTGATTATGTTATATCTCAACCGATACCATAATAAATCTGAGAACTCTGAAGGATAATGTTACATCTCAACTGATAACGTAATTAATCTGAGAACTCTGACTCAACCGATAATGTAATAAACCTGAGAAATCTGACTCAACCGATAACGTAATAAATCTGTATAATGTTATAACTCAACCAATAACGTAATAAATCTGTGTAATGTTATAACTCAACCGATAACGTAATAAACCTGAGAACTCTAACTCAACCGATAACGTAATAAACCTGAGAACTCTGACTCAACCAATAACGTTATAAACCTGAGAACTCTGACTCAACCGATAATGTAATAAACCTGAAAACTCTAACTCAACCAATAACGTAATAAATCTGTATAATGTTATAACTCAACCAATAACGTAATAAATCTGTATAATGTTATAGTCAACCGATAACGTAATAAACCTGAGAACTCTAACTCAACCGATAACGTAATAAACCTGAGAACTCTAACTCAACCAATAATGTAATAAATCTGTATAATGTTATAACTCAACCAATAACGTAATAAATCTGTGTAATGTTATAACTCAACCGATAACGTAATAAACCTGGGAACTCTAACTCAACCCATAACATAATAAATCTGTATAATGTTATAACTCAACCAATAACATAATAAATCTGTATAATGTTATAACTCAACCGATAACGTAAGAAACCTGAGAACTCTGACTCAACCGATAACGTAATAAACCTGAGAACTCTAACTCAACCAATAATGTAATAAACCTGACTGATAATGTAATAAACTCTGACTGATAATGTAATATCTCAACCTATAATGTAATAGATCTGAATGATAATGTAATAAACTCCAACTCATAATGTAATAACTCAACCAATAATGTAATACACTCCAACTGATAATGTAATAACTCAATTCAAGCTGTAAGAAAACCTGACTGATAATATAATGAACCTTGGCTGATAATGTGAGTATTCAACTTATAATGTAATACCTCAACTTATAATGTAATAAACTCTGACTGATAACGTAAAAACTCAACTAGACTGATGATGTATTGAACCTTGACTGATGATGTAATGAATCAACTTATAATGTAATAAACTCTGGTTGATAATTTAATATCTCAACCGATAATGTAATAAAATATATGACATTATCAGTCAGAGTTCTCAGGTTTATTACGTTATCAGTTGAGTTATAACATTATACAGATTTATTACGTTATCGGTTGAGTTATAACATTTTACAGATTTATTACGTTATTGGTTGAGTCAGAGTTCTCAGGTTTATTACGTTATCGGTTGAGTTAGAGTTCTCAGGTTTATTACATTATCGGTTGAGTCAGAGTTCTCAGGTTTATTACGTTATCGGTTGAGTTAGAGTTCTCAGGTTTATTACGTTATCGGTTGAGTTATAACATTATACAGATTTATTTCATTATTGGTTGAGTTATAACATTATACAGATTTATTACGTTATTGGTTGAGTTAGAGTTCTCAGGTTTATTACGTTATAGGTTGAGTCAGAGATCACAGGTTTATTACGTTATCGGTTGAGTCAGTGTTCTCAAGTTTATTACGTTATTGGTTGAGTTAGAGTTCTCAGGTTTATTACGTTATTGGTTGAGTTATAACATTATACAGATTGATTACGTTATTGGTTGAGTTAGAGTTCTCAGGTTTATTACGTTATTGGTTGAGTTAGAGTTCTCAGGTTCATTATATGTTATTGGTTGAGTTATAACATTATACAGATTTATTACGTTATTGGTTGAGTTAGAGTTCTCAGGTTTATTACTTTATCGGTTGAGTCAGAGTTCTCAGGTTTATTACGTTATCGGTTGAGTCAGAGTTCTCAAGTTTATTACGTTATTGGTTGAGTTAGAGTTCTCAGGTTTATTACGTTATTGGTTGAGTTATAACATTATACAGATTGATTACGTTATTGGTTGAATTAGAGGTCTCAGGTTTATTACGTTATTGGTTGAGTTAGAGTTCTCAGGTTTATTACGTTATCGGTTGAGTCAGAGTTCTCAGGTTTATGATGTTATTGGTTGAGTTAGAGTTCTCAGGTTTATTACATTATCGGTTGAGTCAGAGTTCTCAGGTTTATTACGTTATCGGTTGAGTTAGAGTTCTCAGGTTTATTACGTTATCGGTTGAGATAACATTATCAGTCAGTTTTCAGATTTATTACATTATCGGTTGAGATCACATTATCAGTCAGAGTTCTCAGATTTATTACATTATCGGTTGAGATATAACATTATCAGTCAGAGTTCTCAGATTTATTATGTTATTGGTTGTTACGTTATTGGTTGTCAGTCAGAGTTTATTACGTTATTGGCTGAGGTATTCCAGGTTTATTACGTCATCGGTTAAGCTATGACATTATCAGTCAGAGTTTATTACATTATTGGTTGAGGTATTCCACCATCAGTTAGAGGTTTATTACGTTATTGGTTGAGATTACATTATCAGTCAGGTTTATTACATTATCAGTCAGAGGTTTATTACATTATTGGTTGAGATTACATTATCAGTCAGGTTTATTACATTATTGGTTGAGATATAACATTATCAGTCAGGTTTATAACATTATCAGTCAGAGGTTTATTACATTATTGGTTGAGATATTACATTATCAGTCAGGTTTATTACATTATCGGTTGAGATATAATATTATCAGGCAGGTTTATTACGATATCGGTCGAGATATGACATTATCAGTCAGAGTTCTCAGATTTATTACGTTATTGGTTGAGATATAACATTATCAGTCAGGTTTATTACATTATCGGTTGAGATGTTACATTATCAGTCAGAGTTTATTACATCATAAGTGGAGGTATTACATTATTAGTTGATTCATTACATAATCATTCGGAGTATTATTACACTATCAGTTGAACTATTACATTATCTGTAAGGGATTATTACATTATCAGTTAAATTATTACATTATCAGCAAAGGGTTTATTGTACTGTTATGTATTACAAAATTTTACAATTCGCAAAAGTGAATATGCTAGGAAATGAAACTTTCAATTTTTTAAATTTGAATTGGCTCTCCCCTTAAATGAAACTGCCATACATTGCAACAAGTAATATATTGGCCAAAAATCTCATTCAAAAAGCTTTTTGTACACTTGAAATGTGTTGATATGCAGGCATAACACAAAAGAATACACATTGAAACACATACAAAAGATGATACTTAATCAGAATATCTGGCACCCTGCCTAGTCAACACCAACCCACCACGCCCCTCTCCCGACATCAGAAGCCCACCCCTATTTATTTTTCTAAGTGCAGAACTTGATATGTTAGATGCATGAATGTTTCAAACTACTCTAAAATGAATTTGCGTGAAACTTTGAAAAGGTTTGGAAAAGTTATTACATTATCAGTAAGAGTGTATTACATTATCAGTTAAGTCATGTTATTACATTATACGTTCATGCCTTATTACGTTATCAGTTGGCCAAGTTTATTACATTATTGGGAAAGTTTATTACGTTATCAGTTAAGTATTACATTATCAGTAAATGTTATTACATTATCAGTTGAGTATTACATTATCGGCAGTTGTTACATTATTAGTTGTAACAGGCGGGCAAAATTTTAAAATGTTGCCCTGGCTCGATGATCCCCTACACACTGACATCACTGATTTTGGCTCAAGGATGTTCTTCAGGTTGGTTTTGAGAAACCAAAAGTGAGACGCATATATGTATGATAAACGCTTCACAAATTTGACTAGTTTAAAAGGCTTTCAATTTATAATTTTTTGATAGAAAGACTAGGAAAAAAACAATTATGTGTTTTGAATTCAGAAAATGACAATGCGAGGGCAGGCTATTTTTTGAAAATACAAAATCGCCAAGGAGCATGTCAGCGTCGGTGGTGTAATGGTTAGCATTGATGCCTTCCAAGCATTAGATCTGGGTTCGATTCCCGGCCGACGCATTCAGTATTTTTTGCCTGTGTAAAGTAAGGTTTTTGTTAACTATTTTACATACCCACGAAATACTTTGAAAATATTAGACGGTTTGAACAATGAACTATATACCCTGGAGACGAAGCAATCAAAAGTAGAACCTTCTATCAGTGACAACAACGTTTCGTTATTAAACATGACTTTGTGCAGTTTTGAATAAAGCCTGTATGCATGAAAAAGCAATTACGGTAAATCCTCTTAATTTACTGATATTCTTTAATTGCCAGTGTTTCCATGTTCAATCCGTCTAATGTTTTTCAAAGTATTTTGGGTACATAAATAAATTTAAAAAAACTTACTTTAATGTGAACACAGGCAAAACGTATTCAATGCGTCGGCCGGGAATCGAACACAGATCTAATGCTTGGAAGGCATCAATGCTAACCATTACACCACCGACGCTGACATTTTCTTTGTCAATTTTATATTTTCAAAATTAGACTGCCCTCGCAAAGAAACATTTTCTGACTTCAAAACATTTTATTGGTTCTTTCCCTAGTCTTCCTATCAAGAAATTACCTATGAATTGAAAGCCTTGAAAGTCCACTCGAATATGTGAAGCGTTTATCATACATAGATCAGCACCATCAAATATGCCAGGCCAATATAGGTTCCTTTGACACTGGCCAATAGCAATGATAAAGATTGATTTAACAACTAAGGTAGCAAAGAACAGTGCGACTTGCTCACAGCACTGATTTCATCTTCCATTTTCACTCTAAATTCAACATTACTTGTTGACACAATAACAGAAAATCTGAAAGAGAGAGAAAGAGAGCTTCAGAAGATCTCAAGCAAGATTTCAAGCAAGACACTAGAAGTGGTTGTTATACTATATCTTGGCATATATTGAATATACCAGATCTTGTAAATTTGTCATGTCCAAAATTTAGCCTTATTCAGAATTTGCCGAATCGTGATTTATAACTGATAGTGATAAGATGTGATAGGTAAATTAAAAACAGAGGTAAGCGGTTCTCACATTGAGAGTATCACCAGATCATAGTTTAGTGAATAGCGTCTCTTTCTGTTATTCTATCAACAAGTAAGCTTGACATAAGAGTGAAAACATACGATGAAATCAGTGCTGCGAACAAGACGAACTGTATGTTGCTACTTTAGCTGTTAAATCAATCTTTACCATTGACATTTGCCAGTTATAAAGGAACCTATACTGGCCTGGCATATTTGATGGTGCTGATCTATGTAGGATAAACGCTTCACAAATTTGAGTTTTTAAAAGGCTTTCAATCTATTGCTGATTGATTGATAGAAAGAATAGGAAATGAACTAATTAAGTGTTTTGAGTTCAGAAAATGTTCCAATGCAGGGTCAGTCAATTTTTAGAAAATAGATAATCGACATCATACATGGCAGCGTCGGTGGTGTAATGGTTAGCATTGATGCCTTCCAAGCATTAGATCTGGGTTCTATTCCCGGCCGACGCATTCAGTATTTTTTGCCTGTGTAAAGTAAGGTTTTTGTTAACTATTTTACATACCCACGAAATACTTTGAAAATATTAGACGGTTTGAACAATGAACTATATACCCTGGAGACGAAGCAATCAAAAGTAGAACCTTCTATCAGTGACAACAACTTTTCGTTATTAAACATGACTTTGTGCAGTATTGAATAAAGCCTGTATGCATGAAAAAGCAATTACGGTAAATCCTCTTAATTTACTGATATTCTTTAATTGCCAGTGTTTCCATGTTCAATCCGTCTAATGTTTTTCAAAGTATTTTTGGGTACATAAATAAATTTAAAAAAACTTACTTCAATGTGAACACAGGCAAAAAGTATTCAATGCGTCAGCCGGGAATCGAACCCAGATCTAATGCTTGGAAGGCATCAATGCTAACCATTACACCACCGACGCTGACATGTTCTTTGTCAATTTTATATTTTCAAAATTAGACTGCCCTCGCAAAGAAACATTTTCTGACTTCAAAACATTTTATTGGTTCTTTCCCTAGTCTTCCTATCAAGAAATTACCTATGAATTGAAAGCCTTGAAAGTCCACTTGAATATGTGAAGCGTTTATCATACATAGATCAGCACCATCAAATATGCCAGGCCAATATAGGTTCCTTTGACACTGGCCAATAGCAATGATAAAGATTGATTTAACAACTAAGGTAGCAAAGAACAGTGCGACTTGCTCACAGCACTGATTTCATCTTCCATTTTCACTCTAAATTCAACATTACTTGTTGACACAATAACAGAAAATCTGAAAGAGAGAGAAAGAGAGCTTCAGAAGATCTCAAGCAAGATTTCAAGCAAGACACTAGAAGTGGTTGTTATACTATATCTTGGCATATATTGAATATACCAGATCTTGTAAATTTGTCATGTCCAAAATTTAGCCTTATTCAGAATTTGCCGAATCGTGATTCATAACTGATAGTGATAAGATGTGATAGGTAAATTAAAAACAGAGGTAAGCGGTTCTCACATTGAGAGTATCACCAGATCATAGTTTAGTGAATAGCGTCTCTTTCTGTTATTCTATCAACAAGTAAGCTTGACATAAGAGTGAAAACATACGATGAAATCAGTGCTGCGAACAAGACGAACTGTATGTTGCTACTTTAGCTGTTACATCAATCTTTACCATTGACATTTGCCAGTTATAAAGGAACCTATACTGGCCTGGCATATTTGATGGTGCTGATCTATGTAGGATAAACGCTTCACAAATTTGAGTTTTTAAAAGGCTTTCAATCTATTGCTGATTGATTGATAGAAAGAATAGGAAATGAACTAATTAAGTGTTTTGAGTTCAGAAAATGTTCCAATGCAGGGTCGGTCAATTTTTAGAAAATATATAATCGACATCATACATGGCAGCGTCGGTGGTGTTATGGTTAGCATTGATGCCTTCCAAGCATTAGATCTGGGTTCGATTCCCGGCCGACGCATTCAGTATTTTTTGCCTGTGTAAAGTAAGGTTTTTGTTAACTATTTTACATACCCACGAAATACTTTGAAAATATTAGACGGTTTGAACAATGAACTATATACCCTGGAGACGAAGCAATCAAAAGTAGAACCTTCTATCAGTGACAACAACTTTTCGTTATTAAACATGACTTTGTGCAGTATTGAATAAAGCCTGTATGCATGAAAAAGCAATTACGGTAAATCCTCTTAATTTACTGATATTCTTTAATTGCCAGTGTTTCCATGTTCAATCCGTCTAATGTTTTTCAAAGTATTTTTGGGTACATAAATAAATTTAAAAAAACTTACTTTAATGTGAACACAGGCAAAAAGTATTCAATGCGTCGGCCGGGAATCGAACCTAGATCTAATGCTTGGAAGGCATCAATGCTAACCATTACACCACCGACGCTGACATGTTCTTTGTCAATTTTATATTTTCAAAATTAGACTGCCCTCGCAAAGAAACATTTTCTGACTTCAAAACATTTTATTGGTTCTTTCCCTAGTCTTCCTATCAAGAAATTACCTATGAATTGAAAGCCTTGAAAGTCCACTCGAATATGTGAAGCGTTTATCATACATAGATCAGCACCATCAAATATGCCAGGCCAATATAGGTTTCTTTGACACTGGCCAATAGCAATGATAAAGATTGATTTAACAACTCAGGTAGCAAAGAACAGTGCGACTTGCTCACAGCACTGATTTCATCTTCCATTTTCACTCTAAATTCAACATTACTTGTTGACACAATAACAGAAAATCTGAAAGAGAGAGAAAGAGAGCTTCAGAAGATCTCAAGCAAGATTTCAAGCAAGACACTAGAAGTGGTTGTTCTACTATATCTTGGCATATATTGAATATACCAGATCTTGTAAATTTGTCATGTCCAAAATTTAGCCTTATTCAGAATTTGCCGAATCGTGATTTATAACTGATAGTGATAAGATGTGATAGGTAAATTAAAAACAGAGGTAAGCGGTTCTCACATTGAGAGTATCACCAGATCATAGTTTAGTGAATAGCGTCTCTTTCTGTTATTCTATCAACAAGTAAGCTTGACATAAGAGTGAAAACATACGATGAAATCAGTGCTGCGAACAAGACGAACTGTATGTTGCTACTTTAGCTGTTAAATCAATCTTTATCATTGACATTTGCCAGTTATAAAGAAACCTATACTGGCCTGGCATATTTGATGGTGCTGATCTATGTAGGATAAACGCTTCACAAATTTGAGTTTTTAAAAGGCTTTCAATCTATTGCTGATTGATTGATAGAAAGAATAGGAAATGAACTAATTAAGTGTTTTGAGTTCAGAAAATGTTCCAATGCAGGGTCAGTCAATTTTTAGAAAATAGATAATCGACATCATACATGGCAGCGTCGGTGGTGTAATGGTTAGCATTGATGCCTTCCAAGCATTAGATCTGGGTTCGATTCCCGGCCGACGCATTCAGTATTTTTTGCCTGTGTAAAGTAAGGTTTTTGTTAACTATTTTACATACCCACGAAATACTTTGAAAATATTAGACGGTTTGAACAATGAACTATATACCCTGGAGACGAAGCAATCAAAAGTAGAACCTTCTATCAGTGACAACAACTTTTCGTTATTAAACATGACTTTGTGCAGTATTGAATAAAGCCTGTATGCATGAAAAAGCAATTACGGTAAATCCTCTTAATTTACTGATATTCTTTAATTGCCAGTGTTTCCATGTTCAATCCGTCTAATGTTTTTCAAAGTATTTTTGGGTACATAAATAAATTTAAAAAAACTTACTTTAATGTGAACACAGGCAAAAAGTATTCAATGCGTCGGCCTGTATCACAGATCTAATGCTTGGAAGGCATCAATGCTAACCATTACACCACCGACGCTGACATGTTCTTTGTCAATTTTATATTTTCAAAATTAGACTGCCCTCGCAAAGAAACATTTTCTGACTTCAAAACATTTTATTGGTTCTTTCCCTAGTCTTCCTATCAAGAAATTACCTATGAATTGAAAGCCTTGAAAGTCCACTCGAATATGTGAAGCGTTTATCATACATAGATCAGCACCATCAAATATGCCAGGCCAATATAGGTTCCTTTGACACTGGCCAATAGCAATGATAAAGATTGATTTAAAAACTAAGGTAGCAAAGAACAGTGCGACTTGCTCACAGCACTGATTTCATCTTCCATTTTCACTCTAAATTCAACATTACTTGTTGACACAATAACAGAAAATCTGAAAGAGAGAGAAAGAGAGCTTCAGAAGATCTCAAGCAAGGTTTCAAGCAAGACACTAGAAGTGGTTGTTCTACTATATCTTGGCATATATTGAATATACCAGATCTTGTAAATTTGTCATGTCCAAAATTTAGCCTTATTCAGAATTTGCCGAATCGTGATTTATAACTGATAGTGATAAGATGTGATAGGTAAATTAAAAACAGAGGTAAGCGGTTCTCACATTGAGAGTATCACCAGATCATAGTTTAGTGAATACCGTCTCTTTCTGTTATTCTATCAACAAGTAAGCTTGACATAAGAGTGAAAACATACGATGAAATCAGTGCTGCGAACAAGACGAACTGTATGTTGCTACTTTAGCTGTTACATTAATCTTTACCATTGACATTTGCCAGTTATAAAGGAACCTATACTGGCCTGGCATATTTGATGGTGCTGATCTATGTAGGATAAACGCTTCACAAATTTGAGTTTTTAAAAGGCTTTCAATCTATTGCTGATTGATTGATAGAAAGAATAGGAAATGAACTAATTAAGTGTTTTGAGTTCAGAAAATGTTCCAATGCAGGGTCAGTCAATTTTTAGAAAATAGATAATCGACATCATACATGGCAGCGTCGGTGGTGTTATGGTTAGCATTGATGCCTTCCAAGCATTAGATCTGGGTTCGATTCCCGGCCGACGCATTCAGTATTTTTTGCCTGTGTAAAGTAAGGTTTTTGTTAACTATTTTACATACCCACGAAATACTTTGAAAATATTAGACGGTTTGAACAATGAGCTATATACCCTGGAGACGAAGCAATCAAAAGTAGAACCTTCTATCAGTGACAACAACTTTTCGTTATTAAACATGACTTTGTGCAGTATTGAATAAAGCCTGTATGCATGAAAAAGCAATTACGGTAAATCCTCTTAATTTACTGATATTCTTTAATTGCCAGTGTTTCCATGTTCAATCCGTCTAATGTTTTTCAAAGTATTTTTGGGTACATAAATAAATTTAAAAAAACTTACTTTAATGTGAACACAGGCAAAAAGTATTCAATGCGTCGGCCTGTATCACAGATCTAATGCTTGGAAGGCATCAATGCTAACCATTACACCACCGACGCTGACATGTTCTTTGTCAATTTTATATTTTCAAAATTAGACTGCCCTCGCAAAGAAACATTTTCTGACTTCAAAACATTTTATTGGTTCTTTCCCTAGTCTTCCTATCAAGAAATTACCTATGAATTGAAAGCCTTGAAAGTCCACTCGAATATGTGAAGCGTTTATCATACATAGATCAGCACCATCAAATATGCCAGGCCAATATAGGTTCCTTTGACACTGGCCAATAGCAATGATAAAGATTGATTTAAAAACTAAGGTAGCAAAGAACAGTGCGACTTGCTCACAGCACTGATTTCATCTTCCATTTTCACTCTAAATTCAACATTACTTGTTGACACAATAACAGAAAATCTGAAAGAGAGAGAAAGAGAGCTTCAGAAGATCTCAAGCAAGATTTCAAGCAAGACACTAGAAGTGGTTGTTCTACTATATCTTGGCATATATTGAATATACCAGATCTTGTAAATTTGTCATGTCCAAAATTTAGCCTTATTCAGAATTTGCCGAATCGTGATTTATAACTGATAGTGATAAGATGTGATAGGTAAATTAAAAACAGAGGTAAGCGGTTCTCACATTGAGAGTATCACCAGATCATAGTTAAGTGAATACCGTCTCTTTCTGTTATTCTATCAACAAGTAAGCTTGACATAAGAGTGAAAACATACGATGAAATAAGTGCTGCGAACAAGACGAACTGTATGTTGCTACTTTAGCTGTTACATCAATCTTTACCATTGACATTTGCCAGTTATAAAGGAACCTATACTGGCCTGGCATATTTGATGGTGCTGATCTATGTAGGATAAACGCTTCACAAATTTGAGTTTTTAAAAGGCTTTCAATCTATTGCTGATTGATTGATAGAAAGAATAGGAAATGAACTAATTAAGTGTTTTGAGTTCAGAAAATGTTCCAATGCAGGGTCAGTCAATTTTTAGAAAATAGATAATCGACATCATACATGGCAGCGTCGGTGGTGTAATGGTTAGCATTGATGCCTTCCAAGCATTAGATCTGGGTTCGATTCCCGGCCGACGCATTCAGTATTTTTTGCCTGTGTAAAGTAAGGTTTTTGTTAACTATTTTACATACCCACGAAATACTTTGAAAATATTAGACGGTTTGAACAATGAACTATATACCCTGGAGACGAAGCAATCAAAAGTAGAACCTTCTATCAGTGACAACAACTTTTCGTTATTAAACATGACTTTGTGCAGTATTGAATAAAGCCTGTATGCATGAAAAAGCAATTACGGTAAATCCTCTTAATTTACTGATATTCTTTAATTGCCAGTGTTTCCATGTTCAATCCGTCTAATGTTTTTCAAAGTATTTTTGGGTACATAAATAAATTTAAAAAAACTTACTTTAATGTGAACACAGGCAAAAAGTATTCAATGCGTCGGCCGGGAATCGAACCCAAATCTAATGCTTGGAAGGCATCAATGCTAACCATTACACCACCGACGCTGACATGTTCTTTGTCAATTTTATATTTTCAAAATTAGACTGCCCTCGCAAAGAAACATTTTCTGACTTCAAAACATTTTATTGGTTCTTTCCCTAGTCTTCCTATTAAGAAATTACCTATGAATTGAAAGCCTTGAAAGTCCACTCGAATATGTGAAGCGTTTATCATACATAGATCAGCACCATCAAATATGCCAGGCCAATATAGGTTTCTTTGACACTGGCCAATAGCAATGATAAAGATTGATTTAACAACTCAGGTAGCAAAGAACAGTGCGACTTGCTCACAGCACTGATTTCATCTTCCATTTTCACTCTAAATTCAACATTACTTGTTGACACAATAACAGAAAATCTGAAAGAGAGAGAAAGAGAGCTTCAGAAGATCTCAAGCAAGATTTCAAGCAAGACACTAGAAGTGGTTGTTCTACTATATCTTGGCATATATTGAATATACCAGATCTTGTAAATTTGTCATGTCCAAAATTTAGCCTTATTCAGAATTTGCCGAATCGTGATTTATAACTGATAGTGATAAGATGTGATAGGTAAATTAAAAACAGAGGTAAGCGGTTCTCACATTGAGAGTATCACCAGATCATAGTTTAGTGAATACCGTCTCTTTCTGTTATTCTATCAACAAGTAAGCTTGACATAAGAGTGAAAACATACGATGAAATCAGTGCTGCGAACAAGACGAACTGTATGTTGCTACTTTAGCTGTTACATCAATCTTTACCATTGACATTTGCCAGTTATAAAGGAACCTATACTGGCCTGGCATATTTGATGGTGCTGATCTATGTAGGATAAACGCTTCACAAATTTGAGTTTTTAAAAGGCTTTCAATCTATTGCTGATTGATTGATAGAAAGAATAGGAAATGAACTAATTAAGTGTTTTGAGTTCAGAAAATGTTCCAATGCAGGGTCAGTCAATTTTTAGAAAATAGATAATCGACATCATACATGGCAGCGTCGGTGGTGTAATGGTTAGCATTGATGCCTTCCAAGCATTAGATCTGGGTTCGATTCCCGGCCGACGCATTCAGTATTTTTTGCCTGTGTAAAGTAAGGTTTTTGTTAACTATTTTACATACCCACGAAATACTTTGAAAATATTAGACGGTTTGAACAATGAACTATATACCCTGGAGACGAAGCAATCAAAAGTAGAACCTTCTATCAGTGACAACAACTTTTCGTTATTAAACATGACTTTGTGCAGTATTGAATAAAGCCTGTATGCATGAAAAAGCAATTACGGTAAATCCTCTTAATTTACTGATATTCTTTAATTGCCAGTGTTTCCATGTTCAATCCGGCTAATGTTTTTCAAAGTATTTTTGGGTACATAAATAAATTTAAAAAAACTTACTTTAATGTGAACACAGGCAAAAAGTATTCAATGCGTCGGCCGGGAATCGAACCCAGATCTAATGCTTGGAAGGCATCAATGCTAACCATTACACCGCCGACGCTGACATGTTCTTTGTCAATTTTATATTTTCAAAATTAGACTGCCCTCGCAAAGAAACATTTTCTGACTTCAAAACATTTTATTGGTTCTTTCCCTAGTCTTCCTATCAAAAAATTACCTATGAATTGAAAGCCTTGAAAGTCCACTCGAATATGTGAAGCGTTTATCATACATAGATCAGCACCATCAAATATGCCAGGCCAATATAGGTTTCTTTGACACTGGCCAATAGCAATGATAAAGATTGATTTAACAACTCAGGTAGCAAAGAACAGTGCGACTTGCTCACAGCACTGATTTCATCTTCCATTTTCACTCTAAATTCAACATTACTTGTTGACACAATAACAGAAAATCTGAAAGAGAGAGAAAGAGAGCTTCAGAAGATCTCAAGCAAGATTTCAAGCAAGACACTAGAAGTGGTTGTTCTACTATATCTTGGCATATATTGAATATACCAGATCTTGTAAATTTGTCATGTCCAAAATTAAGCCTTATTCAGAATTTGCCGAATCGTGATTTATAACTGATAGTGATAAGATGTGATAGGTAAATTAAAAACAGAGGTAAGCGGTTCTCACATTGAGAGTATCACCAGATCATAGTTTAGTGAATACCGTCTCTTTCTGTTATTCTATCAACAAGTAAGCTTGACATAAGAGTGAAAACATACGATGAAATCAGTGCTGCGAACAAGACGAACTGTATGTTGCTACTTTAGCTGTTAAATCAATCTTTACCATTGACATTTGCCAGTTATAAAGGAACCTATACTGGCCTGGCATATTTGATGGTGCTGATCTATGTAGGATAAACGCTTCACAAATTTGAGTTTTTAAAAGGCTTTCAATCTATTGCTGATTGATTGATAGAAAGAATAGGAAATGAACTAATTAAGTGTTTTGAGTTCAGAAAATGTTCCAATGCAGGGTCAGTCAATTTTTAGAAAATAGATAATCGACATCATACATGGCAGCGTCGGTGGTGTAATGGTTAGCATTGATGCCTTCCAAGCATTAGATCTGGGTTCGATTCCCGGCCGACGCATTCATTATTTTTTGCCTGTGTAAAGTAAGGTTTTTGTTAACTATTTTACATACCCACGAAATACTTTGAAAATATTAGACGGTTTGAACAATGAACTATATACCCTGGAGACGAAGCAATCAAAAGTAGAACCTTCTATCAGTGACAACAACTTTTCGTTATTAAACATGACTTTGTGCAGTATTGAATAAAGCCTGTATGCATGAAAAAGCAATTACGGTAAATCCTCTTAATTTACTGATATTCTTTAATTGCCAGTGTTTCCATGTTCAATCCGTCTAATGTTTTTCAAAGTATTTTTGGGTACATAAATAAATTTAAAAAAACTTACTTTAATGTGAACACAGGCAAAAAGTATTCAATGCGTCGGCCGGGAATCGAACCCAGATCTAATGCTTGGAAGGCATCAATGCTAACCATTACACCGCCGACGCTGACATGTTCTTTGTCAATTTTATATTTTCAAAATTAGACTGCCCTCGCAAAGAAACATTTTCTGACTTCAAAACATTTTATTGGTTCTTTCCCTAGTCTTCCTATCAAGAAATTACCTATGAATTGAAAGCCTTGAAAGTCCACTCGAATATGTGAAGCGTTTATCATACATAGATCAGCACCATCAAATATGCCAGGCCAATATAGGTTTCTTTGACACTGGCCAATAGCAATGATAAAGATTGATTTAACAACTCAGGTAGCAGAGAACAGTGCGACTTGCTCACAGCACTGATTTCATCTTCCATTTTCACTCTAAATTCAACATTACTTGTTGACACAATAACAGAAAATCTGAAAGAGAGAGAAAGAGAGCTTCAGAAGATCTCAAGCAAGATTTCAAGCAAGACACTAGAAGTGGTTGTTCTACTATATCTTGGCATATATTGAATATACCAGATCTTGTAAATTTGTCATGTCCAAAATTTAGCCTTATTCAGAATTTGCCGAATCGTGATTTATAACTGATAGTGATAAGATGTGATAGGTAAATTAAAAACAGAGGTAAGCGGTTCTCACATTGAGAGTATCACCAGATCATAGTTTAGTGAATACCGTCTCTTTCTGTTATTCTATCAACAAGTAAGCTTGACATAAGAGTGAAAACATACGATGAAATCAGTGCTGCGAACAAGACGAACTGTATGTTGCTACTTTAGCTGTTAAATCAATCTTTACCATTGACATTTGCCAGTTATAAAGGAACCTATACTGGCCTGGCATATTTGATGGTGCTGATCTATGTAGGATAAACGCTTCACAAATTTGAGTTTTTAAAAGGCTTTCAATCTATTGCTGATTGATTGATAGAAAGAATAGGAAATGAACTAATTAAGTGTTTTGAGTTCAGAAAATGTTCCAATGCAGGGTCAGTCAATTTTTAGAAAATAGATAATCGACATCATACATGGCAGCGTCGGTGGTGTAATGGTTAGCATTGATGCCTTCCAAGCATTAGATCTGGGTTCGATTCCCGGCCGACGCATTCAGTATTTTTTGCCTGTGTAAAGTAAGGTTTTTGTTAACTATTTTACATACCCACGAAATACTTTGAAAATATTAGACGGTTTGAACAATGAACTATATACCCTGGAGACGAAGCAATCAAAAGTAGAACCTTCTATCAGTGACAACAACTTTTCGTTATTAAACATGACTTTGTGCAGTATTGAATAAAGCCTGTATGCATGAAAAAGCAATTACGGTAAATCCTCTTAATTTACTGATATTCTTTAATTGCCAGTGTTTCCATGTTCAATCCGTCTAATGTTTTTCAAAGTATTTTTGGGTACATAAATAAATTTAAAAAAACTTACTTTAATGTGAACACAGGCAAAAAGTATTCAATGCGTCGGCCGGGAATCGAACCCAGATCTAATGCTTGGAAGGCATCAATGCTAACCATTACACCACCGACGCTGACATGTTCTTTGTCAATTTTATATTTTCAAAATTAGACTGCCCTCGCAAAGAAACATTTTCTGACTTCAAAACATTTTATTGGTTCTTTCCCTAGTCTTCCTATCAAGAAATTACCTATGAATTGAAAGCCTTGAAAGTCCACTCGAATATGTGAAGCGTTTATCATACATAGATCAGCACCATCAAATATGCCAGGCCAATATAGGTTCCTTTGACACTGGCCAATAGCAATGATAAAGATTGATTTAAAAACTAAGGTAGCAAAGAACAGTGCGACTTGCTCACAGCACTGATTTCATCTTCCATTTTCACTCTAAATTCAACATTACTTGTTGACACAATAACAGAAAATCTGAAAGAGAGAGAAAGAGAGCTTCAGAAGATCTCAAGCAAGATTTCAAGCAAGACACTAGAAGTGGTTGTTATACTATATCTTGGCATATATTGAATATACCAGATCTTGTAAATTTGTCATGTCCAAAATTTAGCCTTATTCAGAATTTGTCGAATCGTGATTTATAACTGATAGTGATAAGATGTGATAGGTAAATTAAAAACAGAGGTAAGCGGTTCTCACATTGAGAGTATCACCAGATCATAGTTTAGTGAATACCGTCTCTTTCTGTTATTCTATCAACAAGTAAGCTTGACATAAGAGTGAAAACATACGATGAAATCAGTGCTGCGAACAAGACGAACTGTATGTTGCTACTTTAGCTGTTAAATCAACCTTTACCATTGACATTTGCCAGTTATAAAGGAACCTATACTGGCCTGGCATATTTGATGGTGCTGATCTATGTAGGATAAACGCTTCACAAATTTGAGTTTTTAAAAGGCTTTCAATCTATTGCTGATTGATTGATAGAAAGAATAGGAAATGAACTAATTAAGTGTTTTGAGTTCAGAAAATGTTCCAATGCAGGGTCAGTCAATTTTTAGAAAATAGATAATCGACATCACACATGGCAGCGTCGGTGGTGTAATGGTTAGCATTGATGCCTTCCAAGCATTAGATCTGGGTTCGATTCCCGGCCGACGCATTCATTATATTTTGCCTGTGTAAAGTAAGGTTTTTGTTAACTATTTTACATACCCACGAAATACTTTGAAAATATTAGACGGTTTGAACAATGAACTATATACCCTGGAGACGAAGCAATCAAAAGTAGAACCTTCTATCAGTGACAACAACTTTTCGTTATTAAACATGACTTTGTGCAGTATTGAATAAAGCCTGTATGCATGAAAAAGCAATTACGGTAAATCCTCTTAATTTACTGATATTCTTTAATTGCCAGTGTTTCCATGTTCAATCCGTCTAATGTTTTTCAAAGTATTTTTGGGTACATAAATAAATTTAAAAAAACTTACTTTAATGTGAACACAGGCAAAAAGTATTCAATGCGTCGGCCGGAAGTCGAACCCAGATCTAATGCTTGGAAGGCATCAATGCTAACCATTACACCACCGACGCTGACATGTTCTTTGTCAATTTTATATTTTCAAAATTAGACTGCCCTCGCAAAGAAACATTTTCTGACTTCAAAACATTTTATTGGTTCTTTCCCTAGTCTTCCTATCAAGAAATTACCTATGAATTGAAAGCCTTGAAAGTCCACTCGAATATGTGAAGCGTTTATCATACATAGATCAGCACCATCAAATATGCCAGGCCAATATAGGTTTCTTTGACACTGGCCAATAGCAATGATAAAGATTGATTTAACAACTCAGGTAGCAAAGAACAGTGCGACTTGCTCACAGCACTGATTTCATCTTCCATTTTCACTCTAAATTCAACATTACTTGTTGACACAATAACAGAAAATCTGAAAGAGAGAGAAAGAGAGCTTCAGAAGATCTCAAGCAAGATTTCAAGCAAGACACTAGAAGTGGTTGTTCTACTATATCTTGGCATATATTGAATATACCAGATCTTGTAAATTTGTCATGTCCAAAATTTAGCCTTATTCAGAATTTGCCGAATCGTGATTGATAGTGATAAGATGTGATAGGTAAATTAAAAACAGAGGTAAGCGGTTCTCACATTGAGAGTATCACCAGATCATAGTTTAGTGAATACCGTCTCTTTCTGTTATTCTATCAACAAGTAAGCTTGACATAAGAGTGAAAACATACGATGAAATCAGTGCTGCGAACAAGACGAACTGTATGTTGCTACTTTAGCTGTTAAATCAATCTTTACCATTGACATTTGCCAGTTATAAAGGAACCTATACTGGCCTGGCATATTTGATGGTGCTGATCTATGTAGGATAAACGCTTCACAAATTTGAGTTTTTAAAAGGCTTTCAATCTATTGCTGATTGATTGATAGAAAGAATAGGAAATGAACTAATTAAGTGTTTTGAGTTCAGAAAATGTTCCAATGCAGGGTCAGTCAATTTTTAGAAAATAGATAATCGACATCATACATGGCAGCGTCGGTGGTGTAATGGTTAGCATTGATGCCTTCCAAGCATTAGATCTGGGTTCGATTCCCGGCCGACGCATTCATTATTTTTTGCCTGTGTAAAGTAAGGTTTTTGTTAACTATTTTACATACCCACGAAATACTTTGAAAATATTAGACGGTTTGAACAATGAACTATATACCCTGGAGACGAAGCAATCAAAAGTAGAACCTTCTATCAGTGACAACAACTTTTCGTTATTAAACATGACTTTGTGCAGTATTGAATAAAGCCTGTATGCATGAAAAAGCAATTACGGTAAATCCTCTTAATTTACTGATATTCTTTAATTGCCAGTGTTTCCATGTTCAATCCGTCTAATGTTTTTCAAAGTATTTTTGGGTACATAAATAAATTTAAAAAAACTTACTTTAATGTGAACACAGGCAAAAAGTATTCAATGCGTCGGCCGGGAATCGAACCCAGATCTAATGCTTGGAAGGCATCAATGCTAACCATTACACCACCGACGCTGACATGTTCATTGTCAATTTTATATTTTCAAAATTAGACTGCCCTCGCAAAGAAACATTTTCTGACTTCAAAACATTTTATTGGTTCTTTCCCTAGTCTTCCTATCAAGAAATTACCTATGAATTGAAAGCCTTGAAAGTCCACTCGAATATGTGAAGCGTTTATCATACATAGATCAGCACCATCAAATATGCCAGGCCAATATAGGTTTCTTTGACACTGGCCAATAGCAATGATAAAGATTGATTTAACAACTCAGGTAGCAAAGAACAGTGCGACTTGCTCACAGCACTGATTTCATCTTCCATTTTCACTCTAAATTCAACATTACTTGTTGACACAATAACAGAAAATCTGAAAGAGAGAGAAAGAGAGCTTCAGAAGATCTCAAGCAAGATTTCAAGCAAGACACTAGAAGTGGTTGTTCTACTATATCTTGGCATATATTGAATATACCAGATCTTGTAAATTTGTCATGTCCAAAATTAAGCCTTATTCAGAATTTGCCGAATCGTGATTGATAGTGATAAGATGTGATAGGTAAATTAAAAACAGAGGTAAGCGGTTCTCACATTGAGAGTATCACCAGATCATAGTTTAGTGAATACCGTCTCTTTCTGTTATTCTATCAACAAGTAAGCTTGACATAAGAGTGAAAACATACGATGAAATCAGTGCTGCGAACAAGACGAACTGTATGTTGCTACTTTAGCTGTTAAATCAATCTTTACCATTGACATTTGCCAGTTATAAAGGAACCTATACTGGCCTGGCATATTTGATGGTGCTGATCTATGTAGGATAAACGCTTCACAAATTTGAGTTTTTAAAAGGCTTTCAATCTATTGCTGATTGATTGATAGAAAGAATAGGAAATGAACTAATTAAGTGTTTTGAGTTCAGAAAATGTTCCAATGCAGGGTCAGTCAATTTTTAGAAAATAGATAAACGACATCATACATGGCAGCGTCGGTGGTGTAATGGTTAGCATTTATGCCTTCCAAGCATTAGATCTGGGTTCGATTCCCGGCCGACGCATTCAGTATGTTTTGCCTGTGTAAAGTAAGGTTTTTGTTAACTATTTTACATACCCACGAAATACTTTGAAAATATTAGACGGTTTGAACATTGAACTATATACCCTGGAGACGAAGCAATCAAAAGTAGAACCTTCTATCAGTGACAACAACTTTTCGTTATTAAACATGACTTTGTGCAGTATTGAATAAAGCCTGTATGCATGAAAAAGCAATTACGGTAAATCCTCTTAATTTACTGATATTCTTTAATTGCCAGTGTTTCCATGTTCAATCCGTCTAATGTTTTTCAAAGTATTTTTGGGTACATAAATAAATTTAAAAAAACTTACTTTAATGTGAACACAGGCAAAAAGTATTCAATGCGTCGGCCGGGAATCGAACCCAGATCTAATGCTTGGAAGGCATCAATGCTAACCATTACACCGCCGACGCTGACATGTTCTTTGTCAATTTTATATTTTCAAAATTAGACTGCCCTCGCAAAGAAACATTTTCTGACTTCAAAACATTTTATTGGTTCTTTCCCTAGTCTTCCTATCAAGAAATTACCTATGAATTGAAAGCCTTGAAAGTCCACTCGAATATGTGAAGCGTTTATCATACATAGATCAGCACCATCAAATATGCCAGGCCAATATAGGTTTCTTTGACACTGGCCAATAGCAATGATAAAGATTGATTTAACAACTCAGGTAGCAAAGAACAGTGCGACTTGCTCACAGCACTGATTTCATCTTCCATTTTCACTCTAAATTCAACATTACTTGTTGACACAATAACAGAAAATCTGAAAGAGAGAGAAAGAGAGCTTCAGAAGATCTCAAGCAAGATTTCAAGCAAGACACTAGAAGTGGTTGTTCTACTATATCTTGGCATATATTGAATATACCAGATCTTGTAAATTTGTCATGTCCAAAATTTAGCCTTATTCAGAATTTGCCGAATCGTGATTTATAACTGATAGTGATAAGATGTGATAGGTAAATTAAAAACAGAGGTAAGCGGTTCTCACATTGAGAGTATCACCAGATCATAGTTTAGTGAATACCGTCTCTTTCTGTTATTCTATCAACAAGTAAGCTTGACATAAGAGTGAAAACATACGATGAAATCAGTGCTGCGAACAAGACGAACTGTATGTTGCTACTTTAGCTGTTAAATCAATCTTTACCATTGACATTTGCCAGTTATAAAGGAACCTATACTGGCCTGGCATATTTGATGGTGCTGATCTATGTAGGATAAACGCTTCACAAATTTGAGTTTTTAAAAGGCTTTCAATCTATTGCTGATTGATTGATAGAAAGAATAGGAAATGAACTAATTAAGTGTTTTGAGTTCAGAAAATGTTCCAATGCAGGGTCAGTCAATTTTTAGAAAATAGATAATCGACATCATACATGGCAGCGTCGGTGGTGTAATGGTTAGCATTGATGCCTTCCAAGCATTAGATCTGGGTTCGATTCCCGGCCGACGCATTCAGTATTTTTTGCCTGTGTAAAGTAAGGTTTTTGTTAACTATTTTACATACCCACGAAATACTTTGAAAATATTAGACGGTTTGAACAATGAACTATATACCCTGGAGACGAAGCAATCAAAAGTAGAACCTTCTATCAGTGACAACAACTTTTCGTTATTAAACATGACTTTGTGCAGTATTGAATAAAGCCTGTATGCATGAAAAAGCAATTACGGTAAATCCTCTTAATTTACTGATATTCTTTAATTGCCAGTGTTTCCATGTTCAATCCGTCTAATGTTTTTCAAAGTATTTTTGGGTACATAAATAAATTTAAAAAAACTTACTTTAATGTGAACACAGGCAAAAAGTATTCAATGCGTCGGCCGGGAATCGAACCCAGATCTAATGCTTGGAAGGCATCAATGCTAACCATTACACCACCGACGCTGACATGTTCTTTGTCAATTTTATATTTTCAAAATTAGACTGCCCTCGCAAAGAAACATTTTCTGACTTCAAAACATTTTATTGGTTCTTTCCCTAGTCTTCCTATCAAGAAATTACCTATGAATTGAAAGCCTTGAAAGTCCACTCGAATATGTGAAGCGTTTATCATACATAGATCAGCACCATCAAATATGCCAGGCCAATATAGGTTCCTTTGACACTGGCCAATAGCAATGATAAAGATTGATTTAAAAACTAAGGTAGCAAAGAACAGTGCGACTTGCTCACAGCACTGATTTCATCTTCCATTTTCACTCTAAATTCAACATTACTTGTTGACACAATAACAGAAAATCTGAAAGAGAGAGAAAGAGAGCTTCAGAAGATCTCAAGCAAGATTTCAATCAAGACACTAGAAGTGGTTGTTATACTATATCTTGGCATATATTGAATATACCAGATCTTGTAAATTTGTCATGTCCAAAATTTAGCCTTATTCAGAATTTGTCGAATCGTGATTTATAACTGATAGTGATAAGATGTGATAGGTAAATTAAAAACAGAGGTAAGCGGTTCTCACATTGAGAGTATCACCAGATCATAGTTTAGTGAATACCGTCTCTTTCTGTTATTCTATCAACAAGTAAGCTTGACATAAGAGTGAAAACATACGATGAAATCAGTGCTGCGAACAAGACGAACTGTATGTTGCTACTTTAGCTGTTAAATCAACCTTTACCATTGACATTTGCCAGTTATAAAGGAACCTATACTGGCCTGGCATATTTGATGGTGCTGATCTATGTAGGATAAACGCTTCACAAATTTGAGTTTTTAAAAGGCTTTCAATCTATTGCTGATTGATTGATAGAAAGAATAGGAAATGAACTAATTAAGTGTTTTGAGTTCAGAAAATGTTCCAATGCAGGGTCAGTCAATTTTTAGAAAATAGATAATCGACATCACACATGGCAGCGTCGGTGGTGTAATGGTTAGCATTGATGCCTTCCAAGCATTAGATCTGGGTTCGATTCCCGGCCGACGCATTCATTATATTTTGCCTGTGTAAAGTAAGGTTTTTGTTAACTATTTTACATACCCACGAAATACTTTGAAAATATTAGACGGTTTGAACAATGAACTATATACCCTGGAGACGAAGCAATCAAAAGTAGAACCTTCTATCAGTGACAACAACTTTTCGTTATTAAACATGACTTTGTGCAGTATTGAATAAAGCCTGTATGCATGAAAAAGCAATTACGGTAAATCCTCTTAATTTACTGATATTCTTTAATTGCCAGTGTTTCCATGTTCAATCCGTCTAATGTTTTTCAAAGTATTTTTGGGTACATAAATAAATTTAAAAAAACTTACTTTAATGTGAACACAGGCAAAAAGTATTCAATGCGTCGGCCGGAAGTCGAACCCAGATCTAATGCTTGGAAGGCATCAATGCTAACCATTACACCACCGACGCTGACATGTTCTTTGTCAATTTTATATTTTCAAAATTAGACTGCCCTCGCAAAGAAACATTTTCTGACTTCAAAACATTTTATTGGTTCTTTCCCTAGTCTTCCTATCAAGAAATTACCTATGAATTGAAAGCCTTGAAAGTCCACTCGAATATGTGAAGCGTTTATCATACATAGATCAGCACCATCAAATATGCCAGGCCAATATAGGTTTCTTTGACACTGGCCAATAGCAATGATAAAGATTGATTTAACAACTCAGGTAGCAAAGAACAGTGCGACTTGCTCACAGCACTGATTTCATCTTCCATTTTCACTCTAAATTCAACATTACTTGTTGACACAATAACAGAAAATCTGAAAGAGAGAGAAAGAGAGCTTCAGAAGATCTCAAGCAAGATTTCAAGCAAGACACTAGAAGTGGTTGTTCTACTAAATCTTGGCATATATTGAATATACCAGATCTTGTAAATTTGTCATGTCCAAAATTTAGCCTTATTCAGAATTTGCCGAATTGTGATTGATAGTGATAAGATGTGATAG
This sequence comes from Maea johnstoni, assembly GCA_963942565.1. Taxonomy (NCBI): domain Eukaryota; kingdom Metazoa; phylum Annelida; class Polychaeta; order Spionida; family Magelonidae; genus Maea; species Maea johnstoni. The sequence goes on along the minus strand of OZ012688.1, from coordinate 29,696,791 downwards.
GTAAATTAAAAACAGAGGTAAGCGGTTCTCACATTGAGAGTATCACCAGATCATAGTTTAGTGAATACCGTCTCTTTCTGTTATTCTATCAACAAGTAAGCTTGACATAAGAGTGAAAACATACGATGAAATCAGTGCTGCGAACAAGACGAACTGTATGTTGCTACTTTAGCTGTTAAATCAATCTTTACCATTGACATTTGCCAGTTATAAAGGAACCTATACTGGCCTGGCATATTTGATGGTGCTGATCTATGTAGGATAAACGCTTCACAAATTTGAGTTTTTAAAAGGCTTTCAATCTATTGCTGATTGATTGATAGAAAGAATAGGAAACGAACTAATTAAGTGTTTTGAGTTCAGAAAATGTTCCAATGCAGGGTCAGTCAATTTTTAGAAAATAGATAATCGACATCACACATGGCAGCGTCGGTGGTGTAATGGTTAGCATTGATGCCTTCCAAGCATTAGATCTGGGTTCGATTCCCGGCCGACGCATTCATTATATTTTGCCTGTGTAAAGTAAGGTTTTTGTTAACTATTTTACATACCCACGAAATACTTTGAAAATATTAGACGGTTTGAACAATGAACTATATACCCTGGAGACGAAGCAATCAAAAGTAGAACCTTCTATCAGTGACAACAACTTTTCGTTATTAAACATGACTTTGTGCAGTATTGAATAAAGCCTGTATGCATGAAAAAGCAATTACGGTAAATCCTCTTAATTTACTGATATTCTTTAATTGCCAGTGTTTCCATGTTCAATCCGTCTAATGTTTTTCAAAGTATTTTTGGGTACATAAATAAATTTAAAAAAACTTACTTTAATGTGAACACAGGCAAAAAGTATTCAATGCGTCGGCCGGAAGTCGAACCCAGATCTAATGCTTGGAAGGCATCAATGCTAACCATTACACCACCGACGCTGACATGTTCTTTGTCAATTTTATATTTTCAAAATTAGACTGCCCTCGCAAAGAAACATTTTCTGACTTCAAAACATTTTATTGGTTCTTTCCCTAGTCTTCCTATCAAGAAATTACCTATGAATTGAAAGCCTTGAAAGTCCACTCGAATATGTGAAGCGTTTATCATACATAGATCAGCACCATCAAATATGCCAGGCCAATATAGGTTTCTTTGACACTGGCCAATAGCAATGATAAAGATTGATTTAACAACTCAGGTAGCAAAGAACAGTGCGACTTGCTCACAGCACTGATTTCATCTTCCATTTTCACTCTAAATTCAACATTACTTGTTGACACAATAACAGAAAATCTGAAAGAGAGAGAAAGAGAGCTTCAGAAGATCTCAAGCAAGATTTCAAGCAAGACACTAGAAGTGGTTGTTCTACTATATCTTGGCATATATTGAATATACCAGATCTTGTAAATTTGTCATGTCCAAAATTTAGCCTTATTCAGAATTTGCCGAATCGTGATTGATAGTGATAAGATGTGATAGGTAAATTAAAAACAGAGGTAAGCGGTTCTCACATTGAGAGTATCACCAGATCATAGTTTAGTGAATACCGTCTCTTTCTGTTATTCTATCAACAAGTAAGCTTGACATAAGAGTGAAAACATACGATGAAATCAGTGCTGCGAACAAGACGAACTGTATGTTGCTACTTTAGCTGTTAAATCAATCTTTACCATTGACATTTGCCAGTTATAAAGGAACCTATACTGGCCTGGCATATTTGATGGTGCTGATCTATGTAGGATAAACGCTTCACAAATTTGAGTTTTTAAAAGGCTTTCAATCTATTGCTGATTGATTGATAGAAAGAATAGGAAATGAACTAATTAAGTGTTTTGAGTTCAGAAAATGTTCCAATGCAGGGTCAGTCAATTTTTAGAAAATAGATAATCGACATCATACATGGCAGCGTCGGTGGTGTAATGGTTAGCATTGATGCCTTCCAAGCATTAGATCTGGGTTCGATTCCCGGCCGACGCATTCATTATTTTTTGCCTGTGTAAAGTAAGGTTTTTGTTAACTATTTTACATACCCACGAAATACTTTGAAAATATTAGACGGTTTGAACAATGAACTATATACCCTGGAGACGAAGCAATCAAAAGTAGAACCTTCTATCAGTGACAACAACTTTTCGTTATTAAACATGACTTTGTGCAGTATTGAATAAAGCCTGTATGCATGAAAAAGCAATTACGGTAAATCCTCTTAATTTACTGATATTCTTTAATTGCCAGTGTTTCCATGTTCAATCCGTCTAATGTTTTTCAAAGTATTTTTGGGTACATAAATAAATTTAAAAAAACTTACTTTAATGTGAACACAGGCAAAAAGTATTCAATGCGTCGGCCGGGAATCGAACCCAGATCTAATGCTTGGAAGGCATCAATGCTAACCATTACACCACCGACGCTGACATGTTCATTGTCAATTTTATATTTTCAAAATTAGACTGCCCTCGCAAAGAAACATTTTCTGACTTCAAAACATTTTATTGGTTCTTTCCCTAGTCTTCCTATCAAGAAATTACCTATGAATTGAAAGCCTTGAAAGTCCACTCGAATATGTGAAGCGTTTATCATACATAGATCAGCACCATCAAATATGCCAGGCCAATATAGGTTTCTTTGACACTGGCCAATAGCAATGATAAAGATTGATTTAACAACTCAGGTAGCAAAGAACAGTGCGACTTGCTCACAGCACTGATTTCATCTTCCATTTTCACTCTAAATTCAACATTACTTGTTGACACAATAACAGAAAATCTGAAAGAGAGAGAAAGAGAGCTTCAGAAGATCTCAAGCAAGATTTCAAGCAAGACACTAGAAGTGGTTGTTCTACTATATCTTGGCATATATTGAATATACCAGATCTTGTAAATTTGTCATGTCCAAAATTTAGCCTTATTCAGAATTTGCCGAATCGTGATTGATAGTGATAAGATGTGATAGGTAAATTAAAAACAGAGGTAAGCGGTTCTCACATTGAGAGTATCACCAGATCATAGTTTAGTGAATACCGTCTCTTTCTGTTATTCTATCAACAAGTAAGCTTGACATAAGAGTGAAAACATACGATGAAATCAGTGCTGCGAACAAGACGAACTGTATGTTGCTACTTTAGCTGTTAAATCAATCTTTACCATTGACATTTGCCAGTTATAAAGGAACCTATACTGGCCTGGCATATTTGATGGTGCTGATCTATGTAGGATAAACGCTTCACAAATTTGAGTTTTTAAAAGGCTTTCAATCTATTGCTGATTGATTGATAGAAAGAATAGGAAATGAACTAATTAAGTGTTTTGAGTTCAGAAAATGTTCCAATGCAGGGTCAGTCAATTTTTAGAAAATAGATAATCGACATCATACATGGCAGCGTCGGTGGTGTAATGGTTAGCATTTATGCCTTCCAAGCATTAGATCTGGGTTCGATTCCCGGCCGACGCATTCAGTATGTTTTGCCTGTGTAAAGTAAGGTTTTTGTTAACTATTTTACATACCCACGAAATACTTTGAAAATATTAGACGGTTTGAACATTGAACTATATACCCTGGAGACGAAGCAATCAAAAGTAGAACCTTCTATCAGTGACAACAACTTTTCGTTATTAAACATGACTTTGTGCAGTATTGAATAAAGCCTGTATGCATGAAAAAGCAATTACGGTAAATCCTCTTAATTTACTGATATTCTTTAATTGCCAGTGTTTCCATGTTCAATCCGTCTAATGTTTTTCAAAGTATTTTTGGGTACATAAATAAATTTAAAAAAACTTACTTTAATGTGAACACAGGCAAAAAGTATTCAATGCGTCGGCCGGGAATCGAACCCAGATCTAATGCTTGGAAGGCATCAATGCTAACCATTACACCACCGACGCTGACATGTTCATTGTCAATTTTATATTTTCAAAATTAGACTGCCCTCGCAAAGAAACATTTTCTGACTTCAAAACATTTTATTGGTTCTTTCCCTAGTCTTCCTATCAAGAAATTACCTATGAATTGAAAGCCTTGAAAGTCCACTCGAATATGTGAAGCGTTTATCATACATAGATCAGCACCATCAAATATGCCAGGCCAATATAGGTTTCTTTGACACTGGCCAATAGCAATGATAAAGATTGATTTAACAACTCAGGTAGCAAAGAACAGTGCGACTTGCTCACAGCACTGATTTCATCTTCCATTTTCACTCTAAATTCAACATTACTTGTTGACACAATAACAGAAAATCTGAAAGAGAGAGAAAGAGAGCTTCAGAAGATCTCAAGCAAGATTTCAAGCAAGACACTAGAAGTGGTTGTTCTACTAAATCTTGGCATATATTGAATATACCAGATCTTGTAAATTTGTCATGTCCAAAATTTAGCCTTATTCAGAATTTGCCGAATCGTGATTTATAACTGATAGTGATAAGATGTGATAGGTAAATTAAAAACAGAGGTAAGCGGTTCTCACATTGACAGTATCACCAGATCATAGTTTAGTGAATACCGTCTCTTTCTGTTATTCTATCAACAAGTAAGCTTGACATAAGAGTGAAAACATACGATGAAATCAGTGCTGCGAACAAGACGAACTGTATGTTGCTACTTTAGCTGTTAAATCAATCTTTACCATTGACATTTGCCAGTTATAAAGGAACCTATACTGGCCTGGCATATTTGATGGTGCTGATCTATGTAGGATAAACGCTTCACAAATTTGAGTTTTTAAAAGGCTTTCAATCTATTGCTGATTGATTGATAGAAAGAATAGGAAATGAACTAATTAAGTGTTTTGAGTTCAGAAAATGTTCCAATGCAGGGGCAGTCAATTTTTAGAAAATAGATAATCGACATCACACATGGCAGCGTCGGTGGTGTAATGGTTAGCATTGATGCCTTCCAAGCATTAGATCTGGGTTCGATTCCCGGCCGACGCATTCAGTATTTTTTGCCTGTGTAAAGTAAGGTTTTTGTTAACTATTTTACATACCCACGAAATACTTTGAAAATATTAGACGGTTTGAACAATGAACTATATACCCTGGAGACGAAGCAATCAAAAGTAGAACCTTCTATCAGTGACAACAACTTTTCGTTATTAAACATGACTTTGTGCAGTATTGAATAAAGCCTGTATGCATGAAAAAGCAATTACGGTAAATCCTCTTAATTTACTGATATTCTTTAATTGCCAGTGTTTCCATGTTCAATCCGTCTAATGTTTTTCAAAGTATTTTTGGGTACATAAATAAATTTAAAAAAACTTACTTTAATGTGAACACAGGCAAAAAGTATTCAATGCGTCGGCCGGGAATCGAACCCAGATCTAATGCTTGGAAGGCATCAATGCTAACCATTACACCACCGACACTGACATGTTCTTTGTCAATTTTATATTTTCAAAATTAGACTGCCCTCGCAAAGAAACATTTTCTGACTTCAAAACATTTTATTGGTTCTTTCCCTAGTCTTCCTATCAAGAAATTACCTATGAATTGAAAGCCTTGAAAGTCCACTCGAATATGTGAAGCGTTTATCATACATAGATCAGCACCATCAAATATGCCAGGCCAATATAGGTTTCTTTGACACTGGCCAATAGCAATGATAAAGATTGATTTAACAACTCAGGTAGCAAAGAACAGTGCGACTTGCTCACAGCACTGATTTCATCTTCCATTTTCACTCTAAATTCAACATTACTTGTTGACACAATAACAGAAAATCTGAAAGAGAGAGAAAGAGAGCTTCAGAAGATCTCAAGCAAGATTTCAAGCAAGACACTAGAAGTGGTTGTTCTACTATATCTTGGCATATATTGAATATACCAGATCTTGTAAATTTGTCATGTCCAAAATTTAGCCTTATTCAGAATTTGCCGAATCGTGATTTATAACTGATAGTGATAAGATGTGATAGGTAAATTAAAAACAGAGGTAAGCGGTTCTCACATTGAGAGTATCACCAGATCATAGTTTAGTGAATACCGTCTCTTTCTGTTATTCTATCAACAAGTAAGCTTGACATAAGAGTGAAAACATACGATGAAATCAGTGCTGCGAACAAGACGAACTGTATGTTGCTACTTTAGCTGTTAAATCAATCTTTACCATTGACATTTGCCAGTTATAAAGGAACCTATACTGGCCTGGCATATTTGATGGTGCTGATCTATGTAGGATAAACGCTTCACAAATTTGAGTTTTTAAAAGGCTTTCAATCTATTGCTGATTGATTGATAGAAAGAATAGGAAATGAACTAATTAAGTGTTTTGAGTTCAGAAAATGTTCCAATGCAGGGGCAGTCAATTTTTAGAAAATAGATAATCGACATCACACATGGCAGCGTCGGTGGTGTAATGGTTAGCATTGATGCCTTCCAAGCATTAGATCTGGGTTCGATTCCCGGCCGACGCATTCATTATTTTTTGCCTGTGTAAAGTAAGGTTTTTGTTAACTATTTTACATACCCACGAAATACTTTGAAAATATTAGACGGTTTGAACAATGAACTATATACCCTGGAGACGAAGCAATCAAAAGTAGAACCTTCTATCAGTGACAACAACTTTTCGTTATTAAACATGACTTTGTGCAGTATTGAATAAAGCCTGTATGCATGAAAAAGCAATTACGGTAAATCCTCTTAATTTACTGATATTCTTTAATTGCCAGTGTTTCCATGTTCAATCCGTCTAATGTTTTTCAAAGTATTTTTGGGTACATAAATAAATTTAAAAAAACTTACTTTAATGTGAACACAGGCAAAAAGTATTCAATGCGTCGGCCGGGAATCGAACCCAGATCTAATGCTTGGAAGGCATCAATGCTAACCATTACACCACCGACACTGACATGTTCTTTGTCAATTTTATATTTTCAAAATTAGACTGCCCTCGCAAAGAAACATTTTCTGACTTCAAAACATTTTATTGGTTCTTTCCCTAGTCTTCCTATCAAGAAATTACCTATGAATTGAAAGCCTTGAAAGTCCACTCGAATATGTGAAGCGTTTATCATACATAGATCAGCACCATCAAATATGCCAGGCCAATATAGGTTTCTTTGACACTGGCCAATAGCAATGATAAAGATTGATTTAACAACTCAGGTAGCAAAGAACAGTGCGACTTGCTCACAGCACTGATTTCATCTTCCATTTTCACTCTAAATTCAACATTACTTGTTGACACAATAACAGAAAATCTGAAAGAGAGAGAAAGAGAGCTTCAGAAGATCTCAAGCAAGATTTCAAGCAAGACACTAGAAGTGGTTGTTCTACTATATCTTGGCATATATTGAATATACCAGATCTTGTAAATTTGTCATGTCCAAAATTTAGCCTTATTCAGAATTTGCCGAATCTTGATTAACTGATAGTGATAAGATGTGATAGGTAAATTAAAAACAGAGGTAAGCGGTTCTCACATTGAGAGTATCACCAGATCATAGTTTAGTGAATACCGCCTCTTTCTGTTATTCTATCAACAAGTAAGCTTGACATAAGAGTGAAAACATACGATGAAATCAGTGCTGCGAACAAGACGAACTGTATGTTGCTACTTTAGCTGTTACATCAATCTTTACCATTGACATTTGCCAGTTATAAAGGAACCTATACTGGCCTGGCATATTTGATGGTGCTGATCTATGTAGGATAAACGCTTCACAAATTTGAGTTTTTAAAAGGCTTTCAATCTATTGCTGATTGATTGATAGAAAGAATAGGAAATGAACTAATTAAGTGTTTTGAGTTCAGAAAATGTTCCAATGCAGGGTCAGTCAATTTTTAGAAAATAGATAATCGACATCATACATGGCAGCGTCGGTGGTGTAATGGTTAGCATTGATGCCTTCCAAGCATTAGATCTGGGTTCTATTCCCGGCCGACGCATTCATTATTTTTTGCCTGTGTAAAGTAAGGTTTTTGTTAACTATTTTACATACCCACGAAATACTTTGAAAATATTAGACGGTTTGAACAATGAACTATATACCCTGGAGACGAAGCAATCAAAAGTAGAACCTTCTATCAGTGACAACAACTTTTCGTTATTAAACATGACTTTGTGCAGTATTGAATAAAGCCTGTATGCATGAAAAAGCAATTACGGTAAATCCTCTTAATTTACTGATATTCTTTAATTGCCAGTGTTTCCATGTTCAATCCGTCTAATGTTTTTCAAAGTATTTTTGGGTACATAAATAAATTTAAAAAAACTTACTTTAATGTGAACACAGGCAAAACGTATTCAATGCGTCGGCCGGGAATCGAACCCAGATCTAATGCTTGGAAGGCATCAATGCTAACCATTACACCACCAACGCTGACATGTTCTTTGTCAATTTTATATTTTCAAAATTAGACTGCCCTCGCAAAGAAACATTTTCTGACTTCAAAACATTTTATTGGTTCTTTCCCTAGTCTTCCTATCAAGAAATTACCTATGAATTGAAAGCCTTGAAAGTCCACTCGAATATGTGAAGCGTTTATCATGCGTAGATCAGCACCATCAAATATTCCAATACAATATAGGTTTCTTTGACACTGGCCAATAGCAATGATAAAGATTGATTTAACAACTCAGGTAGCAAAGAACAGTGCGACTTGCTCACAGCACTGATTTCATCTTCCATTTTCACTCTAAATTCAACATTACTTGTTGACACAATAACAGAAAATCTGAAAGAGAGAGAAAGAGAGCTTCAGAAGATCTCAAGCAAGATTTCAAGCAAGACACTAGAAGTGGTTGTTATACTATATCTTGGCATATATTGAATATACCAGATCTTGTAAATTTGTCATGTCCAAAATTTAGCCTTATTCAGAATTTGCCGAATCGTGATTTATAACTGATAGTGATAAGATGTGATAGGTAAATTAAAAACAGAGGTAAGCGGTTCTCACATTGAGAGTATCACCAGATCATAGTTTAGTGAATACCGTCTCTTTCTGTTATTCTATCAACAAGTAAGCTTGACATAAGAGTGAAAACATACGATGAAATCAGTGCTGCGAACAAGACGAACTGTATGTTGCTACTTTAGCTGTTAAATCAATCTTTACCATTGACATTTGCCAGTTATAAAGGAACCTATACTGGCCTGGCATATTTGATGGTGCTGATCTATGTAGGATAAACGCTTCACAAATTTGAGTTTTTAAAAGGCTTTCAATCTATTGCTGATTGATTGATAGAAAGAATAGGAAATGAACTAATTAAGTGTTTTGAGTTCAGAAAATGTTCCAATGCAGGGTCAGTCAATTTTTAGAAAATATATAATCGACATCATACATGGCAGCGTCGGTGGTGATGCCTTCCAAGCATTAGATCTGGGTTCGATTCCCGGCCGACGCATTCATTATTTTTTGCCTGTGTAAAGTAAGGTTTTTGTTAACTATTTTACATACCCACGAAATACTTTGAAAATATTAGACGGTTTGAACAATGAACTATATACCCTGGAGACGAAGCAATCAAAAGTAGAACCTTCTATCAGTGACAACAACTTTTCGTTATTAAACATGACTTTGTGCAGTATTGAATAAAGCCTGTATGCATGAAAAAGCAATTACGGTAAATCCTCTTAATTTACTGATATTCTTTAATTGCCAGTGTTTCCATGTTCAATCCGTCTAATGTTTTTCAAAGTATTTTTGGGTACATAAATAAATTTAAAAAAACTTACTTTAATGTGAACACAGGCAAAAAGTATTCAATGCGTCGGCCGGGAATCGAACCCAGATCTAATGCTTGGAAGGCATCAATGCTAACCATTACACCACCGACGCTGACATGTTCTTTGTCAATTTTATATTTTCAAAATTAGACTGCCCTCGCAAAGAAACATTTTCTGACTTCAAAACATTTTATTGGTTCTTTCCCTAGTCTTCCTATCAAGAAATTACCTATGAATTGAAAGCCTTGAAAGTCCACTCGAATATGTGAAGCGTTTATCATACATAGATCAGCACCATCAAATATGCCAGGCCAATATAGGTTTCTTTGACACTGGCCAATAGCAATGATAAAGATTGATTTAACAACTCAGGTAGCAAAGAACAGTGCGACTTGCTCACAGCACTGATTTCATCTTCCATTTTCACTCTAAATTCAACATTACTTGTTGACACAATAACAGAAAATCTGAAAGAGAGAGAAAGAGAGCTTCAGAAGATCTCAATCAAGATTTCAAGCAAGACACTAGAAGTGGTTGTTATACTATATCTTGGCATATATTGAATATATCAGATCTTGTAAATTTGTCATGTCCAAAATTTAGCCTTATTTAGAATTTGCCGAATCGTGATTTATAACTGATAGTGATAAGATGTGATAGGTAAATTAAAAACAGAGGTAAGCGGTTCTCACATTGAGAGTATCACCAGATCATAGTTTAGTGAATACCGTCTCTTTCTGTTATTCTATCAACAAGTAAGCTTGACATAAGAGTGAAAACATACGATGAAATCAGTGCTGCGAACAAGACGAACTGTATGTTGCTACTTTAGCTGTTAAATCAATCTTTACCATTGACATTTGCCAGTTATAAAGGAACCTATACTGGCCTGGCATATTTGACGGTGCTGATCTATGTAGGATAAACGCTTCACAAATTTGAGTTTTTAAAAGGCTTTCAATCTATTGCTGATTGATTGATAGAAAGAATAGGAAATGAACTAATTAAGTGTTTTGAGTTCAGAAAATGTTCCAATGCAGGGTCAGTCAATTTTTAGAAAATAGATAATCGATATCATACATGGCAGCGTCGGTGGTGTAATGGTTAGCATTGATGCCTTCCAAGCATTAGATCTGGGTTCGATTCCCGGCCGACGCATTCATTATTTTTTGCCTGTGTAAAGTAAGGTTTTTGTTAACTATTTTACATACCCACGAAATACTTTGAAAATATTAGACGGTTTGAACAATGAACTATATACCCTGGAGACGAAGCAATCAAAAGTAGAACCTTCTATCAGTGACAACAACTTTTCGTTATTAAACATGACTTTGTGCAGTATTGAATAAAGCCTGTATGCATGAAAAAGCAATTACGGTAAATCCTCTTAATTTACTGATATTCTTTAATTGCCAGTGTTTCCATGTTCAATCCGTCTAATGTTTTTCAAAGTATTTTTGGGTACATAAATAAATTTAAAAAAACTTACTTTAATGTGAACACAGGCAAAAAGTATTCAATGCGTCGGCCGGGAATCGAACCCAGATCTAATGCTTGGAAGGCATCAATGCTAACCATTACACCACCGACGCTGACATGTTCTTTGTCAATTTTATATTTTCAAAATTAGACTGCCCTCGCAAAGAAACATTTTCTGACTTCAAAACATTTTATTGGTTCTTTCCCTAGTCTTCCTATCAAGAAATTACCTATGAATTGAAAGCCTTGAAAGTCCACTCGAATATGTGAAGCGTTTATCATACATAGATCAGCACCATCAAATATGCCAGGCCAATATAGGTTTCTTTGACACTGGCCAATAGCAATGATAAAGATTGATTTAACAACTCAGGTAGCAAAGAACAGTGCGTCTTGCTCACAGCACTGATTTCATCTTCCATTTTCACTCTTAATTCAACATTACTTGTTGACACAATAACAGAAAATCTGAAAGAGAGAGAAAGAGAGCTTCAGAAGATCTCAAGCAAGATTTCAAGCAAGACACTAGAAGTGGTTGTTATACTATATCTTGGCATATATTGAATATACCAGATCTTGTAAATTTGTCATGTCCAAAATTTAGCCTTATTTAGAATTTGCCGAATCGTGATTTATAACTGATAGTGATAAGATGTGATAGGTAAATTAAAAACAGAGGTAAGCGGTTCTCACATTGAGAGTATCACCAGATCATAGTTTAGTGAATACCGTCTCTTTCTGTTATTCTATCAACAAGTAAGCTTGACATAAGAGTGAAAACATACGATGAAATCAGTGCTGCGAACAAGACGAACTGTATGTTGCTACTTTAGCTGTTAAATCAATCTTTACCATTGACGTTTGCCAGTTATAAAGGAACCTATACTGGCCTGGCATATTTGATGGTGCTGATCTATGTAGGATAAACGCTTCACAAATTTGAGTTTTTAAAAGGCTTTCAATCTATTGCTGATTGATTGATAGAAAGAATAGGAAATGAACTAATTAAGTGTTTTGAGTTCAGAAAATGTTCCAATGCAGGGTCAGTCAATTTTTAGAAAATAGATAATCGACATCATACATGGCAGCGTCGGTGGTATAATGGTTAGCATTGATGCCTTCCAAGCATTAGATCTGGGTTCTATTGCCGGCCGACGCATTCATTATTTTTTGCCTGTGTAAAGTAAGGTTTTTGTTAACTATTTTACATACCCACGAAATACTTTGAAAATATTAGACGGTTTGAACAATGAACTATATACCCTGGAGACGAAGCAATCAAAAGTAGAACCTTCTATCAGTGACAACAACTTATTTCGTTATTAAACATGACTTTGTGCAGTATTGAATAAAGCCTGTATGCATGAAAAAGCAATTACGGTAAATCCTCTTAATTTACTGATATTCTTTAATTGCCAGTGTTTCCATGTTCAATCCGTCTAATGTTTTTCAAAGTATTTTTGGGTACATAAATAAATTTAAAAAAACTTACTTTAATGTGAACACAGGCAAAAAGTATTCAATGCGTCGGCCGGGAATCGAACCCAGATCTAATGCTTGGAAGGCATCAATGCTAACCATTACACCACCAACGCTGACATGTTCTTTGTCAATTTTATATTTTCAAAATTAGACTGCCCTCGCAAAGAAACATTTTCTGACTTCAAAACATTTTATTGGTTCTTTCCCTAGTCTTCCTATCAAGAAATTACCTACGAATTGAAAGCCTTGAAAGTCCACTCGAATATGTGAAGCGTTTATCATACATAGATCAGCACCATCAAATATGCCAGGCCAATATAGGTTTCTTTGACACTGGCCAATAGCAATGATAAAGATTGATTTAACAACTCAGGTAGCAAAGAACAGTGCGTCTTGCTCACAGCACTGATTTCATCTTCCATTTTCACTCTAAATTCAACATTACTTGTTGACACAATAACAGAAAATCTGAAAGAGAAAGAAAGAGAGCTTCAGAAGATCTAAAGCAAGATTTCAAGCAAGACACTAGAAGTGGTTGTTATACTATATCTTGGCATATATTGAATATACCAGATCTTGTAAATTTGTCATGTCCAAAATTTAGCCTTATTCAGAATTTGCCGAATCGTGATTGATAGTGATAAGATGTGATAGGTAAATTAAAAACAGAGGTAAGCGGTTCTCACATTGAGAGTATCACCAGATCATAGTTTAGTGAATACCGTCTCTTTCTGTTATTCTATCAACAAGTAAGCTTGACATAAGAGTGAAAACATACGATGAAATCAGTGCTGCGAACAAGACGAACTGTATGTTGCTACTTTAGCGGTTACATCAATCTTTACCATTGACATTTGCCAGTTATAAAGGAACCTATACTGGCCTGGCATATTTGATGGTGCTGATCTATGTAGGATAAACGCTTCACAAATTTGAGTTTTTAAAAGGCTTTCAATCTATTGCTGATTGATTGATAGAAAGAATAGGAAATGAACTAATTAAGTGTTTTGAATACAGAAAATGTTCCAATGCAGGGTCAGTCAATTTTTAGAAAATAGATAATCGACATCATACATGGCAGCGTCGGTGGTGTAATGGTTAGCATTGATGCCTTCCAAGCATTAGATCTGGGTTCTATTCCCGGCCGACGCATTCATTATTTTTTGCCTGTGTAAAGTAAGGTTTTTGTTAACTATTTTACATACCCACGAAATACTTTGAAAATATTAGACGGTTTGAACAATGAACTATATACCCTGGAGACGAAGCAATCAAAAGTAGAACCTTCTATCAGTGACAACAACTTTTCGTTATTAAACATGACTTTGTGCAGTATTGAATAAAGCCTGTATGCATGAAAAAGCAATTACGGTAAATCCTCTTAATTTACTGATATTCTTTAATTGCCAGTGTTTCCATGTTCAATCCGTCTAATGTTTTTCAAAGTATTTTTGGGTACATAAATAAATTTAAAAAAACTTACTTTAATGTGAACACAGGCAAAACGTATTCAATGCGTCGGCCGGGAATCGAACCCAGATCTAATGCTTGGAAGGCATCAATGCTAACCATTACACCACCAACGCTGACATGTTCTTTGTCAATTTTATATTTTCAAAATTAGACTGCCCTCGCAAAGAAACATTTTCTGACTTCAAAACATTTTATTGGTTCTTTCCCTAGTCTTCCTATCAAGAAATTACCTATGAATTGAAAGCCTTGAAAGTCCACTCGAATATGTGAAGCGTTTATCATGCGTAGATCAGCACCATCAAATATTCCAATACAATATAGGTTTCTTTGACACTGGCCAATAGCAATGATAAAGATTGATTTAACAACTCAGGTAGCAAAGAACAGTGCGACTTGCTCACAGCACTGATTTCATCTTCCATTTTCACTCTAAATTCAACATTACTTGTTGACACAATAACAGAAAATCTGAAAGAGAGAGAAAGAGAGCTTCAGAAGATCTCAAGCAAGATTTCAAGCAAGACACTAGAAGTGGTTGTTATACTATATCTTGGCATATATTGAATATACCAGATCTTGTAAATTTGTCATGTCCAAAATTTAGCCTTATTCAGAATTTGCCGAATCGTGATTTATAACTGATAGTGATAAGATGTGATAGGTAAATTAAAAACAGAGGTAAGCGGTTCTCACATTGAGAGTATCACCAGATCATAGTTTAGTGAATACCGTCTCTTTCTGTTATTCTATCAACAAGTAAGCTTGACATAAGAGTGAAAACATACGATGAAATCAGTGCTGCGAACAAGACGAACTGTATGTTGCTACTTTAGCTGTTAAATCAATCTTTACCATTGACATTTGCCAGTTATAAAGGAACCTATACTGGCCTGGCATATTTGATGGTGCTGATCTATGTAGGATAAACGCTTCACAAATTTGAGTTTTTAAAAGGCTTTCAATCTATTGCTGATTGATTGATAGAAAGAATAGGAAATGAACTAATTAAGTGTTTTGAGTTCAGAAAATGTTCCAATGCAGGGTCAGTCAATTTTTAGAAAATATATAATCGACATCATACATGGCAGCGTCGGTGGTGATGCCTTCCAAGCATTAGATCTGGGTTCGATTCCCGGCCGACGCATTCATTATTTTTTGCCTGTGTAAAGTAAGGTTTTTGTTAACTATTTTACATACCCACGAAATACTTTGAAAATATTAGACGGTTTGAACAATGAACTATATACCCTGGAGACGAAGCAATCAAAAGTAGAACCTTCTATCAGTGACAACAACTTTTCGTTATTAAACATGACTTTGTGCAGTATTGAATAAAGCCTGTATGCATGAAAAAGCAATTACGGTAAATCCTCTTAATTTACTGATATTCTTTAATTGCCAGTGTTTCCATGTTCAATCCGTCTAATGTTTTTCAAAGTATTTTTGGGTACATAAATAAACTTAAAAAAACTTACTTTAATGTGAACACAGGCAAAAAGTATTCAATGCGTCGGCCGGGAATCGAACCCAGATCTAATGCTTGGAAGGCATCAATGCTAACCATTACACCACCGACGTTGACATGTTCTTTGTCAATTTTATATTTTCAAAATTAGACTGCCCTCGCAAAGAAACATTTTCTGACTTCAAAACATTTTATTGGTTCTTTCCCTAGTCTTCCTATCAAGAAATTACCTATGAATTGAAAGCCTTGAAAGTCCACTCGAATATGTGAAGCGTTTATCATACATAGATCAGCACCATCAAATATGCCAGGCCAATATAGGTTTCTTTGACACTGGCCAATAGCAATGATAAAGATTGATTTAACAACTCAGGTAGCAAAGAACAGTGCGACTTGCTCACAGCACTGATTTCATCTTCCATTTTCACTCTAAATTCAACATTACTTGTTGACACAATAACAGAAAATCTGAAAGAGAGAGAAAGAGAGCTTCAGAAGATCTCAAGCAAGATTTCAAGCAAGACACTAGAAGTGGTTGTTATACTATATCTTGGCATATATTGAATATACCAGATCTTGTAAATTTGTCATGTCCAAAATTTGGCCTTATTTAGAATTTGCCGAATCGTGATTTATAACTGATAGTGATAAGATGTGATAGGTAAATTAAAAACAGAGGTAAGCGGTTCTCACATTGAGAGTATCACCAGATCATAGTTTAGTGAATACCGTCTCTTTCTGTTATTCTATCAACAAGTAAGCTTGACATAAGAGTGAAAACATACGATGAAATCAGTGCTGCGAACAAGACGAACTGTATGTTGCTACTTTAGCTGTTAAATCAATCTTTACCATTGACATTTGCCAGTTATAAAGGAACCTATACTGGCCTGGCATATTTGACGGTGCTGATCTATGTAGGATAAACGCTTCACAAATTTGAGTTTTTAAAGGGCTTTCAATCTATTGCTGATTGATTGATAGAAAGAATAGGAAATGAACTAATTAAGTGTTTTGAGTTCAGAAAATGTTCCAATGCAGGGTCAGTCAATTTTTAGAAAATAGATAATCGATATCATACATGGCAGCGTCGGTGGTGTAATGGTTAGCATTGATGCCTTCCAAGCATTAGATCTGGGTTCGATTCCCGGCCGACGCATTCATTATTTTTTGCCTGTGTAAAGTAAGGTTTTTGTTAACTATTTTACATACCCACGAAATACTTTGAAAATATTAGACGGTTTGAACAATGAACTATATACCCTGGAGACGAAGCAATCAAAAGTAGAACCTTCTATCAGTGACAACAACTTTTCGTTATTAAACATGACTTTGTGCAGTATTGAATAAAGCCTGTATGCATGAAAAAGCAATTACGGTAAATCCTCTTAATTTACTGATATTCTTTAATTGCCAGTGTTTCCATGTTCAATCCGTCTAATGTTTTTCAAAGTATTTTTGGGTACATAAATAAATTTAAAAAAACTTACTTTAATGTGAACACAGGCAAAAAGTATTCAATGCGTCGGCCGGGAATCGAACCCAGATCTAATGCTTGGAAGGCATCAATGCTAACCATTACACCACCAACGCTGACATGTTCTTTGTCAATTTTATATTTTCAAAATTAGACTGCCCTCGCAAAGAAACATTTTCTGACTTCAAAACATTTTATTGGTTCTTTCCCTAGTCTTCCTATCAAGAAATTACCTATGAATTGAAAGCCTTGAAAGTCCACTCGAATATGTGAAGCGTTTATCATACATAGATCAGCACCATCAAATATGCCAGGCCAATATAGGTTTCTTTGACACTGGCCAATAGCAATGATAAAGATTGATTTAACAACTCAGGTAGCAAAGAACAGTGCGTCTTGCTCACAGCACTGATTTCATCTTCCATTTTCACTCTAAATTCAACATTACTTGTTGACACAATAACAGAAAATCTGAAAGAGAAAGAAAGAGAGCTTCAGAAGATCTAAAGCAAGATTTCAAGCAAGACACTAGAAGTGGTTGTTATACTATATCTTGGCATATATTGAATATACCAGATCTTGTAAATTTGTCATGTCCAAAATTTAGCCTTATTTAGAATTTGCCGAATCGTGATTTATAACTGATAGTGATAAGATGTGATAGGTAAATTAAAAACAGAGGTAAGCGGTTCTCACATTGAGAGTATCACCAGATCATAGTTTAGTGAATACCGTCTCTTTCTGTTATTCTATCAACAAGTAAGCTTGACATAAGAGTGAAAACATACGATGAAATCAGTGCTGCGAACAAGACGAACTGTATGTTGCTACTTTAGCTGTTAAATCAATCTTTACCATTGACGTTTGCCAGTAATAAAGGAACCTATACTGGCCTGGCATATTTGATGGTGCTGATCTATGTAGGATAAACGCTTCACAAATTTGAGTTTTTAAAAGGCTTTCAATCTATTGCTGATTGATTGATAGAAAGAATAGGAAATGAACTAATTAAGTGTTTTGAGTTCAGAAAATGTTCCAATGCAGGGTCAGTCAATTTTTAGAAAATAGATAATCGACATCATACATGGCAGCGTCGGTGGTATAATGGTTAGCATTGATGCCTTCCAAGCATTAGATCTGGGTTCTATTGCCGGCCGACGCATTCATTATTTTTTGCCTGTGTAAAGTAAGGTTTTTGTTAACTATTTTACATACCCACGAAATACTTTGAAAATATCAGACGGTTTGAACAATGAACTATATACCCTGGAGACGAAGCAATCAAAAGTAGAACCTTCTATCAGTGACAACAACTTATTTCGTTATTAAACATGACTTTGTGCAGTATTGAATAAAGCCTGTATGCATGAAAAAGCAATTACGGCAAATCCTCTTAATTTACTGATATTCTTTAATTGCCAGTGTTTCCATGTTCAATCCGTCTAATGTTTTTCAAAGTATTTTTGGGTACATAAATAAATTTAAAAAAACTTACTTTAATGTGAACACAGGCAAAAAGTATTCAATGCGTCGGCCGGGAATCGAACCCAGATCTAATGCTTGGAAGGCATCAATGCTAACCATTACACCACCGACGCTGACATGTTCTTTGTCAATTTTATATTTTCAAAATTAGACTGCCCTCGCAAAGAAACATTTTCTGACTTCAAAACATTTTATTGGTTCTTTCCCTAGTCTTCCTATCAAGAAATTACCTATGAATTGAAAGCCTTGAAAGTCCACTCGAATATGTGAAGCGTTTATCATACATAGATCAGCACCATCAAATATGCCAGGCCAATATAGGTTTCTTTGACACTGGCCAATAGCAATGATAAAGATTGATTTAACAACTCAGGTAGCAAAGAACAGTGCGACTTGCTCACAGCACTGATTTCATCTTCCATTTTCACTCTAAATTCAACATTAATTGTTGACACAATAACAGAAAATCTGAAAGAGAGAGAAAGAGAGCTTCAGAAGATCTCAAGCAAGATTTCAAGCAAGACACTAGAAGTGGTTGTTATACTATATCTTGGCATATATTGAATATACCAGATCTTGTAAATTTGTCATGTCCAAAATTAAGCCTTATTCAGAATTTGCCGAATCGTGATTTATAACTGATAGTGATAAGATGTGATAGGTAAATTAAAAACAGAGGTAAGCGGTTCTCACATTGAGAGTATCACCAGATCATAGTTTAGTGAATACCGTCTCTTTCTGTTATTCTATCAACAAGTAAGCTTGACATAAGAGTGAAAACATACGATGAAATCAGTGCTGCGAACAAGACGAACTGTATGTTGCTACTTTAGCTGTTAAATCAATCTTTACCATTGACATTTGCCAGTTATAAAGGAACCTATACTGGCCTGGCATATTTGATGGTGCTGATCTATGTAGGATAAACGCCTCACAAATTTGAGTTTTTAAAAGGCTTTTAATCTATTGCTGATTGATTGATAGAAAGAATAGGAAATGAACTAATTAAGTGTTTTGAGTTCAGAAAATGTTCCGATGCAGGGTCAGTCAATTTTTAGAAAATAGATAATCGACATCATACATGGCAGCGTCGGTGGTGATGCCTTCCAAGCATTAGATCTGGGTTCGATTCCCGGCCGACGCATTCAGTATTTTTTGCCTGTGTCAAGTAAGGTTTTTGTTAACTATTTTACATACCCACGAAATACTTTGAAAATATTAGACGGTTTGAACAATGAACTATATACCCTGGAGACGAAGCAATCAAAAGTAGAACCTTCTATCAGTGACAACAACTTTTCGTTATTAAACATGACTTTGTGCAGTATTGAATAAAGCCTGTATGCATGAAAAAGCAATTACGGTAAATCCTCTTAATTTACTGATATTCTTTAATTGCCAGTGTTTCCATGTTCAATCCGTCTAATGTTTTTCAAAGTATTTTTGGGTACAAAAATAAATTTAAAAAAACTTACTTTAATGTGAACACAGGCAAAAAGTATTCAATGCGTCGGCCGGGAATCGAACCCAGATCTAATGCTTGGAAGGCATCAATGCTAACCATTACACCACCGACGCTGACATGTTCTTTGTCAATTTTATATTTTCAAAATTAGACTGCCCTCGCAAAGAAGCATTTTCTGACTTCAAAACATTTTATTGGTTCTTTCCCTAGTCTTCCTATCAAGAAATTACCTATGAATTGAAAGCCTTGAAAGTCCACTCGAATATGTGAAGCGTTTATCATACATAGATCAGCACCATCAAATATGCCAGGCCAATATAGGTTCCTTTGACACTGGCCAATAGCAATGATAAAGATTGATTTAACAACTAAGGTAGCAAAGAACAGTGCAACTTGCTCACAGCACTGATTTCATCTTCCATTTTCACTCTAAATTCAACATTACTTGTTGACACAATAACAGAAAATCTGAAAGAGAGAGAAAGAGAGCTTCAGAAGATCTCAAGCAAGATTTCAAGAAAGACACTAGAAGTGGTTGTTATACTATATCTTGGCATATATTGAATATACCAGATCTTGTAAATTTGTCATGTCCAAAATTTAGCCTTATTCAGAATTTGCCGAATCGTGATTTATAACTGATAGTGATAAGATGTGATAGGTAAATTAAAAACAGAGGTAAGCGGTTCTCACATTGAGAGTATCACCAGATCATAGTTTAGTGAATAGTGTCTCTTTCTGTTATTCTATCAACAAGTAAGCTTGACATAAGAGTGAAAACATACGATGAAATCAGTGCTGCGAACAAGACGAACTGTATGTTGCTACTTTAGCTGTTAAATCAATCTTTACCATTGACATTTGCCAGTTATAAAGGAACCTATACTGGCCTGGCATATTTGATGGTGCTGATCTATGTAGGATAAACGCTTCACAAATTTGAGTTTTTAAAAGGCTTTCAATCTATTGCTGATTGATTGATAGAAAGAATAGGAAATGAACTAATTAAGTGTTTTGAGTTCAGAAAATGTTCCAATGCAGGGTCAGTCAATTTTTAGAAAATAGATAATCGACATCATACATGGCAGCGTCGGTGGTGTAATGGTTAGCATTGATGCCTTCCAAGCATTAGATCTGGGTTCGATTCCCGGCCGACGCATTCATTATTTTTTGCCTGTGTAAAGTAAGGTTTTTGTTAACTATTTTACATACCCACGAAATACTTTGAAAATATTAGACGGTTTGAACAATGAACTATATACCCTGGAGACGAAGCAATCAAAAGTAGAACCTTCTATCAGTGACAACAACTTTTCGTTATTAAACATGACTTTGTGCAGTATTGAATAAAGCCTGTATGCATGAAAAAGCAATTACGGTAAATCCTTCTAATTTACTGATATTCTTTAATTGCCAATGTTTCCATGTTCAATCCGTCTAATGTTTTTCAAAGTATTTTTGGGTACATAAATAAATTTAAAAAAACTTACTTTAATGTGAACACAGGCAAAAAGTATTCAATGCGTCGGCCGGGAATCGAACCCAGATCTAATGCTTGGAAGGCATCAATGCTAACCATTACACCACCGACGCTGACATGTTCTTTGTCAATTTTATATTTTCAAAATTAGACTGCCCTCGCAAAGAAACATTTTCTGACTTCAAAACATTTTATTGGTTCTTTCCCTAGTCTTCCTATCAAGAAATTACCTATGAATTGAAAGCCTTGAAAGTCCGCTCGAAAATGTGAAGCGTTTATCATACATAGATCAGCACCATCAAATATGCCAGGCCAATATAGGTTCCTTTGACACTGGCCAATATCAATGATAAAGATTGATTTAACAACTAAGGTAGCAAAGAACAGTGCGGCTTGCTCACAGCACTGATTTCATCTTCCATTTTCACTCTAAATTCAATATTACTTGTTGACACAATAACAGAAAATCTGAAAGAGAGAGAAAGAGAGCTTCAGAAGATCTCAAGCAAGATTTCAAGCAAGACACTAGAAGTGGTTGTTATACTATATTTTGGCATATATTGAATATACCAGATCTTGTAAATTTGTCATGTCCAAAATTTAGCCTTATTCAGAATTTGCCGAATCTTGATTAACTGATAGTGATAAGATGTGATAGGTAAATTAAAAACAGAGGTAAGCGGTTCTCACATTGAGAGTATCACCAGATCATAGTTTAGTGAATAGCGTCTCTTTCTGTTATTCTATCAACAAGTAAACTTGACATTAGAGTGAAAACATACGATGAAATCAGTGCTGCGAACAAGACGAACTGTATGTTGCTACATTAGCTGTTAAATCAATCTTTACCATTGACATTTGCCAGTTATAAAGGAACCTATACTGGCCTGGCATATTTGATGGTGCTGATCTATGTAGGATAAACGCTTCACAAATTTGAGTTTTTAAAAGACTTTCAATCTATTGCTGATTGATTGATAGAAAGAATAAGAAATGAACTAATTAAGTGTTTTGAGTTCAGAAAATGTTCCAATGCAGGGGCAGTCAATTTTTAGAAAATACATAATCGACATCATACATGGCAGCGTCGGTGGTGTAATGGTTAGCATTGATGCCTTCCAAGCATTAGATCTGGGTTCGATTCCCGGCCGACGCATTCAGTATTTTTTGCCTGTGTAAAGTAAGGTTTTTGTTAACTATTTTACATACCCACGAAATACTTTGAAAATATTAGACGGTTTGAACAATGAACTATATACCCTGGAAACGAAGCAATCAAAAGTAGAACCTTCTATCAGTGACAACAACTTTTCGTTATTAAACATGACTTTGTGCAGTATTGAATAAAGCCTGTATGCATGAAAAAGCAATTACGGTAAATCCACTTAATTTACTGATATTCTTTAATTGCCAGTGTTTCCATGTTCAATCCGTCTAATGTTTTTCAAAGTATTTTTGGGTACATAAATAAATTTAAAAAAACTTACTTTAATGTGAACACAGGCAAAAAGTATTCAATGCGTCGGCCGGGAATCGAACCCAGATCTAATGCTTGGAAGGCATCAATGCTAACCATTACACCACCGACGCTGACATGTTCTTTGTCAATTTTATATTTTCAAAATTAGACTGCCCTCGCAAAGAAACATTTTCTGACTTCAAAACATTTTATTGGTTCTTTCCCTAGTCTTCCTATCAAGAAATTACCTATGAATTGAAAGCCTTGAAAGTCCGCTCGAAAATGTGAAGCGTTTATCATACATAGATCAGCACCATCAAATATGCCAGGCCAATGTAGGTTCCTTTGACACTGGCCAATAGCAATGATAAAGATTGATTTAACAACTAAGGTAGCAAGGAACAGTGCGACTTGCTCACAGCACTGATTTCATCTTCCATTTTCACTCTAAATTCAACATTACTTGTTGACACAATAACAGAAAATCTGAAAGAGGGAGAAAGAGAGCTTCAGAAGATCTCAAGCAAGATTTCAATCAAGACACTAGAAGTGGTTGTTATACTATATTTTGGCATATATTGAATATACCAGATCTTGTAAATTTGTCATGTCCAAAATTTAGCCTTATTCAGAATTTGCCGAATCTTGATTAACTGATAGTGATAAGATGTGATAGGTAAATTAAAAACAGAGGTAAGCGGATCTCACATTGAGAGTATCACCAGATCATAGTTTATTGAATAGTGTCTCTTTCTGTTATTCTATCAACAAGTAAGCTTGACATTAGAGTGAAAACATACCATGAAATCAGTGCTGCGAACAAGACGAACTGTATGTTGCTACATTAGCTGTTAAATCAATCTTTATCATTGACATTTGCCAGTTATAAAGAAACCTATACTGGCCTGGCATATTTGATGGTGCTGATCTATGTAGGATAAACGCTTCACAAATTTGAGTGTTTAAAAGGCTTTCAATCTATTGCTGATTGATTGATAGAAAGAATAAGAAATGAACTAATTAAGTGTTTTGAGTTCAGAAAATGTTCCAATGCAGGGGCAGTCAATTTTTAGAAAATACATAATCGACATCATACATGGCAGCGTCGGTGGTGTAATGGTTAGCATTGATGCCTTCCAAGCATTAGATCTGGGTTCTATTGCCGGCCGACGCATTCATTATTTTTTGCCTGTGTAAAGTAAGGTTTTTGTTAACTATTTTACATACCCACGAAATACTTTGAAAATATTAGACGGTTTGAACAATGAACTATATACCCTGGAGACGAAGCAATCAAAAGTAGAACCTTCTATCAGTGACAACAACTTATTTCGTTATTAAACATGACTTTGTGCAGTATTGAATAAAGCCTGTATGCATGAAAAAGCAATTACGGCAAATCCTCTTAATTTACTGATATTCTTTAATTGCCAGTGTTTCCATGTTCAATCCGTCTAATGTTTTTCAAAGTATTTTTGGGTACATAAATAAATTTAAAAAAACTTACTTTAATGTGAACACAGGCAAAAAGTATTCAATGCGTCGGCCGGGAATCGAACCCAGATCTAATGCTTGGAAGGCATCAATGCTAACCATTACACCACCGACGCTGACATGTTCTTTGTCAATTTTATATTTTCAAAATTAGACTGCCCTCGCAAAGAAACATTTTCTGACTTCAAAACATTTTATTGGTTCTTTCCCTAGTCTTCCTATCAAGAAATTACCTATGAATTGAAAGCCTTGAAAGTCCACTCGAATATGTGAAGCGTTTATCATACATAGATCAGCACCATCAAATATGCCAGGCCAATATAGGTTTCTTTGACACTGGCCAATAGCAATGATAAAGATTGATTTAACAACTCAGGTAGCAAAGAACAGTGCGACTTGCTCACAGCACTGATTTCATCTTCCATTTTCACTCTAAATTCAACATTAATTGTTGACACAATAACAGAAAATCTGAAAGAGAGAGAAAGAGAGCTTCAGAAGATCTCAAGCAAGATTTCAAGCAAGACACTAGAAGTGGTTGTTATACTATATCTTGGCATATATTGAATATACCAGATCTTGTAAATTTGTCATGTCCAAAATTAAGCCTTATTCAGAATTTGCCGAATCGTGATTTATAACTGATAGTGATAAGATGTGATAGGTAAATTAAAAACAGAGGTAAGCGGTTCTCACATTGAGAGTATCACCAGATCATAGTTTAGTGAATACCGTCTCTTTCTGTTATTCTATCAACAAGTAAGCTTGACATAAGAGTGAAAACATACGATGAAATCAGTGCTGCGAACAAGACGAACTGTATGTTGCTACTTTAGCTGTTAAATCAATCTTTACCATTGACATTTGCCAGTTATAAAGGAACCTATACTGGCCTGGCATATTTGATGGTGCTGATCTATGTAGGATAAACGCCTCACAAATTTGAGTTTTTAAAAGGCTTTTAATCTATTGCTGATTGATTGATAGAAAGAATAGGAAATGAACTAATTAAGTGTTTTGAGTTCAGAAAATGTTCCAATGCAGGGTCAGTCAATTTTTAGAAAATAGATAATCGACATCATACATGGCAGCGTCGGTGGTGATGCCTTCCAAGCATTAGATCTGGGTTCGATTCCCGGCCGACGCATTCAGTATTTTTTGCCTGTGTCAAGTAAGGTTTTTGTTAACTATTTTACATACCCACGAAATACTTTGAAAATATTAGACGGTTTGAACAATGAACTATATACCCTGGAGACGAAGCAATCAAAAGTAGAACCTTCTATCAGTGACAACAACTTTTCGTTATTAAACATGACTTTGTGCAGTATTGAATAAAGCCTGTATGCATGAAAAAGCAATTACGGTAAATCCTCTTAATTTACTGATATTCTTTAATTGCCAGTGTTTCCATGTTCAATCCGTCTAATGTTTTTCAAAGTATTTTTGGGTACAAAAATAAATTTAAAAAAACTTACTTTAATGTGAACACAGGCAAAAAGTATTCAATGCGTCGGCCGGGAATCGAACCCAGATCTAATGCTTGGAAGGCATCAATGCTAACCATTACACCACCGACGCTGACATGTTCTTTGTCAATTTTATATTTTCAAAATTAGACTGCCCTCGCAAAGAAGCATTTTCTGACTTCAAAACATTTTATTGGTTCTTTCCCTAGTCTTCCTATCAAGAAATTACCTATGAATTGAAAGCCTTGAAAGTCCACTCGAATATGTGAAGCGTTTATCATACATAGATCAGCACCATCAAATATGCCAGGCCAATATAGGTTTCTTTGACACTGGCCAATAGCAATGATAAAGATTGATTTAACAACTCAGGTAGCAAAGAACAGTGCGACTTGCTCACAGCACTGATTTCATCTTCCATTTTCACTCTAAATTCAACATTACTTGTTGACACAATAACAGAAAAACTGAAAGAGAGAGAAAGAGAGCTTCAGAAGATCTCAAGCAAGATTTCAAGCAAGACACTAGAAGTGGTTGTTATACTATATCTTGGCATATATTGAATATACCAGATCTTGTAAATTTGTCATGTCCAAAATTAAGCCTTATTCAGAATTTGCCGAATCGTGATTTATAACTGATAGTGATAAGATGTGATAGGTAAATTAAAAACAGAGGTAAGCGGTTCTCACATTGAGAGTATCACCAGATCATAGTTTAGTGAATACCGTCTCTTTCTGTTATTCTATCAACAAGTAAGCTTGACATAAGAGTGAAAACATACGATGAAATCAGTGCTGCGAACAAGACGAACTGTATGTTGCTACTTTAGCTGTTAAATCAATCTTTACCATTGACATTTGCCAGTTATAAAGGAACCTATACTGGCCTGGCATATTTGATGGTGCTGATCTATGTAGGATAAACGCCTCACAAATTTGAGTTTTTAAAAGGCTTTTAATCTATTGCTGATTGATTGATAGAAAGAATAGGAAATGAACTAATTAAGTGTTTTGAGTTCAGAAAATGTTCCAATGCAGGGTCAGTCAATTTTTAGAAAATAGATAATCGACATCATACATGGCAGCGTCGGTGGTGATGCCTTCCAAGCATTAGATCTGGGTTCGATTCCCGGCCGACGCATTCAGTATTTTTTGCCTGTGTCAAGTAAGGTTTTTGTTAACTATTTTACATACCCACGAAATACTTTGAAAATATTAGACGGTTTGAACAATGAACTATATACCCTGGAGACGAAGCAATCAAAAGTAGAACCTTCTATCAGTGACAACAACTTTTCGTTATTAAACATGACTTTGTGCAGTATTGAATAAAGCCTGTATGCATGAAAAAGCAATTACGGTAAATCCTCTTAATTT
Organism: Maea johnstoni; assembly: GCA_963942565.1. NCBI lineage: Eukaryota > Metazoa > Annelida > Polychaeta > Spionida > Magelonidae > Maea > Maea johnstoni. The sequence continues at coordinate 29,669,516 of OZ012688.1, read as the reverse complement.
ACTGATATTCTTTAATTGCCAGTGTTTCCATGTTCAATCCGTCTAATGTTTTTCAAAGTATTTTTGGGTACAAAAATAAATTTAAAAAAACTTACTTTAATGTGAACACAGGCAAAAAGTATTCAATGCGTCGGCCGGGAATCGAACCCAGATCTAATGCTTGGAAGGCATCAATGCTAACCATTACACCACCGACGCTGACATGTTCTTTGTCAATTTTATATTTTCAAAATTAGACTGCCCTCGCAAAGAAGCATTTTCTGACTTCAAAACATTTTATTGGTTCTTTCCCTAGTCTTCCTATCAAGAAATTACCTATGAATTGAAAGCCTTGAAAGTCCACTCGAATATGTGAAGCGTTTATCATACATAGATCAGCACCATCAAATATGCCAGGCCAATATAGGTTCCTTTGACACTGGCCAATAGCAATGATAAAGATTGATTTAACAACTAAGGTAGCAAAGAACAGTGCAACTTGCTCACAGCACTGATTTCATCTTCCATTTTCACTCTAAATTCAACATTACTTGTTGACACAATAACAGAAAATCTGAAAGAGAGAGAAAGAGAGCTTCAGAAGATCTCAAGCAAGATTTCAAGAAAGACACTAGAAGTGGTTGTTCTACTATATCTTGGCATATATTGAATATACCAGATCTTGTAAATTTGTCATGTCCAAAATTTAGCCTTATTCAGAATTTGCCAAATCGTGATTTATAACTGATAGTGATAAGATGTGATAGGTAAATTAAAAACAGAGGTAAGCGGTTCTCACATTGACAGTATCACCAGATCATAGTTTAGTGAATAGTGTCTCTTTCTGTTATTCTATCAACAAGTAAGCTTGACATAAGAGTGAAAACATACGATGAAATCAGTGCTGCGAACAAGACGAACTGTATGTTGCTACTTTAGCTGTTAAATCAATCTTTACCATTGACATTTGCCAGTTATAAAGGAACCTATACTGGCCTGGCATATTTGATGGTGCTGATCTATGTAGGATAAACGCTTCACAAATTTGAGTTTTTAAAAGGCTTTCAATCTATTGCTGATTGATTGATAGAAAGAATAAGAAATGAACTAATTAAGTGTTTTGAGTTCAGAAAATGTTCCAAAGCAGGGGCAGTCGATTTTTAGAAAATACATAATCGACATCATACATGGCAGCGTCGGTGGTGTAATGGTTAGCATTGATGCCTTCCAAGCATTAGATCTGGGTTCGATTCCCGGCCGACGCATTCAGTATTTTTTGCCTGTGTAAAGTAAGGTTTTTGTTAACTATTTTACATACCCACGAAATACTTTGAAAATATTAGACTGTTTGAACAATGAACTATATACCCTGGAGACGAAGCAATCAAAAGTAGAACCTTCTATCAGTGACAACAACTTTTCGTTATTAAACATGACTTTGTGCAGTATTGAATAAAGCCTGTATGCATGAAAAAGCAATTACGGTAAATCCTCTTAATTTACTGATATTCTTTAATTGCCAGTGTTTCCATGTTCAATGCGTCTAATGTTTTTCAAAGTATTTTTGGGTACATAAATGAATTTAAAAAAACTTACTTTAATGTGAACACAGGCAAAAAGTATTCAATGCGTCGGCCGGGAATCGAACCCAGATCTAATGCTTGGAAGGCATCAATGCTAACCATTACACCACCGACGCTGACATGTACTTTGTCAATTTTATATTTTCAAAATTAGACTGCCCTCGCAAAGAAACATTTTATTGGTTCTTTCCCTAGTCTTCCTATCAAGAATTTACCTATTAATTGAATAGCCTTGAAAGTCCACTCGAAAATGTGAAGCGTTTATCATACATCTAATGTTTTTCAAAGTATTTTTGGGTACATAAATGAATTTAAAAAAACTTACTTTAATGTGAACACAGGCAAAAAGTATTCAATGCGTCGGCCGGGAATCGAACCCAGATCTAATGCTTGGAAGGCATCAATGCTAACCATTACACCACCGACGCTGACATGTACTATGTCAATTTTATATTTTCAAAATTAGACTGCCCTCGCAAAGAAACATTTTATTGGTTCTTTCCCTAGTCTTCCTATCAAGAATTTACCTATTAATTGAATAGCCTTGAAAGTCCACTCGAAAATGTGAAGCGTTTATCATACATAGATCAGCGCCATCAAATATGCCAGGCCAATATAGGTTCCTTTGACACTGGCCAATAGCAATGATAAAGATTGATTTAACAACTAAGGTAGCAAAGAACAGTGCAACTTGCTCACAGCACTGATTTCATCTTCCATTATCACTCTAAATTCAAGATTACTTGTTGACACAATAACAGAAAATCTGAAAGAGAGAGAAAGAGAGCTTCAGAAGATCTCAAGCAAGGTTTCAAGCAAGACACTAGAAGTGGTTGTTATACTATATTTTGGCATATATTGAATATACCAGATCTTGTAAATTTGTCATGTCCAAAATTTAGCCTTATTCAGAATTTGCCGAATCGTGATTTATAACTGATAGTGATAAGATGTGATAGGTAAATTAAAAACAGAGGTAAGCGGTTCTCACATTGAGAGTATCACCAGATCATAGTTTAGTGAATAGTGTCTCTTTCTGTTATTCTATCAACAAGTAAGCTTGACATAAGAGTGAAAACATACGATGAAATCAGTGCTGCGAACAAGACGAACTGTATGTTGCTACTTTAGCTGTTAAATCAATCTTTACCATTGACATTTGCCAGTTATAAAGGAACCTATACTGGCCTGGCATATTTGATGGTGCTGATCTATGTAGGATAAACGCCTCACAAATTTGAGTTTTTAAAAGGCTTTCAATCTATTGCTGATTGATTGATAGAAAGAATAGGAAATGAACTAATTAAGTGTTTTGAGTTCAGAAAATGTTCCAATGCAGGGTCAGTCAATTTTTAGAAAATAGATAATCGACATCATACATGGCAGCGTCGGTGGTGTAATGGTTAGCATTGATGCCTTCCAAGCATTAGATCTGGGTTCGATTCCCGGCCGACGCATTCAGTATTTTTTGCCTGTGTAAAGTAAGGTTTTTGTTAACTATTTTACATACCCACGAAATACTTTGAAAATATTAGACGGTTTGAACAATGAACTATATACCCTGGAGACGAAGCAATCAAAAGTAGAACCTTCTATCAGTGACAACAACTTTTCGTTATTAAACATGACTTTGTGCAGTATTGAATAAAGCCTGTATGCATGAAAAAGCAATTACGGTAAATCCTTCTAATTTACTGATATTCTTTAATTGCCAATGTTTCCATGTTCAATCCGTCTAATGTTTTTCAAAGTATTTTTGGGTACATAAATAAATTTAAAAAAAATTACTTTAATGTGAACACAGGCAAAAAGTATTCAATGCGTCGGCCGGGAATCGAACCCAGATCTAATGCTTGGAAGGCATCAATGCTAACCATTACACCACCGACGCTGACATGTTCTTTGTCAATTTTATATTTTCAAAATTAGACTGCCCTCGCAAAGAAACATTTTCTGACTTCAAAACATTTTATTGGTTCTTTCCCTAGTCTTCCTATCAAGAAATTACCTATGAATTGAAAGCCTTGAAAGTCCGCTCGAAAATGTGAAGCGTTTATCATACATAGATCAGCACCATCAAATATGCCAGGCCAATATAGGTTCCTTTGACACTGGCCAATATCAATGATAAAGATTGATTTAACAACTAAGGTAGCAAAGAACAGTGCGGCTTGCTCACAGCACTGATTTCATCTTCCATTTTCACTCTAAATTCAATATTACTTGTTGACACAATAACAGAAAATCTGAAAGAGAGAGAAAGAGAGCTTCAGAAGATCTCAAGCAAGATTTCAAGCAAGACACTAGAAGTGGTTGTTATACTATATTTTGGCATATATTGAATATACCAGATCTTGTAAATTTGTCATGTCCAAAATTTAGCCTTATTCAGAATTTGCCGAATCTTGATTAACTGATAGTGATAAGATGTGATAGGTAAATTAAAAACAGAGGTAAGCGGTTCTCACATTGAGAGTATCACCAGATCATAGTTTAGTGAATAGCGTCTCTTTCTGTTATTCTATCAACAAGTAAACTTGACATTAGAGTGAAAACATACGATGAAATCAGTGCTGCGAACAAGACGAACTGTATGTTGCTACATTAGCTGTTAAATCAATCTTTACCATTGACATTTGCCAGTTATAAAGGAACCTATACTGGCCTGGCATATTTGATGGTGCTGATCTATGTAGGATAAACGCTTCACAAATTTGAGTTTTTAAAAGACTTTCAATCTATTGCTGATTGATTGATAGAAAGAATAAGAAATGAACTAATTAAGTGTTTTGAGTTCAGAAAATGTTCCAATGCAGGGGCAGTCAATTTTTAGAAAATACATAATCGACATCATACATGGCAGCGTCGGTGGTGTAATGGTTAGCATTGATGCCTTCCAAGCATTAGATCTGGGTTCGATTCCCGGCCGACGCATTCAGTATTTTTTGCCTGTGTAAAGTAAGGTTTTTGTTAACTATTTTACATACCCACGAAATACTTTGAAAATATTAGACGGTTTGAACAATGAACTATATACCCTGGAGACGAAGCAATCAAAAGTAGAACCTTCTATCAGTGACAACAACTTTTCGTTATTAAACATGACTTTGTGCAATATTGAATAAAGCCTGTATGCATGAAAAAGCAATTACGGTAAATCCACTTAATTTACTGATATTCTTTAATTGCCAGTGTTTCCATGTTCAATCCGTCTAATGTTTTTCAAAGTATTTTTGGGTACAAAAATAAATTTAAAAAAACTTACTTTAATGTGAACACAGGCAAAAAGTATTCAATGCGTCGGCCGGGAATTGAACCCAGATCTAATGCTTGGAAGGCATCAATGCTAACCATTACACCACCGACGCTGACATGTTCTTCATCAATTTTATATTTTCAAAATTAGACTGCCCTCGCAAAGAAACATTTTCTGACTTCAAAACATTTTATTGGTTCTTTCCCTAGTCTTCCTATCAAGAAATTACCTATGAATTGAACGCCTTGAAAGTCCACTCGAATATGTGAAGCGTTTATCATACATAGATCAGCACCATCAAATATGCCAGGCCAATATAGGTTCCTTTGACACTGGTCAATAGCAATGATAAAGATTGATTTAACAACTAAGGTAGCAAAGAACAGTGCGACTTGCTCACAGCACTGATTTCATCTTCCATTTTCACTCTAAATTCAATATTACTTGTTGACACAATAACAGAAAATCTGAAAGAGAGAGAAAAAGAGCTTCAGAAGATCTCAAGCAAGATTTCAAGCAAGACACTAGAAGTGGTTGTTATACTATATTTTGGCATATATTGAATATACCAGATCTTGTAAATTTGTCATGTCCAAAATTTAGCCTTATTCAGAATTTGCCGAATCTTGATTAACTGATAGTGATAAGATGTGATAGGTAAATTAAAAACAGAGGTAAGCGGTTCTCACATTGAGAGTATCACCAGATCATAGTTTAGTGAATACCGTCTCTTTCTGTTATTCTATCAACAAGTAAGCTTGACATTAGAGTGAAAACATACGATGAAATCAGTGCTGCGAACAAGACGAACTGTATGTTGCTACATTAGCTGTTAAATCAATCTTTATCATTGACATTTGCCAGTTATAAAGAAACCTATACTGGCCTGGCATATTTGATGGTGCTGATCTATGTAGGATAAACGCTTCACAAATTTGAGTTTTTAAAAGGCTTTCAATCTATTGCTGATTGATTGATAGAAAGAATAAGAAATGAACTAATTAAGTGTTTTGAGTTCAGAAAATGTTCCAATGCAGGGTCAGTCAATTTTTAGAAAATAGATAATCGATATCATACATGGCAGCGTCGGTGGTGTAATGGTTAGCATTGATGCCTTCCAAGCATTAGATCTGGGTTCGATTCCCGGCCGACGCCTTCAGTATTTTTTGCCTGTGTAAAGTAAGGTTTTTGTTAACTATTTTACATACCCACGAAATACTTTGAAAATATTAGACGGTTTGAACAATGAACTATATACCCTGGAAACGAAGCAATCAAAAGTAGAACCTTCTATCAGTGACAACAACTTTTCGTTATTAAACATGACTTTGTGCAGTATTGAATAAAGCCTGTATGCATGAAAAAGCAATTACGGTAAATCCTCTTAATTTACTGATATTCTTTAATTGCCAGTGTTTCCATGTTCAATGCGTCTAATGTTTTTCAAAGTATTTTTGGGTACATAAATGAATTTAAAAAAACTTACTTTAATGTGAACACAGGCAAAAAGTATTCAATGCGTCGGCCGGGAATCGAACCCAGATCTAATGCTTGGAAGGCATCAATGCTAACCATTACACCACCGACGCTGACATGTACTTTGTCAATTTTATATTTTCAAAATTAGACTGCCCTCGCAAAGAAACATTTTATTGGTTCTTTCCCTAGTCTTCCTATCAAGAATTTACCTATTAATTGAATAGCCTTGAAAGTCCACTCGAAAATGTGAAGCGTTTATCATACATCTAATGTTTTTCAAAGTATTTTTGGGTACATAAATGAATTTAAAAAAACTTACTTTAATGTGAACACAGGCAAAAAGTATTCAATGCGTCGGCCAGGAATCGAACCCAGATCTAATGCTTGGAAGGCATCAATGCTAACCATTACACCACCGACGCTGACATGTACTATGTCAATTTTATATTTTCAAAATTAGACTGCCCTCGCAAAGAAACATTTTATTGGTTCTTTCCCTAGTCTTCCTATCAAGAATTTACCTATTAATTGAATAGCCTTGAAAGTCCACTCGAAAATGTGAAGCGTTTATCATACATAGATCAGCACCATCAAATATGCCAGGCCAATATAGGTTCCTTTGACACTGGCCAATAGCAATGATAAAGATTGATTTAACAACTAAGGTAGCAAAGAACAGTGCAACTTGCTCACAGCACTGATTTCATCTTCCATTATCACTCTAAATTCAAGATTACTTGTTGACACAATAACAGAAAATCTGAAAGAGAGAGAAAGAGAGCTTCAGAAGATCTCAAGCAAGGTTTCAAGCAAGACACTAGAAGTGGTTGTTATACTATATTTTGGCATATATTGAATATACCAGATCTTGTAAATTTGTCATGTCCAAAATTTAGCCTTATTCAGAATTTGCCGAATCGTGATTTATAACTGATAGTGATAAGATGTGATAGGTAAATTAAAAACAGAGGTAAGCGGTTCTCACATTGAGAGTATCACCAGATCATAGTTTAGTGAATAGTGTCTCTTTCTGTTATTCTATCAACAAGTAAGCTTGACATAAGAGTGAAAACATACGATGAAATCAGTGCTGCGAACAAGACGAACTGTATGTTGCTACTTTAGCTGTTAAATCAATCTTTACCATTGACATTTGCCAGTTATAAAGGAACCTATACTGGCCTGGCATATTTGATGGTGCTGATCTATGTAGGATAAACGCCTCACAAATTTGAGTTTTTAAAAGGCTTTCAATCTATTGCTGATTGATTGATAGAAAGAATAGGAAATGAACTAATTAAGTGTTTTGAGTTCAGAAAATGTTCCAATGCAGGGTCAGTCAATTTTTAGAAAATAGATAATCGACATCATACATGGCAGCGTCGGTGGTGTAATGGTTAGCATTGATGCCTTCCAAGCATTAGATCTGGGTTCGATTCCCGGCCGACGCATTCAGTATTTTTTGCCTGTGTAAAGTAAGGTTTTTGTTAACTATTTTACATACCCACGAAATACTTTGAAAATATTAGACGGTTTGAACAATGAACTATATACCCTGGAGACGAAGCAATCAAAAGTAGAACCTTCTATCAGTGACAACAACTTTTCGTTATTAAACATGACTTTGTGCAGTATTGAATAAAGCCTGTATGCATGAAAAAGCAATTACGGTAAATCCTTCTAATTTACTGATATTCTTTAATTGCCAATGTTTCCATGTTCAATCCGTCTAATGTTTTTCAAAGTATTTTTGGGTACATAAATAAATTTAAAAAAAATTACTTTAATGTGAACACAGGCAAAAAGTATTCAATGCGTCGGCCGGGAATCGAACCCAGATCTAATGCTTGGAAGGCATCAATGCTAACCATTACACCACCGACGCTGACATGTTCTTTGTCAATTTTATATTTTCAAAATTAGACTGCCCTCGCAAAGAAACATTTTCTGACTTCAAAACATTTTATTGGTTCTTTCCCTAGTCTTCCTATCAAGAAATTACCTATGAATTGAAAGCCTTGAAAGTCCGCTCGAAAATGTGAAGCGTTTATCATACATAGATCAGCACCATCAAATATGCCAGGCCAATATAGGTTCCTTTGACACTGGCCAATATCAATGATAAAGATTGATTTAACAACTAAGGTAGCAAAGAACAGTGCGGCTTGCTCACAGCACTGATTTCATCTTCCATTTTCACTCTAAATTCAATATTACTTGTTGACACAATAACAGAAAATCTGAAAGAGAGAGAAAGAGAGCTTCAGAAGATCTCAAGCAAGATTTCAAGCAAGACACTAGAAGTGGTTGTTATACTATATTTTGGCATATATTGAATATACCAGATCTTGTAAATTTGTCATGTCCAAAATTTAGCCTTATTCAGAATTTGCCGAATCTTGATTAACTGATAGTGATAAGATGTGATAGGTAAATTAAAAACAGAGGTAAGCGGTTCTCACATTGAGAGTATCACCAGATCATAGTTTAGTGAATAGCGTCTCTTTCTGTTATTCTATCAACAAGTAAACTTGACATTAGAGTGAAAACATACGATGAAATCAGTGCTGCGAACAAGACGAACTGTATGTTGCTACATTAGCTGTTAAATCAATCTTTACCATTGACATTTGCCAGTTATAAAGGAACCTATACTGGCCTGGCATATTTGATGGTGCTGATCTATGTAGGATAAACGCTTCACAAATTTGAGTTTTTAAAAGACTTTCAATCTATTGCTGATTGATTGATAGAAAGAATAAGAAATGAACTAATTAAGTGTTTTGAGTTCAGAAAATGTTCCAATGCAGGGGCAGTCAATTTTTAGAAAATACATAATCGACATCATACATGGCAGCGTCGGTGGTGTAATGGTTAGCATTGATGCCTTCCAAGCATTAGATCTGGGTTCGATTCCCGGCCGACGCATTCAGTATTTTTTGCCTGTGTAAAGTAAGGTTTTTGTTAACTATTTTACATACCCACGAAATACTTTGAAAATATTAGACGGTTTGAACAATGAACTATATACCCTGGAGACGAAGCAATCAAAAGTAGAACCTTCTATCAGTGACAACAACTTTTCGTTATTAAACATGACTTTGTGCAATATTGAATAAAGCCTGTATGCATGAAAAAGCAATTACGGTAAATCCACTTAATTTACTGATATTCTTTAATTGCCAGTGTTTCCATGTTCAATCCGTCTAATGTTTTTCAAAGTATTTTTGGGTACAAAAATAAATTTAAAAAAACTTACTTTAATGTGAACACAGGCAAAAAGTATTCAATGCGTCGGCCGGGAATTGAACCCAGATCTAATGCTTGGAAGGCATCAATGCTAACCATTACACCACCGACGCTGACATGTTCTTCATCAATTTTATATTTTCAAAATTAGACTGCCCTCGCAAAGAAACATTTTCTGACTTCAAAACATTTTATTGGTTCTTTCCCTAGTCTTCCTATCAAGAAATTACCTATGAATTGAACGCCTTGAAAGTCCACTCGAATATGTGAAGCGTTTATCATACATAGATCAGCACCATCAAATATGCCAGGCCAATATAGGTTCCTTTGACACTGGTCAATAGCAATGATAAAGATTGATTTAACAACTAAGGTAGCAAAGAACAGTGCGACTTGCTCACAGCACTGATTTCATCTTCCATTTTCACTCTAAATTCAATATTACTTGTTGACACAATAACAGAAAATCTGAAAGAGAGAGAAAAAGAGCTTCAGAAGATCTCAAGCAAGATTTCAAGCAAGACACTAGAAGTGGTTGTTATACTATATTTTGGCATATATTGAATATACCAGATCTTGTAAATTTGTCATGTCCAAAATTTAGCCTTATTCAGAATTTGCCGAATCTTGATTAACTGATAGTGATAAGATGTGATAGGTAAATTAAAAACAGAGGTAAGCGGTTCTCACATTGAGAGTATCACCAGATCATAGTTTAGTGAATACCGTCTCTTTCTGTTATTCTATCAACAAGTAAGCTTGACATTAGAGTGAAAACATACGATGAAATCAGTGCTGCGAACAAGACGAACTGTATGTTGCTACATTAGCTGTTAAATCAATCTTTATCATTGACATTTGCCAGTTATAAAGAAACCTATACTGGCCTGGCATATTTGATGGTGCTGATCTATGTAGGATAAACGCTTCACAAATTTGAGTTTTTAAAAGGCTTTCAATCTATTGCTGATTGATTGATAGAAAGAATAAGAAATGAACTAATTAAGTGTTTTGAGTTCAGAAAATGTTCCAATGCAGGGTCAGTCAATTTTTAGAAAATAGATAATCGATATCATACATGGCAGCGTCGGTGGTGTAATGGTTAGCATTGATGCCTTCCAAGCATTAGATCTGGGTTCGATTCCCGGCCGACGCCTTCAGTATTTTTTGCCTGTGTAAAGTAAGGTTTTTGTTAACTATTTTACATACCCACGAAATACTTTGAAAATATTAGACGGTTTGAACAATGAACTATATACCCTGGAAACGAAGCAATCAAAAGTAGAACCTTCTATCAGTGACAACAACTTTTCGTTATTAAACATGACTTTGTGCAGTATTGAATAAAGCCTGTATGCATGAAAAAGCAATTACGGTAAATCCTCTTAATTTACTGATATTCTTTAATTGCCAGTGTTTCCATGTTCAATGCGTCTAATGTTTTTCAAAGTATTTTTGGGTACATAAATGAATTTAAAAAAACTTACTTTAATGTGAACACAGGCAAAAAGTATTCAATGCGTCGGCCGGGAATCGAACCCAGATCTAATGCTTGGAAGGCATCAATGCTAACCATTACACCACCGACGCTGACATGTACTTTGTCAATTTTATATTTTCAAAATTAGACTGCCCTCGCAAAGAAACATTTTATTGGTTCTTTCCCTAGTCTTCCTATCAAGAATTTACCTATTAATTGAATAGCCTTGAAAGTCCACTCGAAAATGTGAAGCGTTTATCATACATCTAATGTTTTTCAAAGTATTTTTGGGTACATAAATGAATTTAAAAAAACTTACTTTAATGTGAACACAGGCAAAAAGTATTCAATGCGTCGGCCAGGAATCGAACCCAGATCTAATGCTTGGAAGGCATCAATGCTAACCATTACACCACCGACGCTGACATGTACTATGTCAATTTTATATTTTCAAAATTAGACTGCCCTCGCAAAGAAACATTTTATTGGTTCTTTCCCTAGTCTTCCTATCAAGAATTTACCTATTAATTGAATAGCCTTGAAAGTCCACTCGAAAATGTGAAGCGTTTATCATACATAGATCAGCACCATCAAATATGCCAGGCCAATATAGGTTCCTTTGACACTGGCCAATAGCAATGATAAAGATTGATTTAACAACTAAGGTAGCAAAGAACAGTGCAACTTGCTCACAGCACTGATTTCATCTTCCATTATCACTCTAAATTCAAGATTACTTGTTGACACAATAACAGAAAATCTGAAAGAGAGAGAAAGAGAGCTTCAGAAGATCTCAAGCAAGGTTTCAAGCAAGACACTAGAAGTGGTTGTTATACTATATTTTGGCATATATTGAATATACCAGATCTTGTAAATTTGTCATGTCCAAAATTTAGCCTTATTCAGAATTTGCCGAATCGTGATTTATAACTGATAGTGATAAGATGTGATAGGTAAATTAAAAACAGAGGTAAGCGGTTCTCACATTGAGAGTATCACCAGATCATAGTTTAGTGAATAGTGTCTCTTTCTGTTATTCTATCAACAAGTAAGCTTGACATAAGAGTGAAAACATACGATGAAATCAGTGCTGCGAACAAGACGAACTGTATGTTGCTACTTTAGCTGTTAAATCAATCTTTACCATTGACATTTGCCAGTTATAAAGGAACCTATACTGGCCTGGCATATTTGATGGTGCTGATCTATGTAGGATAAACGCCTCACAAATTTGAGTTTTTAAAAGGCTTTCAATCTATTGCTGATTGATTGATAGAAAGAATAGGAAATGAACTAATTAAGTGTTTTGAGTTCAGAAAATGTTCCAATGCAGGGTCAGTCAATTTTTAGAAAATAGATAATCGACATCATACATGGCAGCGTCGGTGGTGTAATGGTTAGCATTGATGCCTTCCAAGCATTAGATCTGGGTTCGATTCCCGGCCGACGCATTCAGTATTTTTTGCCTGTGTAAAGTAAGGTTTTTGTTAACTATTTTACATACCCACGAAATACTTTGAAAATATTAGACGGTTTGAACAATGAACTATATACCCTGGAGACGAAGCAATCAAAAGTAGAACCTTCTATCAGTGACAACAACTTTTCGTTATTAAACATGACTTTGTGCAGTATTGAATAAAGCCTGTATGCATGAAAAAGCAATTACGGTAAATCCTTCTAATTTACTGATATTCTTTAATTGCCAATGTTTCCATGTTCAATCCGTCTAATGTTTTTCAAAGTATTTTTGGGTACATAAATAAATTTAAAAAAAATTACTTTAATGTGAACACAGGCAAAAAGTATTCAATGCGTCGGCCGGGAATCGAACCCAGATCTAATGCTTGGAAGGCATCAATGCTAACCATTACACCACCGACGCTGACATGTTCTTTGTCAATTTTATATTTTCAAAATTAGACTGCCCTCGCAAAGAAACATTTTCTGACTTCAAAACATTTTATTGGTTCTTTCCCTAGTCTTCCTATCAAGAAATTACCTATGAATTGAAAGCCTTGAAAGTCCGCTCGAAAATGTGAAGCGTTTATCATACATAGATCAGCACCATCAAATATGCCAGGCCAATATAGGTTCCTTTGACACTGGCCAATATCAATGATAAAGATTGATTTAACAACTAAGGTAGCAAAGAACAGTGCGGCTTGCTCACAGCACTGATTTCATCTTCCATTTTCACTCTAAATTCAATATTACTTGTTGACACAATAACAGAAAATCTGAAAGAGAGAGAAAGAGAGCTTCAGAAGATCTCAAGCAAGATTTCAAGCAAGACACTAGACGTGGTTGTTATACTATATTTTGGCATATATTGAATATACCAGATCTTGTAAATTTGTCATGTCCAAAATTTAGCCTTATTCAGAATTTGCCGAATCTTGATTAACTGATAGTGATAAGATGTGATAGGTAAATTAAAAACAGAGGTAAGCGGTTCTCACATTGAGAGTATCACCAGATCATAGTTTAGTGAATAGCGTCTCTTTCTGTTATTCTATCAACAAGTAAACTTGACATTAGAGTGAAAACATACGATGAAATCAGTGCTGCGAACAAGACGAACTGTATGTTGCTACATTAGCTGTTAAATCAATCTTTACCATTGACATTTGCCAGTTATAAAGGAACCTATACTGGCCTGGCATATTTGATGGTGCTGATCTATGTAGGATAAACGCTTCACAAATTTGAGTTTTTAAAAGACTTTCAATCTATTGCTGATTGATTGATAGAAAGAATAAGAAATGAACTAATTAAGTGTTTTGAGTTCAGAAAATGTTCCAATGCAGGGGCAGTCAATTTTTAGAAAATACATAATCGACATCATACATGGCAGCGTCGGTGGTGTAATGGTTAGCATTGATGCCTTCCAAGCATTAGATCTGGGTTCGATTCCCGGCCGACGCATTCAGTATTTTTTGCCTGTGTAAAGTAAGGTTTTTGTTAACTATTTTACATACCCACGAAATACTTTGAAAATATTAGACGGTTTGAACAATGAACTATATACCCTGGAGACGAAGCAATCAAAAGTAGAACCTTCTATCAGTGACAACAACTTTTCGTTATTAAACATGACTTTGTGCAATATTGAATAAAGCCTGTATGCATGAAAAAGCAATTACGGTAAATCCACTTAATTTACTGATATTCTTTAATTGCCAGTGTTTCCATGTTCAATCCGTCTAATGTTTTTCAAAGTATTTTTGGGTACAAAAATAAATTTAAAAAAACTTACTTTAATGTGAACACAGGCAAAAAGTATTCAATGCGTCGGCCGGGAATTGAACCCAGATCTAATGCTTGGAAGGCATCAATGCTAACCATTACACCACCGACGCTGACATGTTCTTCATCAATTTTATATTTTCAAAATTAGACTGCCCTCGCAAAGAAACATTTTCTGACTTCAAAACATTTTATTGGTTCTTTCCCTAGTCTTCCTATCAAGAAATTACCTATGAATTGAACGCCTTGAAAGTCCACTCGAATATGTGAAGCGTTTATCATACATAGATCAGCACCATCAAATATGCCAGGCCAATATAGGTTCCTTTGACACTGGTCAATAGCAATGATAAAGATTGATTTAACAACTAAGGTAGCAAAGAACAGTGCGACTTGCTCACAGCACTGATTTCATCTTCCATTTTCACTCTAAATTCAATATTACTTGTTGACACAATAACAGAAAATCTGAAAGAGAGAGAAAAAGAGCTTCAGAAGATCTCAAGCAAGATTTCAAGCAAGACACTAGAAGTGGTTGTTATACTATATTTTGGCATATATTGAATATACCAGATCTTGTAAATTTGTCATGTCCAAAATTTAGCCTTATTCAGAATTTGCCGAATCTTGATTAACTGATAGTGATAAGATGTGATAGGTAAATTAAAAACAGAGGTAAGCGGTTCTCACATTGAGAGTATCACCAGATCATAGTTTAGTGAATACCGTCTCTTTCTGTTATTCTATCAACAAGTAAGCTTGACATTAGAGTGAAAACATACGATGAAATCAGTGCTGCGAACAAGACGAACTGTATGTTGCTACATTAGCTGTTAAATCAATCTTTATCATCGACATTTGCCAGTTATAAAGAAACCTATACTGGCCTGGCATATTTGATGGTGCTGATCTATGTAGGATAAACGCTTCACAAATTTGAGTTTTTAAAAGGCTTTCAATCTATTGCTGATTGATTGATAGAAAGAATAAGAAATGAACTAATTAAGTGTTTTGAGTTCAGAAAATGTTCCAATGCAGGGTCAGTCAATTTTTAGAAAATAGATAATCGATATCATACATGGCAGCGTCGGTGGTGTAATGGTTAGCATTGATGCCTTCCAAGCATTAGATCTGGGTTCGATTCCCGGCCGACGCCTTCAGTATTTTTTGCCTGTGTAAAGTAAGGTTTTTGTTAACTATTTTACATACCCACGAAATACTTTGAAAATATTAGACGGTTTGAACAATGAACTATATACCCTGGAAACGAAGCAATCAAAAGTAGAACCTTCTATCAGTGACAACAACTTTTCGTTATTAAACATGACTTTGTGCAGTATTGAATAAAGCCTGTATGCATGAAAAAGCAATTACGGTAAATCCTCTTAATTTACTGATATTCTTTAATTGCCAGTGTTTCCATGTTCAATGCGTCTAATGTTTTTCAAAGTATTTTTGGGTACATAAATGAATTTAAAAAAACTTACTTTAATGTGAACACAGGCAAAAAGTATTCAATGCGTCGGCCGGGAATCGAACCCAGATCTAATGCTTGGAAGGCATCAATGCTAACCATTACACCACCGACGCTGACATGTACTTTGTCAATTTTATATTTTCAAAATTAGACTGCCCTCGCAAAGAAACATTTTATTGGTTCTTTCCCTAGTCTTCCTATCAAGAATTTACCTATTAATTGAATAGCCTTGAAAGTCCACTCGAAAATGTGAAGCGTTTATCATACATCTAATGTTTTTCAAAGTATTTTTGGGTACATAAATGAATTTAAAAAAACTTACTTTAATGTGAACACAGGCAAAAAGTATTCAATGCGTCGGCCAGGAATCGAACCCAGATCTAATGCTTGGAAGGCATCAATGCTAACCATTACACCACCGACGCTGACATGTACTATGTCAATTTTATATTTTCAAAATTAGACTGCCCTCGCAAAGAAACATTTTATTGGTTCTTTCCCTAGTCTTCCTATCAAGAATTTACCTATTAATTGAATAGCCTTGAAAGTCCACTCGAAAATGTGAAGCGTTTATCATACATAGATCAGCACCATCAAATATGCCAGGCCAATATAGGTTCCTTTGACACTGGCCAATAGCAATGATAAAGATTGATTTAACAACTAAGGTAGCAAAGAACAGTGCAACTTGCTCACAGCACTGATTTCATCTTCCATTATCACTCTAAATTCAAGATTACTTGTTGACACAATAACAGAAAATCTGAAAGAGAGAGAAAGAGAGCTTCAGAAGATCTCAAGCAAGGTTTCAAGCAAGACACTAGAAGTGGTTGTTATACTATATTTTGGCATATATTGAATATACCAGATCTTGTAAATTTGTCATGTCCAAAATTTAGCCTTTTTCAGAATTTGCCGAATCTTGATTAACTGATAGTGATAAGATGTGATAGGTAAATTAAAAACAGAGGTAAGCGGTTCTCACATTGAGAGTATCACCAGATCATAGTTTATTGAATACCGTCTCTTTCTGTTATTCTATCAACAAGTAAGCTTGACATAAGAGTGAAAACATACCATGAAATCAGTGCTGCGAACAAGACGAACTGTATGTTGCTACATTAGCTGTTAAATCAATCTTTATCATTGACATTTGCCAGTTATAAAGAAACCTATACTGGCCTGGCATATTTGATGATGCTGATCTATGTAGGATAAACGCTTCACAAATTTGAGTTTTTAAAAGGCTTTCAATCTATTGCTGATTGATTGATAGAAAGAATAAGAAATGAACTAATTAAGTGTTTTGAGTTCAGAAAATGTTCCAATGCAGGGGCAGTCAATTTTTAGAAAATACATAATCGACATCATACATGGCAGCGTCGGTGGTGTAATGGTTAGCATTGATGCCTTCCAAGCATTAGATCTGGGTTCGATTCCCGGCCGACGCATTCAGTATTTTTTGCCTGTGTAAAGTAAGGTTTTTGTTAACTATTTTACATACCCACGAAATACTTTGAAAATATTAGACGGTTTGAACAATGAACTATATACCCTGGAGACGAAGCAATCAAAAGTAGAACCTTCTATCAGTGACAACAACTTTTCGTTATTAAACATGACTTTGTGCAGTATTGAATAAAGCCTGTATGCATGAAAAAGCAATTACGGTAAATCCACTTAATTTACTGATATTCTTTAATTGCCAGTGTTTCCATGTTCAATCCGTCTAATGTTTTTCAAAGTATTTTTGGGTACAAAAATAAATTTAAAAAAAACTTACTTTAATGTGAACACAGGCAAAAAGTATTCAATGCGTCGGCCGGGAATCGAACCCAGATCTAATGCTTGGAAGGCATCAATGCTAACCATTACACCACCGACGCTGACATGTTCATCATCAATTTTATATTTTCAAAATTAGACTGCCCTCGCAAAGAAACATTTTCTGACTTCAAAACATTTTATTGGTTCTTTCCCTAGTCTTCCTATCAAGAAATTACCTATGAATTGAACGCCTTGAAAGTCCACTCGAATATGTGAAGCGTTTATCATACATAGATCAGTACCATCAAATATGCCAGGCCAATATAGGTTCCTTTGACACTGGTCAATAGCAATGATAAAGATTGATTTAACAACTAAGGTAGCAAAGAACAGTGCGACTTGCTCACAGCACTGATTTCATCTTCCATTTTCACTCTAAATTCAATATTACTTGTTGACACAATAACAGAAAATCTGAAAGAGAGAGAAAAAGAGCTTCAGAAGATCTCAAGCAAGATTTCAAGCAAGACACTAGAAGTGGTTGTTATACTATATTTTGGCATATATTGAATATACCAGATCTTGTAAATTTGTCATGTCCAAAATTTAGCCTTATTCAGAATTTGCCGAATCTTGATTAACTGATAGTGATAAGATGTGATAGGTAAATTAAAAACAGAGGTAAGCGGTTCTCACATTGAGAGTATCACCAGATCATAGTTTAGTGAATACCGTCTCTTTCTGTTATTCTATCAACAAGTAAGCTTGACATTAGAGTGAAAACATACGATGAAATCAGTGCTGCGAACAAGACGAACTGTATGTTGCTACATTAGCTGTTAAATCAATCTTTATCATCGACATTTGCCAGTTATAAAGAAACCTATACTGGCCTGGCATATTTGATGGTGCTGATCTATGTAGGATAAACGCTTCACAAATTTGAGTTTTTAAAAGGCTTTCAATCTATTGCTGATTGATTGATAGAAAGAATAAGAAATGAACTAATTAAGTGTTTTGAGTTCAGAAAATGTTCCAATGCAGGGTCAGTCAATTTTTAGAAAATAGATAATCGATATCATACATGGCAGCGTCGGTGGTGTAATGGTTAGCATTGATGCCTTCCAAGCATTAGATCTGGGTTCGATTCCCGGCCGACGCCTTCAGTATTTTTTGCCTGTGTAAAGTAAGGTTTTTGTTAACTATTTTACATACCCACGAAATACTTTGAAAATATTAGACGGTTTGAACAATGAACTATATACCCTGGAAACGAAGCAATCAAAAGTAGAACCTTCTATCAGTGACAACAACTTTTCGTTATTAAACATGACTTTGTGCAGTATTGAATAAAGCCTGTATGCATGAAAAAGCAATTACGGTAAATCCTCTTAATTTACTGATATTCTTTAATTGCCAGTGTTTCCATGTTCAATGCGTCTAATGTTTTTCAAAGTATTTTTGGGTACATAAATGAATTTAAAAAAACTTACTTTAATGTGAACACAGGCAAAAAGTATTCAATGCGTCGGCCGGGAATCGAACCCAGATCTAATGCTTGGAAGGCATCAATGCTAACCATTACACCACCGACGCTGACATGTACTTTGTCAATTTTATATTTTCAAAATTAGACTGCCCTCGCAAAGAAACATTTTATTGGTTCTTTCCCTAGTCTTCCTATCAAGAATTTACCTATTAATTGAATAGCCTTGAAAGTCCACTCGAAAATGTGAAGCGTTTATCATACATCTAATGTTTTTCAAAGTATTTTTGGGTACATAAATGAATTTAAAAAAACTTACTTTAATGTGAACACAGGCAAAAAGTATTCAATGCGTCGGCCAGGAATCGAACCCAGATCTAATGCTTGGAAGGCATCAATGCTAACCATTACACCACCGACGCTGACATGTACTATGTCAATTTTATATTTTCAAAATTAGACTGCCCTCGCAAAGAAACATTTTATTGGTTCTTTCCCTAGTCTTCCTATCAAGAATTTACCTATTAATTGAATAGCCTTGAAAGTCCACTCGAAAATGTGAAGCGTTTATCATACATAGATCAGCACCATCAAATATGCCAGGCCAATATAGGTTCCTTTGACACTGGCCAATAGCAATGATAAAGATTGATTTAACAACTAAGGTAGCAAAGAACAGTGCAACTTGCTCACAGCACTGATTTCATCTTCCATTATCACTCTAAATTCAAGATTACTTGTTGACACAATAACAGAAAATCTGAAAGAGAGAGAAAGAGAGCTTCAGAAGATCTCAAGCAAGGTTTCAAGCAAGACACTAGAAGTGGTTGTTATACTATATTTTGGCATATATTGAATATACCAGATCTTGTAAATTTGTCATGTCCAAAATTTAGCCTTTTTCAGAATTTGCCGAATCTTGATTAACTGATAGTGATAAGATGTGATAGGTAAATTAAAAACAGAGGTAAGCGGTTCTCACATTGAGAGTATCACCAGATCATAGTTTATTGAATACCGTCTCTTTCTGTTATTCTATCAACAAGTAAGCTTGACATAAGAGTGAAAACATACCATGAAATCAGTGCTGCGAACAAGACGAACTGTATGTTGCTACATTAGCTGTTAAATCAATCTTTATCATTGACATTTGCCAGTTATAAAGAAACCTATACTGGCCTGGCATATTTGATGATGCTGATCTATGTAGGATAAACGCTTCACAAATTTGAGTTTTTAAAAGGCTTTCAATCTATTGCTGATTGATTGATAGAAAGAATAAGAAATGAACTAATTAAGTGTTTTGAGTTCAGAAAATGTTCCAATGCAGGGGCAGTCAATTTTTAGAAAATACATAATCGACATCATACATGGCAGCGTCGGTGGTGTAATGGTTAGCATTGATGCCTTCCAAGCATTAGATCTGGGTTCGATTCCCGGCCGACGCATTCAGTATTTTTTGCCTGTGTAAAGTAAGGTTTTTGTTAACTATTTTACATACCCACGAAATACTTTGAAAATATTAGACGGTTTGAACAATGAACTATATACCCTGGAGACGAAGCAATCAAAAGTAGAACCTTCTATCAGTGACAACAACTTTTCGTTATTAAACATGACTTTGTGCAGTATTGAATAAAGCCTGTATGCATGAAAAAGCAATTACGGTAAATCCACTTAATTTACTGATATTCTTTAATTGCCAGTGTTTCCATGTTCAATCCGTCTAATGTTTTTCAAAGTATTTTTGGGTACAAAAATAAATTTAAAAAAAACTTACTTTAATGTGAACACAGGCAAAAAGTATTCAATGCGTCGGCCGGGAATCGAACCCAGATCTAATGCTTGGAAGGCATCAATGCTAACCATTACACCACCGACGCTGACATGTTCATCATCAATTTTATATTTTCAAAATTAGACTGCCCTCGCAAAGAAACATTTTCTGACTTCAAAACATTTTATTGGTTCTTTCCCTAGTCTTCCTATCAAGAAATTACCTATGAATTGAAAGCCTTGAAAGTCCACTCGAATATGTGAAGCGTTTATCATACATAGATCAGCACCATCAAATATGCCAGGCCAATATAGGTTTCTTTGACACTGGCCAATAGCAATGATAAAGATTGATTTAACAACTAAGGTAGCAAAGAACAGTGCGACTTGCTCACAGCACTGATTTCATCTTCCATTTTCACTCTTAATTCAACATTACTTATTGACAAAATAACAGAAAATCTAAAAGAGAGAGAAAGAGAGCTTCAGAAGATCTCAAGCAAGATTTCAAGCAAGACACTAGAAGTGGTTGTTATACTATATTTTGGCATATATTGAATATACCAGATCTTGTAAATTTGTCATGTCCAAAATTTAGCCTTATTCAGAATTGCCGAATCTTGATTAACTGATAGTGATAAGATGTGATAGGTAAATTTAAAACAGAGGTAAGCGGTTCTCACATTGAGAGTATCACCAGATCATAGTTTAGTGAATAGCGTCTCTTTCTGTTATTCTATCAACAAGTAAGCTTGACATAAGAGTGAAAACATACGATGAAATCAGTGCTGCGAACAAGACGAACTGTATGTTGCTACATTAGCTGTTAAATCAATCTTTATCATTGACATTTGCCAGTTATAAAGAAACCTATACTGGCCTGGCATATTTGATGATGCTGATCTATGTAGGATAAACGCTTCACAAATTTGAGTTTTTAAAAGGCTTTCAATCTATTGCTGATTGATTGATAGAAAGAATAAGAAATGAACTAATTAAGTGTTTTGAGTTCAGAACATGTTCCAATGCAGGGGCAGTCAATTTTTAGAAAATACATAATCGACATCATACATGGCAGCGTCGGTGGTGTAATGGTTAGCATTGATGCCTTCCAAGCATTAGATCTGGGTTCGATTCCCGGCCGACGCATTCAGTATTTTTTGCCTGTGTAAAGTAAGGTTTTTGTTAACTATTTTACATACCCACGAAATACTTTGAAAATATTAGACTGTTTGAACAATGAACTATATACCCTGGAGACGAAGCAATCAAAAGTAGAACCTTCTATCAGTGACAACAGATAACAGATAACAGAAAATCTGAAAGAGAGAGAAAGAGAGCTTCAGAAGATCTCAAGCAAGGTTTCAAGCAAGACACTAGAAGTGGTTGTTATACTATATTTTGGCATATATTGAATATACCAGATCTTGTAAATTTGTCATGTCCAAAATTTAGCCTTATACAGAATTTGCCGAATCTTGATTAACTGATAGTGATAAGATGTGATAGGTAAATTAAAAACAGAGGTAAGCGGTTCTCACATTGAGAGTATCACCAGATCATAGTTTAGTGAATAGTGTCTCTTTCTGTTGTTCTATCAACAAGTAAGCTTGACATAAGAGTGAAAACATACGATGAAATCAGTGCTGCGAACAAGACGAACTGTATGTTGCTACATTAGCTGTTAAATCAATCTTTATCATGGACATTTTCCAGTTATAAAGAAACCTATACTGGCCTGGCATATTTGATGGTGCTGATCTATGTAGGATAAACGCTTCACAAATTTGAGTTTTTAAAAGGCTTTCAATCTATTGCTGATTGATTGATAGAAAGAATAAGAAATGAACTAATTAAGTGTTTTGAGTTCAGAAAATGTTCCAAAGCAGGGGCAGTCGATTTTTAGAAAATACATAATCGACATCATACATGGCAGCGTCGGTGGTGTAATGGTTAGCATTGATGCCTTCCAAGCATTAGATCTGGGTTCGATTCCCGGCCGACGCATTCAGTATTTTTTGCCTGTGTAAAGTAAGGTTTTTGTTAACTATTTTACATACCCACGAAATACTTTGAAAATATTAGACTGTTTGAACAATGAACTATATACCCTGGAGACGACGCAATCAAAAGTAGAACCTTCTATCAGTGACAACAACTTTTCGTTATTAAACATGACTTTGTGCAGTATTGAATAAAGCCTGTATGCATGAAAAAGCAATTACGGTAAATCCTCTTAATTTACTGATATTCTTTAATTGCCAGTGTTTCCATGTTCAATGCGTCTAATGTTTTTCAAAGTATTTTTGGGTACATAAATGAATTTAAAAAAACTTACTTTAATGTGAACACAGGCAAAAAGTATTCAATGCGTCGGCCGGGAATCGAACCCAGATCTAATGCTTGGAAGGCATCAATGCTAACCATTACACCACCGACGCTGACATGTACTTTGTCAATTTTATATTTTCAAAATTAGACTGCCCTCGCAAAGAAACATTTTATTGGTTCTTTCCCTAGTCTTCCTATCAAGAATTTACCTATTAATTGAATAGCCTTGAAAGTCCACTCGAAAATGTGAAGCGTTTATCATACATCTAATGTTTTTCAAAGTATTTTTGGGTACATAAATGAATTTAAAAAAACTTACTTTAATGTGAACACAGGCAAAAAGTATTCAATGCGTCGGCCGGGAATCGAACCCAGATCTAATGCTTGGAAGGCATCAATGCTAACCATTACACCACCGACGCTGACATGTACTATGTCAATTTTATATTTTCAAAATTAGACTGCCCTCGCAAAGAAACATTTTATTGGTTCTTTCCCTAGTCTTCCTATCAAGAATTTACCTATTAATTGAATAGCCTTGAAAGTCCACTCGAAAATGTGAAGCGTTTATCATACATAGATCAGCACCATCAAATAAGCCAGGCCAATATAGGTTCCTTTGACACTGGCCAATAGCAATGATAAAGATTGATTTAACAACTAAGGTAGCAAAGAACAGTGCAACTTGCTCACAGCACTGATTTCATCTTCCATTATCACTCTAAATTCAAGATTACTTGTTGACACAATAACAGAAAATCTGAAAGAGAGAGAAAGAGAGCTTCAGAAGATCTCAAGCAAGGTTTCAAGCAAGACACTAGAAGTGGTTGTTATACTATATTTTGGCATATATTGAATATACCAGATCTTGTAAATTTGTCATGTCCAAAATTTAGCCTTTTTCAGAATTTGCCGAATCTTGATTAACTGATAGTGATAAGATGTGATAGGTAAATTAAAAACAGAGGTAAGCGGTTCTCACATTGAGAGTATCACCAGATCATAGTTTATTGAATACCGTCTCTTTCTGTTATTCTATCAACAAGTAAGCTTGACATAAGAGTGAAAACATACCATGAAATCAGTGCTGCGAACAAGACGAACTGTATGTTGCTACATTAGCTGTTAAATCAATCTTTATCATTGACATTTGCCAGTTATAAAGAAACCTATACTGGCCTGGCATATTTGATGATGCTGATCTATGTAGGATAAACGCTTCACAAAATTGAGTTTTTTAAAAGGCTTTCAATCTATTGCTGATTGATTGATAGAAAGAATAAGAAATGAACTAATTAAGTGTTTTGAGTTCAGAAAATGTTCCAATGCAGGGGCAGTCAATTTTTAGAAAATACATAATCGACATCATACATGTCAGCGTCGGTGGTGTAATGGTTAGCATTGATGCCTTCCAAGCATTAGATCTGGGTTCGATTCCTGGCCGACGCATTCAGTATTTTTTGCCTGTGTAAAGTAAGGTTTTTGTTAACTATTTTACATACCCACGAAATACTTTGAAAATATTAGACGGTTTGAACAATGAACTATATACCCTGGAGACGAGGCAATCAAATGTAGAACCTTCTATCAGTGACAACAACTTTTCGTTATTAAACATGACTTTGTGCAGTATTGAATAAAGCCTGTATGCATGAAAAAGCAATTACGGTAAATCCACTTAATTTACTGATATTCTTTAATTGCCAGTGTTTCCATGTTCAATCCGTCTAATGTTTTTCAAAGTATTTTTGGGTACAAAAATAAATTTAAAAAAACTTACTTTAATGTGAACACAGGCAAAAAGTATTCAATGCGTCGGCCGGGAATTGAACCCAGATCTAATGCTTGGAAGGCATCAATGCTAACCATTACACCACCGACGCTGACATGTTCTTCATCAATTTTATATTTTCAAAATTAGACTGCCCTCGCAAAGAAACATTTTCTGACTTCAAAACATTTTATTGGTTCTTTCCCTAGTCTTCCTATCAAGAAATTACCTATGAATTGAAAGCCTTGAAAGTCCACTCGAATATGTGAAGCGTTTATCATACATAGATCAGCACCATCAAATAAGCCAGGCCAATATAGGTTTCTTTGACCCTGGCCAATAGCAATGATAAAGATTGATTTAACAACTAAGGTAGCAAAGAACAGTGCGACTTGCTCACAGCACTGATTTCATCTTCCATTTTCACTCTAAATTCAACATTACTTGTTGACACAATAACAGAAAATCTGAAAGAGAGAGAAAGAGAGCTTCAGAAGATCTCAAGCAAGATTTCAATCAAGACACTAGAAGTGGTTGTTATACTATATTTTGGCATATATTGAATATACCAGATCTTGTAAATTTGTCATGTCCAAAATTTAGCCTTTTTCAGAATTGCCGAATCTTGATTAACTGATAGTGATAAGATGTGATAGGTAAATTTAAAACAGAGGTAAGCGGTTCTCACATTGAGAGTATCACCAGATCATAGTTTAGTGAATAGCGTCTCTTTCTGTTATTCTATCAACAAGTAAGCTTGACATAAGAGTGAAAACATACGATGAAATCAGTGCTGCGAACAAGACGAACTGTATGTTGCTACATTAGCTGTTAAATCAATCTTTACCATTGACATTTGCCAGTTATAAAGAAACCTATACTGGCCTGGCATATTTGATGATGCTGATCTATGTAGGATAAACGCTTCACAAATTTGAGTTTTTAAAAGGCTTTCAATCTATTGCTGATTGATTGATAGAAAGAATAAGAAATGAACTAATTAAGTGTTTTGAGTTCAGAAAATGTTCCAATGCAGGGGCAGTCAATTTTTAGAAAATACATAATCGACATCATACATGGCAGCGTCGGTGGTGTAATGGTTAGCATTGATGCCTTCCAAGCATTAGATCTGGGTTCGATTCCCGGCCGACGCATTCAGTATTTTTTGCCTGTGTAAAGTAAGGTTTTTGTTAACTATTTTACATACCCACGAAATACTTTGAAAATATTAGACGGTTTGAACAATGAACTATATACCCTGGAGACGAAGCAATCAAAAGTAGAACCTTCTATCAGTGACAACAGATAACAGATAACAGAAAATCTGAAAGAGAGAGAAAGAGAGCTTCAGAAGATCTCAAGCAAGATTTCAATCAAGACACTAGAAGTGGTTGTTATACTATATTTTGGCATATATTGAATATACCAGATCTTGTAAATTTGTCATGTCCAAAATTTAGCCTCATACAGAATTTGCCGAATCTTGATTAACTGATAGTGATAAGATGTGATAGGTAAATTAAAAACAGAGGTAAGCGGTTCTCACATTGAGAGTATCACCAGATCATAGTTTAGTGAATACCGTCTCTTTCTGTTATTCTATCAACAAGTAAGCTTGACATTAGAGTGAAAACATACGATGAAATCAGTGCTGCGAACAAGACGAACTGTATGTTGCTACATTAGCTGTTAAATCAATCTTTATCATTGACATTTTCCAGTTATAAAGAAACCTATACTGACTTTGTGCAGTATTGAATAAAGCCTGTATGCATGATAAAGCAATTACGGTAAATCCTCTTAATTTACTGATATTCTTTAATTGCCAGTGTTTCCATGTTCAATGCGTCTAATGTTTTTCAAAGTATTTTTGGGTACATAAATGAATTTAAAAAAACTTACTTTAATGTGAACACAGGCAAAAAGTATTCAATGCGTCGGCCGGGAATCGAACCCAGATCTAATGCTTGGAAGGCATCAATGCTAACCATTACACCACCGACGCTGACATGTACTTTGTCAATTTTATATTTTCAAAATTAGACTGCCCTCGCAAAGAAACATTTTCTGACTTCAAAACATTTTATTGGTTCTTTCCCTAGTCTTCCTATCAAGAATTTACCTATTAATTGAATAGCCTTGAAAGTCCACTCGAAAATGTGAAGCGTTTATTATACATAGATCAGCACCATCAAATATGCCAGGCCAATATAGGTTCCTTTGACACTGGCCAATAGCAATGATAAAGATTGATTTAACAACTAAGGTAGCAAAGAACAGTGCAACTTGCTCACAGCACTGATTTCATCTTCCATTATCACTCTAAATTCAACATTACTTGTTGACACAATAACAGAAAATCTGAAAGAGAGAGAAAGAGAGCTTCAGAAGATCTCAAGCAAGGTTTCAAGCAAGACACTAGAAGTGGTTGTTATACTATATTTTGGCATATATTGAATATACCAGATCTTGTAAATTTGTCATGTCCAAAATTTAGCCTTATTCAGAATTTGCCAAATCTTGATTAACTGATAGTGATAAGATGTGATAGGTAAATTTAAAACAGAGGTAAGCGGTTCTCACATTGAGAGTATCACCAGATCATAGTTTAGTGAATAGCGTCTCTTTCTGTTATTCTATCAACAAGTAAGCTTGACATAAGAGTGAAAACATACGATGAAATCAGTGCTGCGAACAAGACGAACTGTATGTTGCTACATTAGCTGTTAAATCAATCTTTACCATTGACATTTGCCAGTTATAAAGAAACCTATACTGGCCTGGCATATTTGATGATGCTGATCTATGTAGGATAAACGCTTCACAAATTTGAGTTTTTAAAAGGCTTTCAATCTATTGCTGATTGATTGATAGAAAGAATAAGAAATGAACTAATTAAGTGTTTTGAGTTCAGAAAATGTTCCAATGCAGGGGCAGTCAATTTTTAGAAAATACATAATCGACATCATACATGGCAGCGTCGGTGGTGTAATGGTTAGCATTGATGCCTTCCAAGCATTAGATCTGGGTTCGATTCCCGGCTGACGCATTCAGTATTTTTTGCCTGTGTAAAGTAAGGTTTTTGTTAACTATTTTACATACCCACGAAATACTTTGAAAATATTAGACGGTTTGAACAATGAACTATATACCCTGGAGACGAAGCAATCAAAAGTAGAACCTTCTATCAGTGACAACAACTTTTCGTTATTAAACATGACTTTGTGCAGTATTGAATAAAGCCTGTATGCATGAAAAAGCAATTACGGTAAATCCTCTTAATTAACTGATATTCTTTAATTGCCAATGTTTCCATGTTCAACCCGTCTAATGTTTTTCAAAGTATTTTTGGGTACATAAATAAATTTAAAAAAACTTACTTTAATGTGAACACAGGCAAAAAGTATTCAATGCGTCGGCCGGGAATCGAACCCAGATCTAATGCTTGGAAGGCATCAATGCTAACCATTACACCACCGACGCTGACATGTTCTTCATCAATTTTATATTTTCAAAATTAGACTGCACTCGCAAAGAAACATTTTCTGACTTCAAAACATTTTATTGGTTCTTTCCCTAGTCTTCCTATCAAGAAATTACCTATGAATTGAAAGCCTTGAAAGTCCACTCGAATATGTGAAGCGTTTATCATACATAGATCAGCACCATCAAATATGCCAGGCCAATATAGGTTCCTTTGACACCTTTAACAACTAAGGTAGCAAAGAACAGTGCGACTTGCTCACAGCACTGATTTCATCTTCCATTTTCACTCTAAATTCAACATTACTTGTTGACACAATAACAGAAAATCAGCAAGAGATAGAGAGATAAAAACATTATACAGATTGAACATGGAGCTATTTACCCTGGAGAGGATGCAATTAAAAGTAAAACTTCTATCAGTGACAATTACTTTTGATTATTACACTTGTACAGAATTGAATTGACACTGTTTAGATGAAAAATCAATTACTATTAAACCTGTGAATTTACTGGGTTTTAATTTGTCGGTATTTGCTGATCAGACATCAGGTAAAATAAGATTTAGAAAATTCTGAAAAGCTTCATATCAGCGAATTTACGACATTAATAAGCAAACAGGATGTCTGTCCTTATTTTAAACTGAGAGGAGGTAATATGGGACAAAATAAACTGGACACAGTTTTTACATTCTGAGTAAGGGTGTGCGAGGGTAAATTGTAATTGATACTGACCAGTGTCCTTTTCTGTTATTCTATCATCAAGCAAGGTTGACTTTAGAGGAAAAATGGAAGATGAAATCAGAGTTCTATTTCCAGCGTATGCATTACATTATTTTTTGCAAGTGGTCACTTCGTAAAAAGTTTTTTGTTAACTGATTTACATTCACACGAAAATATTACTTCGATAAATATTACACACGTTGATTATAGAGGCATATATCATGGAGACAACGCAAGAAATTACATAATAGAAATAATGTAAAACCAGAACACAAATTGGGAATGAAATTTTATTATAAAATATGTTATTTACACTACAACCCAACCCAGCATTAGTATTGCGAGATGTGTTATCTCATATCATAACAAAATACAGCAGTTTCCTAAATGTTGATGACTTTATACCCGTATTGGATTGGATTATTTTTCCTAAAAATAGACAATGTGCATATACGGTTCCCCTTCCCACTTCAAAAGAGAAAATTACATGTAGTTTGATTTCCTTAAAAATGAAAGGCAAGACGACTTAAGGCAAGAAAAATATACAAAATCATTAATAGTACTGTCTTTTTCATGGAACACCTTAACTCCTTCTGATCGACACACCTTTAACCCTCGCCATATGGAGCTTGCACATAATCTGGCATATTTTAAAATAACTCGCCAAATTGAAATATATCTGAACTATATTCGAATATATATATACATATTTATATATATATATATATATATATATATATATATATATATATATATATATATATATATATATATATATATATATATATTATATATATATGTAATATATATATATATATATATATATATATATATATATATATATATATATATATATATATATATATATATATATATATATATATATATATATATATATATATGTATAGTATATGCATATTCAAATAGGATTAACTACTTTCAGCCAAAATATTGAAAATCTTGCTTTGATATAAAGGTATGCTCAGATGAGTCAGATCACGTCTAATGCTCAAAATGTGCTTGGGTTAAACAATAAGGAGAACACTGGAATGTACAATAAAATGAATAGAAAACTAGTGATTAACTACAATATTAATATCTAATTAAAATCAAATCTCCTCCTCAATGAGAGGGTAAATAGGAAATCATAAGAATAGTAACAAACGAGATTATGTTCTATCTCCTTATGTTAATAAAGATGTCAATTTCAATACCGTTGTCCTACCAAGCATTCCGAGAATGCATTGGCTGCCTGTGCAGAATACTTAAAAACCAACTGAACATCTTAAACACACTGATCATATACAGATTGCATTACCCTAATATTGTCCGGAAAGGGATCAATGACATGGAATTCTTCCCGACTTCTACCTTTATAGATCAGCATTCCATAACAAGATACCTCGTATCCTGTTTCGCACATAGGTTGCACCAATATTTCATAACATAGTACATTGTTACAATGTGCCATCAGACACCCTGGAACGTCAATACACATCTGAAAGTACTCAACAGGAGCTTTCCCAAAAATACCAATATAACAGGGGTTAGATAGTTTTGCGCTGTGAACAAATGCAGCCTCGGTAAGGAACGGATTAATTCTGATGTACATGTATTGTAAATCGGTTTATAATCACACCCTTATTGTATGCGATGTCTCCCTGTTAATGTTTCCTATTGTGAACACGATGTAACATATGGAACCACATCATGTTTTCAATAATTGTATCACTCGCTTTATGGCGCGCTCTGCGCAAATAAGATAGTAATGATGTGTAAATGGGTTTACAGTATAGTATCCATGCATACACATATGTAGCATGTTGAACATAAAATAATAACAACAATTATATGATGATCTCAATTAGGCTTGGTACGCCTGTGTAATGTTTTAGTTGGGACTTTTTTGTTAAAAAGTACTGTTAAAAATAATTGCAATTCAATATCAAACCGTAAAGTAAACAATTCACAAGTGGGTGTTACATCCAAATCATTAAAACACATATTCACAATAAATAAAGACCACTTGAAACCTCTTATTACTGAAATACTTGTACATATTACTGCAAATGTCATACAGAAGTGCAACCTTGAGACATACATTTTTGATTTGTGCGTAGCGAAATTTTATACACGTTGATTTATACCCCGTTGCCTTCAATACACCTCACTATTATCACAGAACAGTTTGAGATAAAATATATTGGGGAATATGCGGCATTGACCGTAAATGAAACGTTTGCAGACACCGCTAATTTCAGGTCTTTCATCCTCTTTTTTGTTTAAAAGACAATTCCACCATGAATAAAACAAAGACCCAAAATAGTCTCTTATGGTATTCTTTACTTAAAACCAAGTTCCCACCACTGCCAACTTTCATACAAGAAGTATATCGCTGTCTACACACCTCCTAACAAACACAAAATTGAGGCACTGGGAGCGGCCATTTTATTCTATCAATAGCTTATATTATCTCAGCAGCGTATGTGCACATAAGACATTACCAGCTACCTAACTGCTAATGCCTTATGTGCACATTAGTTGTCATATGTTACCGCATGAGTTAGAACCCGTTCGGGTAAGTGAGAAAATTGTCAGCGACGTGGTTTTGTGCCGTGGTTTCCACCTGGTAGTCCGGTTTCCTCAAACACTGGTTAGTTACAAATTAGCCCGATAGGGCAGAAAAGGCGATAATAAAATAAATCCCAATTAACCCGTTGATGCTCGCAGTGACTAAAAGCAGCCTGCCACTTTTAATGAAATCTTGAAGCCAAGCTCATAGTTGGAAGAATATTTGAAGGAGAAATGTTATTCAGAGCATTACCAACAACTCTCCTTCAAATATTTTGTAAAAGAATTCTCAAATCCAAAGTTATTGTCAAAAGTGTAAAAGATCCCGACCACATTTCCCAGATGAACCCTTAATTCTTACTGAGTTAAAAATGTTTGCGATCGTTGTATCCAAGAGTGGCAAAACTGCCATTGTCTTACATGTCATGGATTCAGTCATTTTTCAGCTCTTTTGCATCATTTGTGCAGGTTTGAGTATCAATAGGTTAAAATTAATGCGAACTCTGAATCTAGATGTGGCAAAACTGTCTTTGTCACTCAAATAAAGTGAATTACAATGAGAAGGATACTGTTTTACTCACACTTATCTGATCTCTTGTAGCTTATCTTCACGAATATCAATCCTAGTACAGCTAAGACTAAGGTAATGAAGAGTGCCCACGTCATCCACATTGTACCAATACCGGGTATCATTAACAGCAGCAGATAGATACACGAGATGGGGTTACTTGACCACGTGAGTAACCCATTGGTCATACCCTCCCCAACAGGGTAGGCCATCTCGCACCCCAGTTCATAAAACAGGGGTATGGTTGCGTTGAGGCACATCGAGAAGATACAAAACGGCAAGGCAAAGTTGAGGATGATATTTGGGGAGAGGACCTTCATCAAACTTAGGAGAATCCAGAAGGAGAACAGACTGCAGATACCGAACAGTATCAAAATGGCGGGCTTCATGAATCTATAGATCTTTTCGCTTAGGATTCCCACTATGAAGAGGCCGAGGATGGACAGAGCCCCTCCAAGGACAGCCACATTGTCCACCTGAGCTTGGCTGTACTTAAGCCGCTGGAAGAGGATTATGATGACCGATAACCACCCATTGACCAAACCGATAACTAAGGCATATACCAAAGCTAGCATTATGAAATTCCGGTTGCGAAGGAGGTTAAACATACCTTCTTTGAACCCGAGTCGATCTGTCTCTGCTGTGCTACCAGGAGGGGTCGGCGGTTTTGATGGAAAATAAAGGAACACCAAGACAGTTAACAAGGCTGTTACTCCAAATTCAACAAATAGCAGAGCCTGGAATTTACCTTTAATATCCTCTACTGTGTTGGCCATTTGTTGTGGTGATGGAGTAGACGATGAAGTCATATTCAAATGAGTTGTATTACCGCTAGGTAGTTGATGCATAAACAATGGAGTGAGGATGCTTGTGACTAAACCCCCAAAGCTGTAAAAGAGAAAGGAGACGGAGCTTGCTGTGATGCTCTGGCTCGGGGGGAACCAGTTGACAGCCATCAAGGGAGGTGCCGCTACGAGTACGGGGCCAGCGATTCCTATGAAGGATTGCCCGATGTGCGCGAGGACGGTCACGAAGGGCGTCTGGGTCGTGATGCACTGTAACCCGGTGCCAAAGACGAGGAAGGTACACGAGAAGAGAACCGATACGCGGAGACCCTTTTCGTTCATCAGCCAAAAGAGGGGGAAGGAGACCAAGGTTGCCATGATGTAGGACCAGTTTATTAAAAGGGTGATGCTTCCCCTACCCCAGCCGAATGCCAGATGCGCGGACCCTGCCATGGGACCCCACGTGGTACTGCTAACGCCAAAGGCAAACTGTAGCAGGGAAAACAGGGCCAATATGTACC
Source organism: Maea johnstoni (assembly GCA_963942565.1). Lineage (NCBI taxonomy): Eukaryota > Metazoa > Annelida > Polychaeta > Spionida > Magelonidae > Maea > Maea johnstoni. The sequence continues at coordinate 29,635,983 of OZ012688.1, read as the reverse complement.
ATCTTCTTCTGTATACCACAAAGCCGCTCCTTGCACCAGCTTCCCTTTCATTTTCTCCTTCGTCCACGCTGTGGTTGCTGCAAGGATCGCGAAACTCCACTATCAAAGGTTCATCATCAGCGGCTGACATGGTGGTAGACTTCAATCACTTCAATACTATTATAAACAATATTATTGATATTATGTTACTATGTTCGATGAAATATTATTTCAATGTGATAATTATTATTTTTATATTAAAACTATGATATTATGCCACGTTTGTAAAAAAATACAACCAAATATCATTACTCGTCAGTTCAATACAAAACTAATGGTTCTGAAGTATGAGATGAGATGGTACCGTGTAAATATTATGCCACGTTTGGTATTAAGTTGGTATTAAGACTGTAAGGCAAATGTTTATGCTATGAGTGCATACTGTGAGATTCCATCAATGTTTTGTCCTCTCAATCACCTATAGGCGTTGCGTCTTTGGTCATTCGCTGTGATTTTCCGCTGACAGGTCTATTGGTTGATCACGAAGTCCTCCAACATTGACTGGCCTATCAATACGGGTTGGACACGGATTTCTAAGAAATGCGGCTGACCAGCTGAAAATCAATCAAATAAAAGAATATATATACATGGATCAATGAGTGTATGTATGTATGTATGTATGTATGTATGCAGGTAGGTAGGTAGGTGTGAATGTATGTAAGGGTGGATGGATGTGTTGGGCTGTCACAGTGTGACACAGTCACACTTGGAACATTTATAAACAGCATGGCTACGGCCAAAATAGATTAATAATTGAGCTGTTTAGATGAACAAAAACTGCAGCTTCCTTGTGATCTACCATCTACTTATATGAATCAAAAACACTCTGGACACTAAACGTAAGGTCTATGTCATGACCGAGACTCCTGGCTGAAAAAAGCGTTAAAATGATAATGAAATTAATATTGTTTTTTCAGAAACTTCCATTTTATGAGTACGGATGCTTGACTTAGGCATATGAATATCTAACGAAGCAGAGTAGGCCTCTGGGCTATACTAATCTCTATCAACTACAGCCAGTTTAGGTTAATTCCATCCCGTATAACCGACAGAGTCACCAAAGATAGCTGACTCATAACAACTTACAATTAACTTACATATCCAATGCGCTTTCAAATAACATACCTGTTGTCTTGCTAGTAGTATTAAGACGCTTGTCACTGACATCTGGGTAGGCTTCTTGGTGCACTGTAATAAGAAAGAATGTTTTAGACATAACCTACCACGGTACGAAAGCAACACTGGGTCTGAATGTAGTACGTCTTCAAACAATGAGGTACGTGTAGTGATATATATATATATATATATATATTTAGTCTAAGCATTTCACGCAAAACAAATAGCGTATCTTTGTTAACCTTTCCATGAAATGGTGGCGCATTCCTTTCATGTATTGTTTTCCAAATATTTTTTTGTATCTTTCCGAGTTTAAAAGTATGATTTCAAATCATTTCCTATTACCAGCATTAACAGTGACTTTTCACATTGCTTACCCGTGTTTTGTATCTAAATATCGACAAAACCTGTATACATGTATTTCGATTAATGATAAATGACCCATATGTCATTATTATTAACAATGAAAGTGATGTGTTAACAGATAAAAGCTATTGCATATGATGATTGATACAGAACAAATGTGGCATTATCAAAAGCTAACATTTTGCTCGGTTTTCAACGCATCTGGTGATATATTACTATGGAGAAATTGTGATGATAGGTTTAGTGTGGTTTTGTTGTTGATGGAGGTTACCAGGTGATGAACCGTATGAACTGGCCCAGACACTGACTGTCCTGTGTGCGTCACTCATAGTAAAAACAGTACACCGCGGAGGCCGGGTCCCTGTAGGGGGGTGGGTGTTAAGCGGTGTTTTTCGCCGGGGTATTCCTGTTTCCTTCACCACAGGCTGGCATGTCACAATATGGCAGGAAAATTGGCGGAAATGGAAAACGAATTAAAATCCTGGGCGGTGTGGCCACGGCGGATAAAACAAGTATTCATGAATGAAGGTAGCCACGACTCGTGACAAGCATATGTATCGAATCAGAAATACTAGATATAGTGCACCAGATCGCAGTCGTGATGAAACAAATATCTGTTGGTAGTTCTGTGGGTGTGAGATACGCAAGACAGGCTTGTCCGAGCTATATGTCCATATCTGAACTGAACGGATATTCAATAAGGGTGGTTGCATATTTAAAAAGAGGTGGGAGGACATTTTGCCCCCGCTCGAAAATTCCAAATACCCAGGACTCCCCCCCCCCCCTCCGAACTCAATTCTTCTTATTTTAATCCCCCCTCCCCCCGAATCCTGAATTGTTATTACTCCCCCCCCCCCCCTCCCTCCAACAAGACCCAATCCAAAATTCTGAATTGTTTTCCGGTCCCCTACCATTTTTTTTAAATAGAACATCCTTCAAATCTGACCACTTTGTGAGGTATCAGATAAACACATGAGGAAGCTGGTGTCTCAGCTGACATGCGTTGGCATCTGTCGGATGTGCCGGTAACCCGGTAGATGTCACGAGTGATAGCAATCTCTGGTATAAGGGCAATTCCCAAAAGTATATGGTATTAGAATGCATAATGCCACCTTAAACCATAGGTGGCGGCGCAGCCCCCCCCCCCCCCCCCCCCCCCCACCCCCCCCCCCCCCTTGGTATTAGATGAAAACCCTGACTTGGATGAGGTCTACGATGGTGCAGGTGGGAACGACAGGAACATTTTTCTGCCGTTCACATCTGCACCTTCGTATGAAGTCAATACTGGGTCGATAAATGAAACCGGGAAATATGACTTCAGTTCACTGTAAGAGATCAGGGACATGTGTGCACAGTTGAGACAGGCATCTTAAACAGACGTGTGCCAAGACTAATGTAAAAGCACGACTATTGTCCCCAATTACGTGATTGCAACTAGTTCTAGTGGCCAACTGACACAAGGGCAGAGACACAACGGAAATGCCAACCAGAAAGGGTTAACAGATGGCGCTCGCAAACTAAGATCTTATGTCAAAAACAAGTAACAAACAAAGGGGTTGTCACGAGTGATATGGTAAGCGCCAGGTGCAACAACCCCCATGACCTTACCTTTATAGCCATGTTGAGTAAGAACCACACCACCATAGATGATGGTGCCCCCATGTCAAAAATTATAGTGTATGGTTTTAGGTAAATCCACTGAGGTCGGATGGCTTACGCTTTGTATATAAATACATATTGTATGTATTCACATATATATATATATATATATATATATATATATATATATACATATATATATATATATATATATATATATATATATAATATATATATATATACATATATATATACATATATATATATATATATACATATATATATATATATATATAATATATATATATATATATATATATATATATATATATTATATATATATATATATATATATATATATATTTATATATATATATATATACATATATATATATATATTTATATATATATATATATATATATATATATATATATATATATATATATATATATATATATATATATATATTTATATATATATATATATATATATATATATATATATATATATATATATATTTATATATATATATATTATACATATATATATATATATATATATTTATATATATATATATATATATATATATATATATATATATATATATATATATATATATATTATATATATATATATATATATATATATATATATATATATGTACACACATCAGTTGATGCATACATGTACCATATATAATATATAGGTTATACATGAATACATGCGGGGACATTTGTATACGTACATAAAGGAGGAAGACTCCTCTGATCAAGTGTTTCCGAGTATGGGGGGGGGGCTCGTTTTGTAGGGGTTTTGTAGCATTATACACAACTTATGACATGTGAACAATTCCTACCAAGAAAATCAATATTTTGGAGTGAGAGCATTCTATCCATTGGCTGTGAAGGAACAATTATAACTATGCAATGGGATGCTTGAACAAAAATGTCACATTTCGGTAGTTAAGTCAGACCTTTGGTCAGGGACATAATTATTTAATAATTATCATTAATTACCATTAGCGACATCATAGTGGCATTTCAGTCATTTGCACTGGCTGACTTACTTAATACATGCTGAACTTTGGGCTGATAATAATCGCCTGCCACGGCCATTGTTATTCAGCCTTGGTTTTGGGGTTTCAAGATTCCTTTACATCATATTATACATGTATAATCCCACATAGTAAAAACAGATGGCTGAACATTATTATATAACTTATATATAACACATGTTATTGAGAACTCCTTATGCGTGGTTATACACTCAGCTAGCATTGGTCAAAACTAAGACGAAGCATCCGTATCATCTTAGAAGACTTAATCCAAGGTATCATGCTCTCTGGTTTAAAGAATCATTGGATCGGACATCTAGTACTATATGGGTCTTCCTAACTCGACGGGTATAGGTGAGGGTATGGTTGACAACAAGTAGTACAGCTAGCTAGCAAGTCAGTATCCGAGAGTTCCCATTCAAGTGAGCAGGCCCTTAGCTGATGTGCAGGTCTATCAACGTTTTAGTATGAAACTTTCTACCAACATATTCTGTGCAATAGGAGAGAGAGAGAGAGAGAGAGAGAGAGAGAGAGAGAGAGAGAGAGAGAGAGAGAGAGAGAGAGTGAGAGGAGAGAGAGGAGAGAGAGAGAGAGAGAGAGAGAGAGAGACTTACCTGTCGGTTTCAGTTGTTTAATTGTTGTCCAGCTGCACTGGCTATATGGAGTAGACAAAGGGTAAGGTCACCAGCATGCACCTTTGTTGTTGGGTTAAGTTTCTGTTTTCCCCGTAGCTCTTGTCAGCTGATTCCGTCCATTGGTCCCCACGTGAATTAATAGTTAAAT